>JAXQQM020091605.1:0-385240 GCA_034641835.2 Pinus albicaulis
GAGTTAAATCCAGACTGCATGGAACAGGCCACCACAGATTGTATCATGGACATGCAAATCAAGAACACTCGCCAGCAGAAGATCCAACTATATCGGGTTGTCAAAGCTGGCCAACTCCTGCACCAAGGAAAGTGGTTCACCGGGGACCAAGTTCAGCAGAAATTTCCTCATCTCATGGAGGAACTTAACGCAATGGGGACCATTGCTTCCTAAGGGGGGAGGAATGATCCAGGTGGATATTGGTGGTCACCCGCCTATTCCACTTGGGGCTCCACCTTTGTCTATTTCAGTTTTTCAGTTTCGGCACAGTTTACTATTTTTAGCAGTTTTTCGGGTCCTAAACTTCCGGAGCCGTTTTGAGGCCCTAAACGACGTTTTTTGGGAAAATGGAGAGCAACATGGGTCCATGGACCGATGTTGCTCGTTCCAAATTTGTAGTCCTCGGATAGATCTTTCTAACGAGGTATGGTACGCGTCAAACGGAGATCGTATGCCAAAGTTACGCCCCTGGGAAGTTGAAACACCAATTTACCCAAACGGGGCCCATAGTTTTGGCGCTTCATCTCCTAGGGTTGGGGTTTTGGCTGTTTAGGATTTCCCATTGTTTCTAAATGATAAATAGGCCCTCGAGCCTCATTGTAACTCAGTTCAGAGGCCTGTAGCCGCCACATCTCTTCTCAGAGATAGCTACCAGTGCCCTAGCTAGTTTTATTTCCATTCTGTCTGTAAGCAAATTTCAGTTCTTTGATATTATTGAAATGAAGTGTTATTTCCGCTGTGTCTCTGTATTTATGGTTATGTGTTTATTCTGTTGCGTTCCTACATAAATCCGGATCATGATATAACTTGACTTATAATGAGGATTGTTACATGATCTCTATGACATATATTATATACAGATAGTTGGGGTTTTCAGCTTCAGGCTTTCCCATTAAACAATTGTGTTAATGTGTGTGAATTTTTATTGTTTCATGTGTGCATTGTAATCTTGATTTAATTTCCGCAAATGATCAATGGTGGAATAGATTATGTATTTTGCATGAAGTTAAAATAGTGTGAGATCAGGAGAATCTTGGACATATAACACATAAGCTATATAATTTCTACATGGTATCAGAGGAGTATTGATCATTGGAGGAGATTGCAATTATTGAAGTAGTTGAGTTTTGTGCTGGTGGAATTTGAATTTGCTGCAGTGTTTTCTTAGTGTCGAAGTTGAGCATTCATTGAAATGTCTTTCAACAGATTGCGATTGGAGTATGCCCTTGATGGGAGCTCGAATTACATAGCATGGAAGGACAGGATGGAGGCGATGCTGGATGATAATGGGTTGAAGGAGTTCATTGATAGCGATGTTCCTAAGCTGGCTTCTAGCGATGCAGCCACACTTGACGCATGGAAAAAGAAGGTAGCAAAGTGTCGAAGGATTCTATTGGAAGGTGTGAAGGACCACATTGTGTCCAGCCTTCATGGGAAAGCCACTCCATTCTTAATGTGGGAAGGCTTTGACGGACTTGTTCCAAAGCGAAGTGACCGGAAGGGAAGTTGGCGCTTAAGACAAGCTCAGAAAAATAAAAAATGGAGAAAGGCGACGGTATACCAAAATACCTCACGAAGTTTTGTCCATTTGCAAGGATGGTGGGAAGTGTGGGGGTTGCGGTGATGAAGAAGACTTGGTGAGCTTGGCTCTCCTTGGGCTTAGAAGAGTTGGCATAGCTACGGAGCTGCATCGATGGACGAAGAGCGGGATGGGAGCGACTTTGGTCGGATCTTGTGCGGGGGAGGAGATAAGGCGGGGGTACCGAGGGGATGGATCTTCATCGAAGAATGAAGATGAAGAAAATTGTGCTTTGGCTGCCAAAGCTCGGAAAGGAAAAGGGAAGAAATCTTCCAAATCCGAAGCTAAAGGAAAGAAGCAGGATTTGTCCAGGGTGAAGCGTTTTCACTGTCACCAGTATGGGCATTTCGCCACTAATTGCCCATAGAAGAAGAAGAATAAGCAGGTTGCTGGATCTGCAGCTGGAGAGGCCTTAGCCTCGCAGTTTGAGCTGGATTTTTCTTTGATCGCATGCTTGGTTTCAAGTGTGATGGGATCGGTGTGGTTTCTTGACAGTTGTGCGTATTTCCATATGACCGGAGACAAAGATTTGTTTAGTGATCTGGAAGAAAAGGATCTTGGAGTGCACATCGAGATGGGCAATGATGGTAGATACAGTGCGACTGGTATCGGGACCATTTCCTTTGAGAGGGAGTCTAGTAAACCTTTCATCTTGAAGGATGTCATGCATGTTCCAAGATTGAAGAAGAATCAGATCTCTGTGGCGATGTTGGAAGATAAGGGTTATGATGTTGTTTTTAGCAAGGGAAAAGCTTTCCTACGCCATAAAACAACTGGTCAAACCAGGAGGATAGGGATTCGAGTTAAGAATCTTTATCAATTGCAGGTAGATGGCTACACAAAAATGGCAGGCAAAGCAGAAGGAGTGGTGAGCCGGGATGAGGGAGAATTGTGGCACAGGAGATTGGGCCATCTTCACCATGGCGCTTTGAAAATTTTGCAGCAGATTTCTACCGGGCTTCCCAAGGGTACACTTGCGCAGTCAGATCAGTGCAAGGGATGTACTTTGGGAAAATTTGTGAAGACCACTTTTCATGAGAAGAATAGTCGTGCCTTGACGATCCTTGAGAGAATTCACACAGACGTGTGTGGATCTTTCTCGGTTGCTTCAACAGCAAAGCACAGGTGTTATGTGATATTTGTTGATGACTTTTCTTGTAAGTGCTGGATCTTCTTCATGCAGAAGAAGAGCGAGACATACTCAAAGTTCTGTGAGTTCAAGGCGCTGGTTGAGAAAGAGTCGGGGAAGCAGGTGAAAGCTCTAAGGAGCGATAATGGTGGTGAATACATCTTTGGTGAATTCAAAGACTTCTATAGCAAAGAAGGAATTCGAAGAGAACTCATAGCGTCTCATAACCCACAGCAGAATGGGGTTGCGGAGAGAAATAACAGAACGATCGTGGGTGCTGCATGGGCGATGTTGCATGATCAGAGCCTTCCCATACACTTGTGGGCTGAGGCATGCAACACTACGGTTTATGTGCAAAACCGTTGTCCTCATAGAGTACTTGGCATGAGTACACCCAAAGAGGCGTTTTCTGGTAAGAAGCCTGATATTTCTCATTTGAAGATTTTTGGCTCACCTGTTTACATTCATGTGATGAAGGATGCTAGGAAGAAGCTAGAGCCAACCGCAGAGGTTGGGATATTTATGGGGTATGCAGTGTTAAACACACACATGGTGTATGAGAAGAATAACACACACACACACAAGAGACTCAACACACAATGAAAGATAAGTGTGAGTCTTTCTTATTTTCCATTATACAAAGATGTACATTTATAGTACAATGGTGTGACTCTTGGTTTCACATTCCAAGGTCACTTGGACTCCATTGTGACTTTTCGCATTCCACACCTACCCATGTAGGATTAGGTGTTCAACATCCCCCCTTAATCCGAAGGGGTATGTGTGAGTCCAAGAAAAGAGTTGTAATACAAATCTGCAAAGTATACATGGCAGCACTTGAGCTGAATCAACTCTCTGAAATGTTGGAAAAAAGAGGTGGTTTTAGGATGACCACAAACACTGGAACGCAAAACTTGTTGCAGTTCTCGGAACTCTTCCAAAACTGGCAAGAAGCTGAAAGCTTCTGCTAGAGGAATTGTCCCTCATAAAAAAGGGAGACCTTCAACCTAAAAGAAGGGAGGTCTACTACCTATGATGGTTTTAGGATTACCAACAACTCTGGAATGCTTTGAAGCATTTCCTGGAACTCAACCAAAGCTGGCAAGAAGCTGAAGGCTTCTGCTAGAGGAAGTGTTCCTCATATATGAAAGGGAGACCTTCGACCTAAAAGAAGGAAGGTCTACTACCTGTGATGGTTTTAGGTTATCCACCAACCAAAGATGATGGTTTAAGGTTGTCCACCAACCGAAGGCATGCTCATGGGCATCCGTGTCTCTGGCTACATCTCTGAATCCGGAATGACAAATTGTGGCTCAGGCTCGCTTGAACTGCTGGCTACAACTCTGAACATGGAATGAGAGATTGTGGCTCAGGCTCGCTTGATCTGTCGTTGAAGCTTGTACATGACCACCATTTTCCCCCCTGTCAGGGACAAGGTGAGATGATGGCGAAAACTCAACTGCAAGTTTGCTCAATATCCATGAACAAGTTCTAACATGTGTCATAAACATCTTCTTGGCTGCTGATGCCCATTGCCAAGAAGCGATCCATCCAAGATGAATCTTGGTTCTTGCAGGAGGCTTGTGTCTGAAGCATCTGTCTGAAGAGTGGGTGTGCCGACCACAATGCTTGCATGGATGAAGATCAAAACAATGATCTTTCATATGGCCAACTCGATCACAGTGTTGGCATTTCTCAATCTGTTGTGGAAGTGGAACAGGATCTGGAACAGCTGCAGGTGAACTGTCATACATGAATCCGGCACTCTGAAATATGATGGGCTTGGTGTAGTCCGGAATATGAAAGGACACATCCTTGTCATATCCAAGACCAGTTCGGTGCTTGTTGTGGACAAGCTCTTCCCAAGGTCTGATGATGGGCTTGAGAAGTGCAGGCTGAGCTGCTGCATCTGCATGTATATCTGCTCTAGTACAAGGAACTGAATGGGAATCAACTGTAACTTTATCTTCTTTCTTCTGATGAGAGTCCTTCTCAATCTTCTGAACAGAAACAGGTTCAGAATGGTGATTCTTTTGCTGAAGTTCATCTTGTTGGAGCTGAGATTCCAACTGCAAAAACTCAATCTTTTCTTGTGCATCTTGTAAACAAGTCTGAATATTACAAAGAGCATCCTTGCTTATTTTTATCATATCATCAACATTGGAATGAATGAGGCTATTCAACAACTCTAATGCCTCATTGATTTTAGCCATTTTCAACAACGTAGGCTCAAAAAATGAAAGGGTGTCGGCTTCAACCGAAAATGCACCCGTTTACAATGTGATGCAACAAGAAATACAAATGACTCAAAACAATTTCCAACTATGGAAATCTCAAAGTACAAAATGTGCTCCTCAAATGATGGAGGGCAATCAACAATTTTTCAACAACTCAAGTACTACTTGCAACTATGAAGAAGATGCAAATTCCACTCACAATACAATATTAGTTCAATACAACCCCACTGCAAAATATTTGTATGAATGTGCAGCAAAAACACTTGTGCAAGAGGCCTTTAAGGCAGCTGAATTTTTTCTTCAAATAACTGTTTTGCACCAATAACAACTCGTCTTCAAATGTCAATTTCTTCAAAAAACACCCTTATGCCACAAATCACACAATGTCAAATTTGCAATTTTCTCTATGTATAGTCCATCTGTTCATATGTCAATTCCTTCATTTTCTGCTGTTCATATTCTCTCTTTCCTCTCTCTCTACTGTTTTTTTTTTTTTTAATTAATTAATTTTTTTTTTTTTTTAATTAATTAAAAAATGGGAAAGGGATTATAATAGGAATGGAAGGGAGTTTAATAAATTAAAAAAAAGGGACGGGGGTTGGGAAAACTAAAAGAAATGTTAATAAAAAAAAAATTATTAAAAAGGGAAAGAGAGTAATTTAATTAAAAAGGAGGGGGGTATTAACATAAAAGGAGGGGAAGGAGATTTATAAAAAACGATTTAAAAAAAAGGGGCGGTATTGTAAAATGGAGGGGCGGTATTAATGCGAGGCGGGGGGCTGGGCCGAGGGCTTTGATATCACCGTGGCAGAGTTGGGGAGGGAGTCGTGGAGTAGAAGGCTGGAGTGATAAGGGGCAGCCTGGGGGTGGAGAGTCGACGGTGTGAGGTGTTTAGTTGCAGGCGTGGAGCGGGGTTGGTCGAGGATGCAGAGTTGGATAAGCGAACGGTAGGGGATAGCGCAAGGGAGGGGGTTCGAATGTGAGCGGGGAGGGTTGCGTATTGTATGCAGGGTGTGCGGATAGGATAGGTGAGAGAGGCGTAGGCCACGGTGAGAGGAGGGCGAATTGCAGAGTGAATGGGTAGAGGCGTAAGGTGAGAGGGGTTTGGGTTTCGAGGTGAGGTCTGTTCAGAATTTAATTATTATGAGCATGGGTGGATAGAGCAATGTTGTGCGTAGGGTTGTGAAGAGGGGGTATCGAAGGTCGATTGGGAGGATGAGAGAGGTGTGAGAGTGCACAGGTGAGGAGTTTTGGAAGGGAGCGCTGGTGAAATAGAGAAAGGGCGTATGGAGAGGGGGTGTATAGTGGATAGGAAGTGAGTTGCAGAGCGATGGGGAAGGCCGAAAGGCCAAGAGCAGTAAGATTTATTTTATTTTATTTTATTTTTATTTTATTTTTATTTTTATTTATTTATTTTAAAAACAACAGAGAGCAGAGGAGTAAGAATAGCAGTAGAATTTTTTCTTCTTCCAATTATAGAGCAGAATTAATTTCAGCAGCAGAAAATGCAGATATGAAGAATTTTACAGCAGAAAAACTCAGATTTCTTTTAGTGCAAACTTAGAAATCTTTCCAGTAGCCCAACAACAGGAAAATGGACTTTAAAAACGCAGAATTTTCCAGAGAATTTTAGCAGTAAAAATCCAGAAACTTCTTCAGAAACTCAATATAAATAGTATCCAGCAGCGCTTCAAATTGCAGATTTTAATAAGCAGAAATTGCAGAGAAAAATTAGAATGAAAACCTTCAGATGGGCAGTGCTGCCTTTCTTCAAAGCCAATGCCTGAATGCTGCCAATTTCTGAATGCTGCTCCTTCTCCAAAACCACTTTCTGAATGCGGAAAAATGTCTGCTACAGAAACTCTGAGTGCTGCAAAAATGTTAAGATTTTTTGCAGATATGCACAGGCCATAAACACAAATGGCTCACTCAATGTGGAGCAGGGCCAGCATTCGCCCGCTCTGATACCATGTTAAACACCATGTTAAGCACACACATGGTGTATGAGGAAGATGAGCACATTCACAAGAGACTCAACACACAATGAAAGATAAGCGTGAGGCTTTCTTATTTTCCATTATACAAAGATGTACATTTATAGTACAATGGTGTGACTCTTGGTTTCACATTCCAAGGTCACTTGGACTCCATTGTGACTTTTCGCATTCCACACCTACCCATGTAGGATTAGGTGTTCCAACACACATAAACACCCCACAATTATCGTGTGTATTTTCCAAACAGTCGGTTGACTGTCGTGCAACGGGATATCAAATTTCATGAGGAGAAAGCCATGAAGTTGTCGCTTGAGAGGGAGCTACACTTGTATGCAGAGGAGGAGCTACTTGTTCCTAAAGATGAGCCTCAAGATGTGGATCATTCATAAGAGGAGGTTCATGGAGTGGAAGAAACCACTCATGCAGCACCAAACATCAGAGGGCAGAAGCGCACTATAGAAGCTGAGCTACTGAATATTGATGCAACACAAAATGTAGGAGCTCCTACATCACAGCGCAGACAGAGACAGTCACCTGACTGATTTACTGGATACATGGCTCTGATGAGTAAGTGTATCGTGACGGAGCCATCCTCTTTCGAGGATGCTGTTGAGGATCCCGCATGGGTAGATGCCATGGTGGAAGAGTATGATTTGATTGTCAAAAACAGTGCATGGGAGATTGTCCCAAGACCAGAAGGGAAATCAATGGTAGGTTCGAGATGGATCTACAAATTGGTGAAAGCACGACGGGAGTGTCGAGAAAGTAGCAATCAATTTGTTCCGGGAAGCTGTACGCAAATCGAGGGGATTGACTATGAAGAAACCTTTGCACCTGTCGTAAGGTATTCTTCCATACAGACCATCCTTTCTCTCTCAGTGCAGATGGGTTGGCACATTCATCAGATGGATGTGAAGACTGTGTTCCTCAATGGAATCATTGAGGAGGAGGTGTACATTGAGTAGCCTGAAGGATTCAAAATCTTCAACAGCGAGTCGCATGTGTGCAGGCTCAAAAGAGCATTGTATGGGCTAAAACAAGCACCTCGTGCTTGGTACACACGAATAGACAGTTATTTCACCGGACTTGGTTTCGCCAAGAGTGAGGCGGATCCAAACCTATACCAGATTGTGGTGGAGGGTAAGCTTTTGATCATTGTGCTTTATGTAGATGATTTAATACTAATGGGTGATGAACTGTTGATACACTCATGCAAGGCAGATCTTGCAAAGGAGTTCGAGATGAAGGACTTGGGCCTCCTTCATTATTTCCTGGGATTGGAAATTTGGTAGCGGAAAGGTGAACTGTTTGTGTCTCAAGGAAATTATGCCTAGGAGATACTGGAGAAGTTTCACATGCAAGGCTGTAAGCCTATCGACACTCCTCTTCCTGGTGGTTGGAGGAAAGAGGATGCTACATCGGTAGAGGTAGTGGATGCCACTGTTTATCGATAGTTGGTTGGTTCGCTCATGTATTTATCCAATCCATGACCAGACATATGCTATGTTGTGAACCAGCTTTCACAAGCGATGGTGAAGCCTACCAAGCTCTATTGGAAGGTAGGCAAGCATGTCCTGAGGTATCTCAGGGGCATATCTAGGTATGGATTGTGGTACAGACAGTCGGATGAGGTGAAGCTGCATGGCTTCACGGATGCGGTGGGCGAGAGCCCCGGTAAGACGAAGAAAAAGAGCACATCTAGAGGGATTTTTCAGTATCGGATCTACAACAGTTTCTTAGTACAACAGGAAACAAAGATCTGTGGCACTCAGTTCAACGAAGGCCGAGTACATGGCAGCAAGTTTGGTTGCATGCGAGGCTATATGGATGAGGAAGATCCTGGTTGGTTTGTTCGGTTCTCACTTAGATCCTACTGTGATATATTGAGATAATCAGAGTTTCATTAAACTCTCGGTTAATCTAGTATTTCATGATAGATCTAAACATATTGACATCCGGTACCATCATATCAGAGATTGTGTGCAACGGAAGATCATGTTGCTTTCTTACATTCCTATGGAGGATCAGGATGCAGATATTATGACGAAGGCGCTCACTAGGAGAAAATTTGAATACCATAGAGACATGATCGGGATGGCAGATAATCCCTATCTTGTTGAGAGGGGAGTGTTGAGATTCAACAAGATGATGAGCTTAGTGAAAAGTCGCCTTCACTAAGTGGGCCTGCGGGGAGCTATTTTTAGGTGTATGTCTATTTTTAGACATGGTGAACATATTCTATATGTAGTAGGAGGCTATTTGTAGATGGTTGGTCAAATGTGAAATAGATGAAATTCTATTTTTAGACATATTGGGCGGAGTCTATTTTTAGACTGCCAGTCTAAAAATAGGTATGTCGAATATTATTAGCTCTTAATAATATTTGGACTATAAACATTATCTTATTCTCTTGGAACACTTTAGTTAAGTGCACAGATGTGGCACAGGAGCTGACAGAAGGAATTACGCTATTCCTGAGGGTTTACTGGATCTATTGCATGGAGGACTTCAGTTAGAACTCATGTGACAGAGTTTGGTTGAGTTGTATTTAGTTTAACTCAGTTAGACTCAGTTGAGCTAGTTGTATCTAGTCTAACTGATTGATACACTAGTGAGAGTGGTGTGAATTAATTAGTTAATTAATTCACTAAATAATAACTCATTAATCAATTGAAGAATACATCAGTTAACTACAGTGCATGGCAGTTTCAGTGGAGACCCATGGAGAGATAGGTGAAAGAGCAAGTGTGACTATCAGTTGTGACTATAGTGATGCATTGATTGCATCCAACACTCAATGGAGATGCCAATGAGGATTGCGTGAGCAAGGCTGGAGCAATTCGAACTCATTTAGAGCCATTCTTTAGCAGGGATTGCGCAGTAGAGGCAGACTAGCAGGTGGCAAAGATGGTGCATGGATTTGCAAGATCGGGCTTGATTAGTGTGTAGCAATTGTATTGTACTGAGAGCTTGATATGATCAGCTTTGTATGAGGATTGTTACATGATCTCTATGACATATATTATATACAGATAGTTGGGGTTTTCAGCTTCAGGATTTCCCATTAAACAAATGTGTTAATGTGTGTGAATTTTTATTGTTTCATGTGTGCATTGCAATCTTGATTTAATTTCCACAAATGATCAATGGTGGAATAGATTATGTATTTTGCATGAAGTTAAAATAGTGTGAGATCAGGAGAATCTTGGACATATAACACATAAGTTATATAATTTCTACACTTCAGACTTTTGGGAAAACAAATAAGATAAACAAACAACTCAATCTATGAAGAGGGAACTCCTAAACATCATATCTTGAGCTATCGGGAACTTTGAAATAAGACTGCAAAGCATGGACAAAGGACAAGATCGAAACAAGACCTCTTTGAATTAACTAAAACAACCAATAATTCAGAGAGAGATTTCATAAATGGGGTTTTGATCAGCTATGAGTAAGCAGGGCATACTGTGAATCATACTAGACAACATACATAATAACCATTAATGAAACTGATAACAAGTTCTTAGGATACCAAAGAGCAATTAAGAATTCTTTGACATAACCAAAAAAGATGAAAACATTTAAGCTGTAATGAATCAGGAAATTTGAGGTGCCTCCATGGGCATATCTCAAATTTATTCTTTACTGAACTACAACAAGCAAGAAGCATGAAACATGTAAGAGAAACTAAGAAAAAATAACAGATAAGGAACACAATACCATTAACCATGCCATGGAATCCTACATACAATCTTCCTCCACCATCAAAGTTAAGCAAGAGATCATCCACTTCATAAGACAAGTATTTCTTCAAAGCTCATAGTGCTATGTATTTCTCTCTATAACATCAAGTTTTTCCTTTGGTTACAATGAATCCTCTTGGATTATATAGGCCAAAGAGGAGGAAATCCACCTAGAGCAACTAGAAGGCCATTGGCCAAAAACAAATATCCTATTTTGTCCTTGAGGCTTTGCAAATCCCAATGCACAAAATATCTTCAAAAATATCTATTTAAGCTAAAAATAGTAAGAAAATTGACTTTTAATCTCTGACATAGAGTTAGAAATAGCTAAACGCACATTTGGATGGCCACCTTCAGAAAACTACCTTTTCAGCAATATCCTACAGGAGCGTAGCACCAGAAAAAAGTTTGTTTTGCAGAGGATTTTTGAGGGACTTCCCGATGTCGAAACGAGGCCTGTGATGGCTCATTGGAAATTCGTGGATGTCTAGTTTCTGGAACTATTTGATTTTTCTCAAACTGATCCCTGGAAGTCTGTCAAAAAGTGGACTGAGTGAAAAAACCCAGGAGGGTCTCACCTGCTGATATTTGATGCAGAAAGGTAAAATTTGATTGTTTTTTGCCTCTTTGGGGGACCAAAACACCTCCTTTTGATCTGAAAAATTGTGAGTAGATGCCACCAAATTTAATACATCCAAAAAAATAACTTCCATGAGCTGAGGATACTCCTAGAAAATATGGCAGCGCCTAAAAAAATGTGCAATTAGGCCTAAAAATCACAAAAAACAAGATTATGTCAAAATTGCTCAATTTTGTTGAGCAAACCCCTTATGGGTTTCTAGAAGCATGCAAGGAAGCTGAAGCCAAGATTCCAAGCCTAGATATGTCATTTTCCCCTTTTTTCACCGGGCGCCTCCTTTGAGCAGTTTTGAGCTTTTCTTGGGCAATCTTGAGTTTTCTTCGGGCAAATTGATTCAATTTCTTGTAATGCCCGGTCATCTTCCTTTGCAAACCCAAGTCTTTGCTTGCCTTGTCTAATTTGTCCTCCAAATGCTTGTTTGCTCTTTCAAGCCATGATTCTTTATCATTTTCTATCTCTTTGGCAAGCAATTGTGTGAAAGGATACGATCGAGCAAGGGCTACTTCTTCTTCCTTTTGTTTCTCCAAACCTTTCCTAAGACCCATAGTCCTAGGCCTTTTTCTTACTGGTTTCTCTTCTTCCTCAATATCATCAAATTCACCCATATACTCTTCAAGTTTGACTTGTGATTTGTATGCTTCCCTTCGGTGCCATTTGCCCACTCATCTGTCTATTTTTCATTTGTAGAAAGTGTATGAGGTCCTTCGACCTTTCTAGATCAGTTTCTAAGTCCTGGATTTGGGCTTCTTTGTTTTGCAAAAGTGACCTAAGGATTCTGGCTTCATCATCTTCAGCATCACTGTCTATTTGTATGATGTCAAACTACTTTTCATGCTCATGTCTACTCTCCTACTGTTCAAATTTTTCTTTGCCCTTGCTTTGAATGGTCTTCTTTGCCCTTGTCCTCTTTAGCACTTCAATGATAGGCTTCTTGGGCAACTTGCCTCTACTCCGGAGTGCTCTAGTAACATTTGTAGTTACAACTTGAATAGTCTTCTTCTTTTTAGATTTAGTGGTCTTAGGCTTCACCACTTTTTGAGAAAGAGTCATGGCCCCTTTCCTAGGAAAGGCAGCTAGCACATGCTTTTGAGAACTCTCTTCATGCTCTATGTTTTTACTGTCTTCTTTTGGGCTGCCTTGCTCACTGTCTTTGATTTGATATTGACTATCATTGGGGTTGTTTTGCTCTTTTTGTTTCATGCTATCACCCTTAGATTGTTCACTGTTTTGTGCCTTGTCCTCTTCAAGTTCATTGTCCTTATTAGTTTCATGGCTGTCATTTTGGAGACTACCTTAATTTGTTGTACGAGGACTTCCATCATGCTCACTGTCTTGTTGATTGTCACTATGCTTACTGTCTCTTTGATTGCTTTCACGCTGACTGTCACTCTCTTTCTCATCACTGCTTTGCTTAGACTCTTCCCTTTTTTCCTCATCATCACTACTCTGCTGCTGTTTAGTTTGTTCCTCATCATCACTAGCTTCTTCCTCACTGTCTTGAGTTTGTTGAGGGCTGACTTCATCATGACTGCCTTCATCTATTTTTTGTATGTTGTCACCTCCCTTACTGTTTTGAAATTGTTCTAGGCTGCCAACATTACCATCACTGTATTGAACTTCTTCTTGTGTGCTGCCCTCACCATGCTCACTATTTTCAAGTTTTTCATATGAGCTACTCCCATCCTGACTGTCTTTATTGTCATTTTGCATGCTACCACTATCTTCACTGTTTTCCTCATTTTTTCCTTGAGGGTTGTCTCTTCCTCATTTGTGCTTTTGGCATCCCTTTGTGAATTGCCTTGACCATCATTAGTGTGTTCACCTTCTTCATGAAGACTGCTTTCATGATCACTGTTTCGGTGGGTACCACTATGCTCATGTTCACTGCTCTGCTGATTGTCACTTGGTTCATGCCCACTACTCTGCTGAGTGCCACTGAGTTCCTCATCATCACTACCTTCATGCCTGCTTTCATAAGACTTTTATTTTTCACTATCAATCATAGGAGAGGCTTTCTTTTGAGGCGTATATTGACTAGATGAAGGGGAGACATAGTGAGTGGAGGGTGAGGAGGGCACATGAGATGGGCCATGAGATGAAGAGGCAGAAGTAAAATCAGGATGGGAGATGAAGGATTCCCAAGAAACTCCTTTTTGTTCAAGTTGATGGAGGATGAGAATCTTTATGAGAGAATGATGGAATAAGCTAGCTTTCTGTTGAGCAGGGGGTTTCTTTTGGACAAATGAGGCCATTTTGTCAAAGCTCCTATAAAGGAAGAAAGGGAGATTCAATATCTGGGTCCTGGTGAAATGCATTAACAATCGGACATGATATGAATAGACTTGAGAGTATCTCCCTTCACATGTAAAGTATTTCATGATGACCTTCATAAGAGGCGCTTAACTGTTCAAAAGATGAGAAAAGGGAAAGATGGCATTGCAATCATTTTGGTAAACTGGTTTCAAGAAGGGCTTGTAGTGTTCTAGGTCCAAATAGGCTTGTTTGAACCATTTCTCACCAAGATAGGGGATCTTGGCTACCTTTGACACTGATCTAGATGTGAGCACGAAATCAAGGCCTGCTATGTGAACATGTTTTCCTTTCAGTCTTAGGGCAAACAACTGTGTCAAGGGAGGGTGATTGGTGACCTCTTGGACTCTTTGGCAAAAATCAAGGCACCCTACCTCATGAAAGTCGAAAAGAACTGAAGGGGAGTCATTTATCTCTTTCACAGTTATAGGTTCAAATTTGTTGTGATACCCTCCTTTGTTGGCTTTCCTTAGAGACATGTTTTGCTCAGATTTCCTTCACTTGTCTTATCAACACAAGTCTTTGATTAAACTAGGTCTTTCTTCTTCAAACAATGCTTTTCTCTTTTAAAAACTATGTTTGCTTCTCACTCAACAAAACAAGAAATTTCAAACTGATAATAAGTCCTTTCTCCTCAATCACTATTTTTCTTTGTTTTCAAGCAAACAGGGTACTTTTGAAAACAACTATGTTTTCCCTTTGAAATCACTATTTTCCCTCCTTGTAAGACTGAGTTTTGTCTTTTAACCCCTTACACCAAACAAGCTCTGTAAACTGACAATAGGTGCTTTTCCTCAATCAATGTCCTTTTGTCTCTTAGTAAACATGATAGTTTTGAGAACAAACTGTGTTTTTCCCTTTATTAGATTGTATCTTTTTCTTAACGAATTTGATTTTAACACCTCCTAAAATCAAAGACTTAGGCGAGGAAAAAAAAAATACCTCTTGAAAATGTGTTAGCTGCTTTTGGAGATGAATTCCCTGTGCAAAAATCCGATCTCTTAACACTTTTGAGGGCTGCTAAAAAACTGCTGCATCAGTGGCTCAGGTGGTGGGCCGTTCAGAGGTGGCCCGAGTGGTGGGAAATTCAGAGGTGGCCTGACGGGCGATCAAACAGGCGCGTCGCGGTGGGCTGTTCAGAGGTGGCCCGATGGACGATCAAACAGGCGCGTCGCGGTGGGCCGTTTAGAGGTGGCCCGACGGGCGATCAAACAGGCGTGTCGCTCCACCCTACAAGCGCGTCGTGCCGTGTGTAAAAACCTTCAGAGGCTGACTATAGGTGCGTCACGTCCAAATCCAGGCGCGTCGCGACCCTGATTTTTGGCACGATGATGCCCGGGGCCTTAAACAAAGAAAAATTCCTCCTTTGCCAAGTACAAAGTGACTTGGAAAAAATAACCTTTGAGGGTTTTGTAGCTTTTTTGAAATGCTTTGAATGATCATTTTCCCTCCTTTCTTGATGATTATACACTCCACCTTTTGCCTTTGTGTTTGTAATAAAAAGTGGCATTTCTCCATTTTGTTGAGGATTTAATTTCTTTACCCTTTTTTGGATGGTGTCTTTTCTACCATATTTATTCACCTCACTAGTTGCCCTGGGTCACTCAAAATCACTGCCAAGCCCTCTGCTCATCTTTTGGAGGAGGAGATTTTGATAAACTGTAATGACCCTGTCTCAAATGAAGGATGCCCTTTTTAAATAGACCATCTGTGCTATGCCCTTTGCCTATTACTGAATGAAGCTTTTTGAAAACTTGTGAATTTTCCCTCTGTGTATTTATCACTGATAGTTATAATGTAAATAAGATTGTGTACTTTCTAACAGTTTCCTTGAAACAAGCTGTGTGTTTGCCATCCGTGTGAATTTCTCTTTTTATCAGTTGCAGAAGTCACTTTAAACAGATCTTTGTTTATCTCCTTTACCATTTAGATGAGGTTGCTTTCTCAAACTCTAGCCTCGGATTTATCCTTTGAAGGAGGCTTATACAAACACCACCACTGAGACCTTTCAACACTATTATGTCAATCCTCTGTTTATGATGTGAAGGAGGTCCTTTGACCGTGTTTTGACCCTCTGCTTATCATGAAGGAGGTCTTATCAAACATAGAAACTTCATCCATCTCAACACTGTGCCCTTGATCTGTTTTTTTGAAAAATACAAAATAGAAAACAAATGTGAATCTTTGCCACTTATC
Source organism: Pinus albicaulis (assembly GCA_034641835.2). Taxonomy (NCBI): domain Eukaryota; kingdom Viridiplantae; phylum Streptophyta; class Pinopsida; order Pinales; family Pinaceae; genus Pinus; species Pinus albicaulis. Next base: position 15,874 of record JAXQQM020091605.1, read on the forward strand.
TTTGATGAAATCATTTGAACATACTGTCTTCTTGCTTTATGAGGACCTGTCTGTAATGTATATCTCTTTTGCATAACATCACTGTGAAGCTTTAGGAGTAAATAATATTCTTTGTAAATGGTGAGCGCTCACTGCTATGCATCTTTGAAATAACTCTTTTCCCTTGACTTTGTTTTCATAAGGTGCAGTGAATTTGTCTTTGATTGCCTTTCAGAGTGCAGGTGTATGGTAAGGTACAAGAAGCAGCTGTCCTCTTATGCCTTCATGATGATGCCTAATTTCTTTAGACTTCTTTCTGTCATTACTGTCCCTCTTACCTAAAAAGAGAGTGATTTGCAGGGCTAGGTCACCTTTTGGAGAGATTATGCAAAGATGCCTTTGGCGTTAGTCATGGAGTGCTTGAAGATAGACATTACCTAATCCTTTGTGTCCTTTTTTCTTGATGGAGGACCTTTGTCCTTTGGCATTCTTGGATTTGAAACTAGTAGAACTCGTCTTTTCGTCATCTGTGCTATATGATTTCTGATGGTAAACTGCTCAGTATTGAAATATTTCCTCAAGTGTATCTTTGGCTCATACTTTCTTACTGTCATCAATGTATACACCCCTTCAGAGATGTATTTAGATGTTTTTGGTCTTTAGAGATCTTTCTTGGTGTTTCATGAAGATCATGCTTGATCTGATCATCTTTCTTCAGACAGGGGAACTCTTTCTCTTTTCTTGATTTGAACCTTTCTGAGCTCTGCTGAGACAATATACAGTGACTATTTTAGTGGTGTATGACCTATGGATAGACAAAGGATTTGTTTTTCCAGAAAATGATAAATGAAGATTGACTGATGCTGAAAACAAGGTTTTTGGCTTAGAGACTGTTTTGTCAATGTATTTGCCCTAAACACAACCACCTAGACTTAGAGATTTTGTCATAGATCCTGAAGAGTTTCTAAGGCATAATCAGGTCATCATATGAAAAAATAATCAGTGAGAGAGGGGTAGACACTTTTTCTAATGTTGGATAGTGAGTTATATGAAAACATGGGATTTTGATAGCATAAAAACAAAGCTTATGACAACTATAGACAGGGAGGTTTTGCTGAATTGTGATAGGAATTGAAAACTGAAGACCATTCCCATCACAAGTTGAAAGAGAGGGGTAGGAAGACAAAAATTTGTTTGAGGTGTTTTCTAGATGAAAAATTGACAGATTGAGATTAGCTTCTAGAAAACTCAGCCAAGGAATCTAGTCATCAAAACATGCAAAAAATACTGATGACTAAGAGTGGCTCCATTTGGTGAGGGCAACTCCATTTTGGGAGGTGTCGAGAATTGCAGATCTCTGGCTTGTGAAGACCAGCGCCTTATCCATTGGCGCAAAATTCTCTCTTTCTTGATGCTATTTCTTAAAATTGACAGCATGATTAGCATCAATGTCATCTCTACCTACCCAGCTATTATTTCCTAGCATTTTTTCTTCTTTAGGTGCATTTGGACTAGCAACTCTTTGACATGATGTTTTTGAAAAAAGAAAAACTATCTAATTCTACACTTATATCCTCTAGGAGTTCAGATTAAACTGATGAAATCCTTTGATTCTCTACCTACGCTAGATCGACTGTCAAGATTAAGCTGTTTGACAGGATTTCATTCACTAATCTAAAACATGAAATTTAAAAATGACCAAATCAGGATTAGACGGTCTGATTTGTCATGTGTTTGTGGCATAAAAGACAAGTTGCACACAAATATTATTTTCACAGAAAATGAGATTTAGAAAAATCAGGACTACGATACATAGTTTGTTTTTCATCCCTGCTTTCCTCTTTGGTTCTGTTTTGAGCGTGTGGAACCAGTATCTTTTCCTAATCTACTTTCATTGATAAGTCAAGCTTACACAATTTGGCTATCACTTCTTTTACTAACTTATCAACAATCAATTTAAAACATGTCCAGTTATGATTAGGCTAGATAACTGGACAAGATATCTTTTGAGCGCTAGTAGTGGCATTTAGACTTGCGCACTTTCAACATGACTATTTTTTGAACATGGGACTTTTCTGCTATTTTAGAAACTGCTCTCTTTTCTACTTTCCTATTGTTTTTGTATTTTATGTTTTTGATTTATTTCTTCAAACAGTGATATGTACAATGAGTGAAAATGTTTTTGAAACTAGAAATCTTGAAAATGGTGGAACTTGAGTATTTTGTCTTCAAAAAGATCTCCATATGCTCTTGGTTCTGTCAGCTCTTGAAAAGAAAAGTTTGGAAAATTTTCCCTTTCAAGCACAACATAAGGGTTCTTGCAAGAGTCTCTGAAAAACTCTGTATCTGCTTGCTGCTTTTCTCTATACTTTTGATTTCCGCTCCTGCCTTTGTTGTACATCTTCTTTAGGTAATACATATACTCTTTGTCATTTTTAAAATATATGATTACATCATCAAGGTACATCATAGTGAAGAAATTCAGTACTGGAAACATGGCCTTTCGGAACATGTCTTCGGTGTCTTGCAGTTTTGCAACACTTGGTTTGAATTTGGAACTGCTTCCAGTGTTTTTGAAAAAATCTTTAAGCTGTTTGCTTTGAAGAGGAATTAATTGATGATATCCTAAAACACAATTTTGCCAAGACATATGATTAGAAACTCCTAGCTTCTGTATGGTATGATCTATTTTAGGAAGGATATAAGTGTTGTTCTAGGGAGGTTTATCTGTGTTCCTGAAATCTACACATATCCTATGTCCATTTGTTTTGTCTTTAATTGTTAATGTTTGATCAAGATTTTTGCATTTCTTTTTGTAAGGGTTGCTTCTTGAAATGATGGCAGTGTCATGGTGTTTCAAACTGTTTTCTCGACATGTATTAGTATCTTGAACAATTTTTCATATTCTAGCAGTTCTTAATTTATGGTGTAATGACATAATTTTAGCTAGTTCAATCAGCTCAGGTTTTCTAGGACTGTTGTTATCCCATTCCTCCATATTAAATTCATCAGACATTTTTCCCAGATCCATAGAAGTAATTGCAATAGTTAAAGTTTTACTTGGAGAGGTAAATTCTTGGGATGGTGAAGCATTTAGATATGGCAAGAACATAAGACTTTCTTGATTTTGATTTCCAAAGAGTTTTGTACTATGTAAGCCTTTCAGTGCTTCTACTTTGAAAAAAGTTTTGATTGTACTTTTGATGTTTGTCCTTGGTTTGAGCAACTTGCTTGAGAGTGTAGAATGTTTTCTGTTTTCTGATTTATCTTTATTTATAGAAAATCAAATTCCCTCTCTTCAAGACACAACTGTTCAGGGTCATGATAGCTTTGAGTATCTAGTTCATCACAGAGAATCTGGGGTGTCTGATGCGGTGTGCCTAGATTTGTTTCAATTTCTCCCACCTGTTTATCGATGTCTTCATCAGTATGTAAAATGAAGGAATTTAGGTCTGAATGTATGGAATACATAGGGATGTTATCTGGTCTTTCTTGGTTGCTAACCATATATTTCATGTGTGATTCCCGATATAATATTCTTGTTTGGTTAAAAACAGGAATGGTGGCGTAAGACATATCTAATTGAATATTTCCTTGAAGCTTGGCCCCCCAAGATCTGGATAAAAGCATTCTGTACTTGGGAGGAATGTCTGCTACCACTATGTCCATGACCAGGCGTTTTGCAGGCACTTGTGCCAAACTGACACAAAGATCTTTTATCAGGACTAGACACTTGACTCTGCTTGAATCAAACGAATATAAGTCTTTATAAGGTTTCGTTATTTCTAGGCCTAATCTTTCCATTACTAATTTCGGCATGAGATTGTGAGAGGCCTCGGAATCTAGCATGGCATTATGTAGGATTTGGTCATATATATTCAGACTAATGTAAAAAGGAAGAGTGGTTCCCTCTTGATATTTTCTTTCTATTTTTGGTCCAAACAACACCTCAGGGGTATCATCAGCTAGGTGTAAAGTATTTGCATCATTTCCTATGTTTAGGACCTTTAGCACTTGAGATTTGTATGAGTTTTGGGCAATAAGTTTAGTGAGAGGCATGGTGATCTTAATTTTGGCGATTTCGCCTTCAAAATTGAAGGGTACTTGTAGTTTAGATATATTTGCTTCAGTTTTCTCAGCCATGAATTTGTCTATATTCTTAATTTTCTGATTTTGATTTGGGGTTTTGTTCAATATAGTTGTTTCGGGAATCTTAGTAGAGGTACTAGGACAGTTAAGATCAAGGCTTGCCTGGCTAGTTTTGTCTTTGTTTTGGTCAATTCTCTTAACCATGATTTTGTTACTATCTGCTGTTCTTTTAAGAATGGTATCGGGGGCTTTTGTAACAGCAGTGTCTGAGCTACCTTTCTTAGAGTTGTCCTGGTTTTTCTTACTCCTAAGATCATATTGCCTATGAAATTCCATTGTGGTGTTTTGTAATCCTATTTCAAGATCTTCGGGGTCCTCATAATTTGTTTCATTTTGGTTTGAGGAGAAGAAAACTTGTTCTTCTTCTGTGAAGAAAACCTCACCCTCGCTATCAGAACCTATCAAGTTTAAGTGATTTTCATCAAGTGGTTCCATATCTCTTTCTACCTCATCAACATAGTTTTCATGGAAAGATGGCCTGATCTGTTGGTCATTTTCCCTTGGTTTGATTTGAGGTGGATCTCTTCTAAAGTTTTGGTTTCGGTTTCTGTTTTGAGGATTTGGCTGGTTGTCCCTAAGAGGTGCTTTTTCATTTAGATTTATTCCTTCCAAAATTCTCTCCATGGTTCTAACCAGGTTGTCTATTCTGGGATCTGAGGAGGAATTTGAAGGCATGGCCTCATCTTGGTAAGTGATTTTCTTTTCTAATCTCATCCTAGCTCTCTTCTCAAATAGGTTGGCTTCGGCACTAATCGCTAATTTTTGCAATTCTTCTAAAGTTGCGGGGTCTCTTTCTCTTCGTTGGTATGTCATATCTAGATCAAAACCTTCGGGAAATTTTGCTAATGCTGAGCCAAGTGGAGGTTTCATGTGAGGTGGGAGGGCGTTATAGACACTATTGAATCTAGTGCAATATTCTTGAACACTTTCCCCCATATTCTTTTTAAGATTGTTATATTCGGAAAGGATTTGGATGGGGTTTTTCCTGATTTCCCACATATTTATGAAATTTTGGTAAAGTGCTGGGAGATCATGTATACTGTTAGGAGCCAAGTTTTTAAACAATTTCTTGGCTTCTCCACCTAGGCTTTGGGAAAACATTCTCATCTTTATGGTTTCATCTTCTACTTCCATATAGTCAAAAGCATCACTGATTCTATCTACATGCTGTTGGGCAGTAGCAGCCTCAGCTCCGGTGAAGTGTGGGATTCGGGATTAGTAATCATTTTGCAAGGGTACCAAAGGCTGTGGTAACACTAAGGGCTCATACCAAAAGCTACCATGATGGGAGCTGATGGTAGATTTACAGTACGAGGATTTGTAGTATGGGATGAGGTGATTTGCACAGTGGTGGTCTGAATGGGTGTGGCAGAGGTACTTGGACTTGTAGACTGATTCTGAGCAGATTTGGGGTGATAAGAGTCGAAGTGGTGAAGAAGATGAAAATCAGGTGGTGTAGTAGGTGAGGCTTCTCTGCTAATACTTGGCTTCAAATCTAAAGGCTCAAGATCGGCAAGGTTGATTTTGATCTGTGATTTGTTTCTGAAAAGGGTTTTTGCTGAACTCAAATAAAACTGAGAATATTGCAAGGATGTAAGGTGTTCAGGTACATAGCTTGCTTTGTGGATGGTCCTATCGGTAGCTAAGTTACCAGTTTCAGAAGTTTGCCACAAAATCATTTCTGGGTCATCAACTATGATAGGGGGAGTCGGGTCTGGGAGAGATCTGGTATTAATTCTTCGTGAAGCCAGATTTCAAAGTCAAAGCTTAGAGAGGGTGATAGTTTTGATTGTTTTTTGGATGGTTTTCCTCTCTAGGGGTTTTGCGGATGTGAGTAAGGTAAAAAATAAACGAAGGCTAGTGGAGTCGCCAGGTGGATGTTCTTGAGGTTTATGGCCCACCACCAATACTGACAAAGATGTTTTTTAGGAAAATTCTTTTCTACAAAATTTTCATGTGAAAACTTGTAAGAATGACTTAAAACTCAGTTCAACAGTTTGCTAGATTGTTTAGAAAGCTATAGTTCTATTCTTAGGCTATTCTCTTGATTTCTTATGTTTTAGATGAAGGTTTCTGATTTCCTAAGTTGCACTTAGTTTTCCACTGATTTCAGAGGCTGCACCATGATTTTTTTGTTTTTGGAAAGGTAGGTCAACAGGATAGTATGATTATGAAATTTTTGGTTTTCAGTTGTAGTAGGCCTACTAGAGGCTAGTGGAGTCACCAGGTGAATACTGTTGCCTTGTAAAGACAAAGCTATATGGTCCACTGCCAATGACTGATAGGAACAAATCTAAGGATGTTTTTGTGAGGTTTTTTACAGAGTTTTCATATGTAGCCTAGTTTGTAAGAGTGTCCTAGACCTGATTCATCACTTAGGTAAGGTGGTGATGCAAAAAGAGTTTACTCTAAATGACTTTATAGGTTGTATATCTGATTTTAATTTTGAAGGACTAATGAGTCTGCAGGAGTTTGCTAGATTGTTATGTACTCAGTACGTCCCACCGTGATCGCCATTATGTTATAGTCCCATGATTTGGCAGATAGGTAAACCAAATAACAGGGTAAACTCAGACCAAGCTTTGGAGCCCTAGGACCTAGCCTTCCTGGACTCAGAGAGGGCTCTCTCTATCATGCAAATGATGTAAACTTGTTTGCTTTTGTATATTTGATTTTAGACTAGTTGTTTAAGTATTTTTTTGGTTTGTTTTGGGTTTTTTGAGGGGAACTGATCAAAAGGTCAAATAGATATGGAGTTCGTCAAATCAACTGGGCTATGGGGTCAGATAAGGTCAAGGCTGTCTTAATGATGGACAAGGTATTACTGTAGGGCCGATTTAGTCGAGGTAAATGGATTCTTTAAGTGAAAGTGAAATGAGATGAACATTAAGTTTGTGAAAGACAAAGAGATTTTAAGCATAAATAGTTAAACAACAAGCATTCATGAGTTAGGGCTGACCATTAATCTTTATGAACGAAACTCAAACTGATAGATGCAGAAAATAAACAATCCAGTGATACATAGAAGTATAAGACCTTCTAACTTTGGGAAAATCACCTTCAGACTTTTGGGAAAACAAATAAGATAAACAAACAACTCAATCTATGAAGAAGGAACTCCTAAACATTATATCTTGAGCTATCAAGAACTTTGAAATAAGACTGCAAAGCATGGACAAAGGGCGATATCGAAACAAGACCTTTTTGACTTAACTAAAACAACCAATAATTCAGAGAGAGATTTCAGAAATGGAGTTTTGATTAGCTATGAGTAAGCGGGGCATATCGTGAATCATACTAGATAGCATACATAATAAAAATTAATGAAACTAATAACAAGTTCTTAGGGTACCAAAGAGCAATTAAGAATTCTTTGACATAACCAAGAAAGATGAAAACATTTAAGCTATAATGAATCAGGAAATTTGAGGTGCCTCCATGGGCATATCTCAAATTTATTCTTTACTGAACTACAGGAAGCAAGAAGCATGAAACATGTATGAGAAACTAAGAGAACATAACAGATAAGGAACACAATACCATTCACCAAGCCATGGAATTCTACATACAATCCTCCTCCACCATCAAAGTCAAGCAAGAGATCATCCACTTCATAAGACAAGTATTTCTTCAAAGTTCATAGTGTTATGTATTGCTCTATATAACATCAAGTTCTGCCTCTGGTTACAATCAATCCTCTTGGATTATATAGGCCAAAGAGGAGGAAATCCACCTAGAGCAACTAGAAGGCCATTGGCCAGAAACAAATATCTTATTTTGTCCTTGAGGCTTTGCAAAGCCCAAGGCACAAAATATCTTCAAAAATATCTATTTAAGCTAAAAATAGTAAGAAAATTGACTTTTAATCTTTGACATAGAGTTAAAAATAGCTAAACGCACATTTGGATGGCCACCTTCAGAAAACTACCTTTTCAGCAATATCCTATAGGAGCGTAGCACCAGAAAAAAGTTTGTTTTGCAGAGGATTTTTGAGGGACTTCCCGATGTTGAAACGAGGCCCGTGATGGCTTGTTGGAAAGTCCTAGATGTCTTGTTTATGAAACTACTTGATTTTTTTCAAACTGATCCCTGGAAGTCTGTCAAAAAGTATACTGAGTGAAAAAACCCAGGAGGGTCTCACCTGCTGATATTTGAGGCAAAAAGGTAAAATTTGACTGTTTTTTGCCTCTTTGGGGGACCAAAACACTTTCTTTTGATCTGAAAATTTGTGAGTAGATGCCCCCAAATTTAATACATCCAAAAAAATAAATTTCATGAGCTAAGGATGCTCCTAGCAAACATGGCAGCGCCTAGAAAAATGTGCAATTAGGCCTAAAAATCACAAAAAACAAGATCATGTCAAAAATTGCTCAATTTTGGTGAGAAAACCCCTTATGGGTTTCTAGAAGCATGCAAGGAAGCTGAAGCCAAGATTCCAAGCCTAGATATGTCCTTTTCCCTTTTTTTCACCGGGCGCCTCCTTTGGGCAGTTTTGAGCTTTTCTTGGGCAATCTTGAGTTTTCTTCGGGCAAATTGATTCAATTTCTTGTAATGCTCAGTCATCTTCCTTTGCAAACCCAAGTCTTTGCTTGCCTTGTCTAATTTTTCCTCCAAATGCTTATTTTCTCTTTCAAGCCATGATTCTTTATCATTTCTATCTCTTGGGCAAGCAATTGTGTGAGAAGATACAATCGAGCAAGAGCTGCTTCTTCTTCCCTTTGTTTCTCCAAAGCTTTCCTAAGACCCATAGTCCTAGGCCTTTTTCTTACTGGTTGCTCTTCTTCCTCAATATCATCAAATTCGCCCATATACTCTTCAAGTTTGACTTGTGCTTTGTATGCTTCCCTTTGGTATTTGAATGCTCGAGCATCATAGATTGCCATTTGCCCGCTCATCTATCTATTTTGCATTTGTAGAAAGTGTATGAGGTCCTTCGACCTTTCTAGATCAGTTTCTAAGTCTTGGATTTGGGCTTCTCTATTTTGCAAAAGTGACCTAAGGATTCTGGCTTCATCATCTTCAGCATCACTGTCTATTTTTATGATGTCAAACTCCTTTTCAAGCTCATGGTTACTCTCCTGTTGTTCAACTTTTTCTTTGCTCTTGCTTTGAATGGGCTTCTTTTCCCTTGTCCTCTTTGGCACTTCAATGATGGGCTTCTTGGGAAACTTGCCTCTACTCCGGAGTGCTCTATTAACATTTGTAGTTATAGCTTGAATAGTCTTCTTCTTTGTAGATTTAGTGGTCTTAGGCTTCACCACTTTTGGAGAAAGAGTCATGGCCCCTTGCCTAGGAGAGGCAGCTAGCACATGCTTTTGAGAACTATCTTCATGCTCTATGTTTTTACTATCTTCTTTTGGGCTGCCTTGCTCACTGTCTTTGATTTGATCTTGACTATCATTGGGGCTGTTTTGCTCTTTTTGTTTCATGCTATCACCCTTAGATTGTTCACTGTTTTGTGCCTTGTCCTCTTCAAGTTCATTGTCCTTATTAGTTTCATGGCTGTCATTTTGGAGACTACCTTCATTTGCTGTACGAGGACTTCCATCATGCTCACTGTCTTGCTGATCGTCATTATGCTTACTATCTCTTTGATTGCTTTCATACTGACTGTCACTCTGTTTCTAATCACTGCTTTTCTTAGACTCTTCCCTTTGTTCCTCATCATCACTACTCTGCTGCTCTTCAGTTTGTTCCTCATCATCACTAGCTCCTTCCTCACTGTCTTGAGTTTGTTGAGGGTTGCCTTCATCATGACTGCCTTCATCTGTTTTTTGTATGCTGTCACCTCCCTTACTATTTTGAAATTGTTCTAGGCTGCCAACCTTACCATCACTGTATTGAACTTCTTCTTGTGTGCTACCCTCACCATGCTCACTGTTTTCAAGTTTTTCATATGAGCTACTCCCATCCTGACTGTATTTATTGTCATTTTGCATGCTGCCACTATCTTCACTGTTTTCCTCATTTTTTCCTTGAGGGTTGTCTCTTCCTTCATCTGTGCTTTTGGCATCGCTTTGTGAATTGCCTTGACCATCATTAGTGTGTTCACATTCTTTATGAAGACTGCTTTCATGATCACTGTTTCGCTAGGTGCCACTATGCTCATGTTCACTGCTCTGCTGATTGTCACTTGGTTCATGCCCACTACTCTACTGAGTGCCACTGAGTTCCTCATCATCACTACCTTCATGCTTGCTTTCATAAGACTCTTCTTTATCACTATCAATTGTAGGAGAGGATTTCTTTTGAGGGTTAGATTGACTAGATGAAGGGGAGACATAGTGAGTGGAGGGTGACAAGGGCACATGAGATGGGCCATGAGATGAAGAGGCAGAAGTAAAATCAGGATGGGAGATGAAAGATTCTCAAGAAAATCCTTTTTGTTCAAGTTTATGGAGGATGAGAATATTTATGAGAGAATGATGGAATAAGCTAGCTTTCTGTTGAGCAGGGGGTTTCTTTTAGACAAATGAGGCCATTTTGTCAATGCTCCTTTAGAGGAAGAAAGGGAGATTCAATAGCTGGGTCCTGGTGAAATGAATTAACAGTCGAACATGATATGAATAGACTCGAGAGTATCTCCCTTCACATGTAAAGTATTTCATGATGAACCTCATAAGAGGCGCATAATTGTTCAAAATATGAGAAAAGGGGAAGATGGCCTTGAAATCATTTTGGTAAGCTGGTTTCAAGAAGGGCTTGTAGTGTTCTAGGTCCAAATAGGCTTGTTTGAACCATTTCTCACCAAGATAGGGGATCTTGTCTACCTTTCACACCGACCTAGGGGTGAGCACGAAATCAAGGCCTGCTATGTGAACATGTTCTCCTTGCAGTCTTAGGGCAAACAACTGTGTCAAGGGAGGGTGATTGGTGACCTCTTGAAATCTTTGGCAAAAATCAAGGCACCCTACCTCATGAAAGTCAAAAAGAATTGAAGGGGAGTCATTTATCTCTTTCACAGTTATAGGTTCAAATCTGTTGTGATACCCTCCTTTGTTGGCTTTCCTTGGAGGCATGTTTTGCTCAGATTTCCTTCACTTGTCTTATCAACACAAGTCTTTGATTAAACTAGGTCTTTCTTCTTCAAACAATGCTTTTCTCTTTTAAAAACTATGTTCGGCTTCTCACTCAACAAAATAGGCCTTTTCAAACTGATAATAAGTCCTTTCTCCTCAATCACTGTTTTTCTTTGTTTTCAAGCAAACAAGGTACTTTTGAAAACAACTATGTTTTCCCTTTGAAATCACTGTTTTCCCTCCTTGTAAGATTGAGTTTTGTCTTTTAACCCCTTATACCAAACAAGCTCTGTAAACTGACAATAGGTGCTTTTCCTCAATCAATGTGCTTTTGTCTCTTAGTAAACATGATAGTTTTGAGAACAAACTGTGTTTTTCCCTTTATTAGACTGTGTCTTTTTCCTAACAAATTTGATTTTAACACCTCTTAAAATCAAAGAATTAGGCGAGGAAAAAAAAATACCTCTTGAAAATGTGTTAGCTGCTTTTGGAGATGAATTCCCTGTGTAAAAATCCGATCTCTTGACACTTTTGAGGGCTGCTGAAAAATTGTTGCATCAGTGGCCCGGGCGGTGGGCCGTTCAGAGGTGGCCCGATAGGCGATCAAACAGGCGCGTTGCGGTGGGCCATTCAGAGGTGGCCCGATGAGCGATCAAACAAGCGTGTTGTGGTGGGCCGTTCAAAGGTGGCCCGATGGGCGATCAAACAGGCGCGTCGCGGTGGGCCGTTCAGAGGTGGCCCGACGGGTGATCAAACAGGCGCATCGCGCCATGTGTAAAAACCTTCGGAGGCTGACTATAGGCACGTCGCGACCCTGATTTTTTGCACGATGCTGCCTGGGGCCTTAAACAACGAAAAATTCCTCCTTTGCCAAGTACAAAGTGACTTGGAAAAAATACCCTTTGAGGGTTTTATAGCTTTTTTGAAATGCTTTGAATGGTCGTTTTCCCTCCTTTCTTGATGATTAGACACTCCACCTTTTGCCTTTGTGTTTGTAATAAAAAGTAGAATTTCTCCATTTTGTTGAGGATTTAACTGCTTTACCCTTTTTTGGATGGTGTCTTTTCTACCATATTTCTTCACCTCACTAGTTGCCTTGGGTCACTCAAAATCACTACCAAGCCCTCTACTCATCTTTTGGAGGAGGTGTTTTTGATAAACTGTAATGACCCTGTCTCAAATGAAGGATGCCCTTTTTAAATAAACCATCTGTGCTATGCCCTTTTCTTATTACTGAATGAAGCTTTTTGAAAAATTGTGTTTTTTCCCTCTGTGTATTTATCACTGATAGTTATCATGTAAACAGGATTGTGTACTTTCTAACAGTTTCCTTGAAACACGCTGTGTGTTTGCCATCCGTGTGAATTTCTCTTTTTATCAGTTGTAGAAGTCACTTTAAACAGATCTTTGTCTATCTCCTTTACCATTTAGATGAGGTTGCTTTCTCAAACTCTAGCCTCAGATTTATCCTTTGAAGGAGGCTTATACAAACACCACCACTGAGGCCTTTCAACACTATTATGTCAATCCTATTTTTATGATGTGAAGGAGGTCCTTTGACTATGTTTTGACCCTCTGCTTATCATGAAGGAGGTCATATCAAACATAGAAACTTCATCCATCTCAACACTGTGCCCTTGGTTTGTTTGTTTGAAAAATGCAAAATAGAAAACAAATGTGAATCTTTGCCACTTATCTTTGATGAAATCATTTGAACATACTGTCTTCTTGCTTTATGAGGACCTGTCTGTAATGTATATCTCTTTTTCATAACATCATTGTGAAGCTCTAGGAGTAAATAATATGCTTTGTAAATGGTGAGTGCTCACTGCTATGCATCTTTGAAATAACTCTTTTTCCCTTGACTGTGTTTTCATAAGGTGCAGTGAATTTGTCTTTGACTACCTTTTAAAATCCAGGTGTACGGTAAGGTATAAGAAGCAGTTGTCCTCTTATGCCTTCATGATGATGCCTAATTGCTTTAGACTTCTTTCTGTCATTACTGTCCCTCTTACCTAAAAAAAGAGTGATTTGCAGGGCTAGGTCACCTTTTGGAGAGATTATGCAAAGATGCCTTTGGAGTTAGTCATGGAGTGCTTGAAGATAGACATTACCTAATCCTTTGTGTCCTTTTTTCTTGATGGAGGACCTTTTTCCTTTGGCATTCTTAGATTTGAAACCAGTAGGCCTCCTCTTTTCATCATTTGTGCTATATGATTTCTGATGGTAAACTGCTCAGTATTGAAATATTTCCTCAAGTGTATCTTTGGCTCATACTTTCTTATTGCCATCAATGTATACACCCCTGCAGAGATGTATATAGATGTTTTTGGTCTTTGGAGAGCTTTCTTGGTGTTTCATGAAGATCATGCTTGATCTGATCATATTTCTTCAGACAGGGGAACTCTTTCTCTTTTCCTGATTTGAACCTTTCTGAGCTCTGCTGAGACAATATACAGTGACTATTTTAGTGGTGTGTGACCTATGGATAGAAAAAGGATTTGTTTTTCTAGAAAATGAGAAATGAAGGTTTACTGATGCTGAAAACAGGATTTTTGGCTTAGAGACAGTTTTGTCAAGGTATTTGCCCTAAACACCACCACCTAGACTTAGAGATTTTGTCATAGATCCTGAAGAGTTTCTCAGGCATAATCAGGTCATCATATGACAAAATAATAAGTGAGAGAGGGGTAGACACTTTGTCTAATGTTGGATAGTGAGTTATATGAAAATACGGGATTTTGATAGCATAAAACAAAGCTTATGACAGCTATAGACAGGTAGGTTTTGCTGAATTGTGATAGGACTTGAAAATTGAAGACCATTCCCATCACAGGTTGAAAGGGAGGGGTAGGAAGACAAAAATTTGTTTGAAGTGTTTTCTAGATGACAAATTGACAGATTGAGATTAGCTTCTAGAAAACTTAGCCAAGGAATCTAGTCATCAAAACATGCAAAAAATATTGATGACTAACATCCTCCAGGCTAGAGTAGGATTTTCTTGAAGATGTCCACCTCATGAATTAATTCCTTGCAACGGAAACCCATAGTACACAGTAGCAGGATGGACCAGTGGCAGTTGATGTAGTCAGATGCCAAAGTGACAAATGTAGTGGCTAGTAGCTGTCAAAAATTGAGCAGCTTAGTGCAGACTTGGAAGCGGTTCAATTGGCATAATGCAGAGTCAACAGTAGGGCAAAGGCTTTAGTGACAACGCAAAGACTAGTAGCAGTCAAGACTCGGGTGACAAATGTATCATATTGACCAAATTTTGTTTAGTATTTTGGATAATTCTCAGTTGCCGCAGCAACAAATGAGAGGGAGTTGCAAATGTTGCAACAACAACAACAACAAAGTTGCAGTGAAGATGCAGTGTTGGCAGCAGTTCAGCAGGGTCAGCAGTAGCATAGGTGCAATGCATATCAAAGTTTCACAGTAGTTGGTTGGCAGCACTAGCCAGACATCAACAATGTGAAAAGAGATGGTGCAGAGGCAGTGTATTGTAGCAACAGTTGTAGTTGCAGTACTAGAACACTTTCCTCGCTAAGAGTGAGTGTTAGTTTTTGTAGCATAGGATTTGTTTTAGCCTCTAGATTTGGCAAAGAGGTTAGAATACATGTAATCTCCAATACCCAGAAATAATTTTTGGAATTCCACCTAGAGACGACTTAATTACATTAATTAGTCAGTTTTTAATATTTCCTAAGCCTAAACTTAGGAAATATGATTAATTAAGTCATGGTGAGAATCTTCTAGAAAAAGACTTTGATCAATTTCTAGTTAATCTTAGCCATCGATTAAGTTTTAATCGTGGTCGTTGAAGTCTCGACGAAATATTATAAGAAGAAACTCGATGGGCCTTGGAGAACACTCTTCAACAGTTCGATTTCACTCGTAGATTGATTTCCAGAGTAGCGGTGTTTTCTTGTCGGAGAGAGAGCTAGTGAGCTCGAAGCAGTAAGAGAGGGGAAGAGATAGTAAGGCCAGAGGAAGCTTTTCCAGTTCCAGTGAGTGCATTGCAGAGAGGTAGTGAGTGCCACAGAGAGGCAGCGCAGAGCCACGCTGAGGCAGCACAGAGCTTCAGTGGGTGATTCCGTTTTTGTCGGGGAGTACGAGATTTTCTAAGCCAAAAGCTGGGTAGAAGGTCCAGAGGTGAAGGAGATCAGTGTTCTAGACAATAGTTGCAGAGACAACAAGAGAAGAAGCAGTTCTGAGCTTGTGGGACAAAGTACTGTGTAGGCTGACATAGTGACTACGCAGAGGGAGCAAGGAGCAGCTCAAATCGAGTTGAGGTCAATGTCGGATCGCCAGTGGAAATGAGAATAATTCTCACTAGTTTCATTGTCATTTATTTCTCTGTTTTGGTTTGCTAGATTAAGCAACCATAGATTGTACTCAGATTTACTACTGCATAATAACCAAACCATCAGCTACTGCATCGGTTTTCTCGAGTTGGGTTTTGCCGGGGACTTAGTCTGAAAATAAGAGAGTATTTTTGTGTGTGTGCATCTATTCTTTTAGGATTTTTTTTTCTTCCGCAGTATCTGTTTTGTTAAGGCTGCAGTGTATATGTTTCAATATATGCCGTAGAAAACTTCCATTAGGGGAATTTTGAGGTCTAAAATGGGCCTCCTAAAGAAATTATAAAATAATAGTGGAAATAATAAAATAAGATTAGATTACATCATCAAATTTTAGAGGGAAAAAAGAAAAAACTACTTTTTCAACCAGTATTTTCAACTTATCTCCCTATGGGTTTACTCAAATTTCGAGTAGGAACACTCGTTGGATGCTTAATTTGATTCTACATCCAAGGAGTACCCATGTTGCATACTTTCGATGGATCACGTTTTTTCATGTATTTATCATTTTTCGTGTAGCAAGGTCCTTTGAAAATATGCAACATGGGTACTCCTTAGATGACGAATTAAATTTTGCATCTATCGAGTACTCCCGCTTTAAATTTGAGTAAAACATTAGGGAGATAAGTTGAAAATACAAGTTGAAAAAGTAGTTTTATTATTTTATTACTTTTAATTTTTTTACTTTTTTACCTCAAAAATGGTGAATCATCCCCCATGGTTGAAATCATCATCTTGAATCCTATTGGCTCTTATAAAGTTTATTTGGTTGTACATTTTTCTTAGGAGGTCCATTTTAGACATCAAAAGTTCTCTAATGAAATAATTTGTTAAACAAATTAATTTAACAAATAGAAGAAATATTATCAGTTGTTGCAGTAGGATTCAGGGTATCCGAATTTTCACAGGGACACGTTGCTTCCATGAAGTAACGTGAGAACCCCAGAATCCTACATCCAAGAAAACAAAATTCCATCAAATAGATATCCATTCATCATTGAAATCATATGCATATATAAAAATTTCGCTGGAACAAAAAATGTACTCTAATAATCTGAAATAAATGACATAATATAAATACGAAAAGTAAAACTACCTACTGACATGAAATAAAAGGGAATATGGCTAAAGATACTATACAAATGATGCCCTATGGAATCAGATGTCATCGATGAGGAACAATCTCGGGCATTTGTCCGCTAATTGGTAGATCAATTGGTTGCTTTTCAGATGTCCCGTTCTGAAGTTTGATCCTCTTAGGTCACTGTGACTGCTCATCATTGTGTTGCATATCTCTGTCAATCTGAAATATTCTTCTTTTTTTTCTTGGCAGAGGGGATGGGCAGTGGAAAAAGTGACATAAATCTGATTCAAAATGAGGGAGATGCTCCTATGGCACAACCTGTTCACCATTTTCAAACTTCTTTGGAACTTCCACATGACATCTTCTTTCTACCTCTCTGTATAATCTGACCATTCCACCTATTTTTGCGGGAATAGTGGCATAAGCTAAATTCATCTGAATGTATCCACCTAAGTCAGCTGCAAACTTAATGGAGAGAAGCATTCCCCATACATCATGTACATCAATGATTGCTATATCCATGGTAATGATTCTGTAAGGATAATCAGCCAAGGCAAACTGTAAATCTTTAACCACACCAAAGACTTCAACCTTTCTAGAATCCATTGAACAAATATTATGATATGGTCTAGAAATTCTCAAGTTTAATTGTTCCATGACCTTATTAGTTGTAACATTTGTGGATGAACCAGAATCAAGCATGCAATTGTGGAGTAATCTATCATTTATGTCCAAAGTAAAGAAGAACGGTTGATGATCCTCATTTTTCATATGGCAGTTGATATCTTTTAATTTAATTTCTTCGTCTTTAGAGTTGTCAATATTGCCATCTTGAGCCATACCCAAAGCCCTGAAAAAGGATGCTTGATGAGATGGAATCTTTAAAAGTTCAAGGACTGGAACATACATCTTAATACTATTTATCTATGCGGCCCAATCTACGTTTAAACTAGATTTGTATCTTTCAGCAGGAACTTGCTTAATATGATTTTGACTTTTACCCTTCCTTTGATATGTATAGCCCTTATTCTTTGCAAGTTCTAGAACCTGTTCCTGAGTTGGTTTCTAACCATATGCTTGAGTAATGGGGTCTTTTTCTTCACATAAGGTGTTTATTGTGAAGGATGAAGAAATCATATTGGTGCATAGACTTTCATTTGACTCATCTTCAGTTGCATTATTATTTTGTTGATTTATACCTTCCTCTAAGATTCTTCTAGCAAAGGCACATGTGATTTCTTCATGAAAATGTCACAAGGTCTGCAGAAAGGAATAGATTCATCAATCATGTTGGCAAAATCAAGTGTTGTAAGAGGCCTTTGATCACTTGAGGAATTCCTTCTTGGCCATTGATTGTTATTGTTACCCCTGTTATTATTGTTGTTCCTGGAAAGCATGCTTTGCATTAGCATCCCGACATTCCTTTCCATCTATATTAGTTGATTATGCATGTCACTTATTTGCTTGGCATGCTTAATTTCCATTTCTCTAACCAATCGAGTTAATTCCTTTACTGTTTCTGACTCTTCTTTAACTTTGTTTGGACTTTTGATTTTTTTAGCATCGGAAAGAGTTCCAAGTCTCAAAATTTGTAAGGAGGCCTGGACATCAATATTCCAAAGAACCCAAAAACCGTTTGTGGAAATTCCACTCGATTCATGTTTTATTATAATTATTAATTATTTTAATGGAGACCCTAAGTCTAAACTTAGGGAAATTAAAAATTTAATGGGTATTAATAAAACAGAGTGAGGATCTTCTAGAGAACGAAGATCAAGTCAAGTTTTAATCTTATCCATTGATCATACTTCTAATCTGGGTCATTGATTCATCAATGAAAATATTATAAAAGAAGCTTGAGGGTCATTTGGAAATCAAGTCGGGCATACACTCAGTGACCTGAAGGAAGTCGATTCTAAAGGAATAGAATCCGATTTCAGAGGGAGAGTTGTAGGGCAGAGGAAGTAGAGGGCGTCAGCAATGACAAGGGTCAAGGAAATAAGGACGCAGAAGGCCAGATAAGGCAGCACAGAGAAACATCATAGAGAGCTTACGCAAGGTGACGTAGTCTCAGGCAGGCTCTGCGTAGAGGTACACAGAGAGGAGCTGTGAGTCTCCCGGGTGTCAGAAATTTTCCAGAGGGTTCATGAGAATTTATCTGAGGTGTTTTCCAAAGAATTATGCCAATATTTTTCTTGTAAAGAATTTCATTGCTGAAGAATAATATATAAACCCTCATCTGCTGCACCGGTTTTCCCACATTGGGTTTTTCCGGGGACAATTGTCCAAAAATAATTGTTTCTATGTGATTGATTCTTATGCTTGTATTTATCACTATTATGTTCTCTACATATACTTGAGTGATTGTTGCAATAGTATTTATTTGGAAATTTACTGGAAGATTTTTGTAAATAAATTATTGGAAATATTAAGTAGGAGAAATAAATCTATCACTGCAGAAGTATTTTTAGGATTGAAATTTTCACATGGTATCAGAGAAAAGATGAGTAACAGGAGTAGAGAATCGACGATGGAACGAAGATCAGACGTTGTTGCAACAGCAACTCATAAGGGTTCACGCAGTTCTCTAGAGAAGCGGGAAAGCATGAAAGAGCAGATGGATCATGACGTTTCTATTCTGGCATTCAGATTCGAAGAAGAATTTACTTGTGTGTCAAGCTCTGCTTCTCCTGAGATTTGGTATATTGACAGTGGGGCTTCTACTCACATGAAGGGAGTACAAGAATTTTTCTCAAGCTACCAAGAAGAGCAGATGAATTTTAAAATCACCATGGGAAATAAGGCGAAATGTACCCGTCTTGGAAGAGGTACCATAGTGTTTCAAACAGAAGCTGGTAATAAGCTTCAGGCCACCAATGTGCTCCATTTGCCTGGTTTTGGGATGAACTTACTCTTTGTGTTGCAGCTTCAAAACAAAGGTTATGACGTTTAATTCATTGGCAAAAGAGTATACGTCAAACACCCTAGTTGGAAGAAGAAGGCACAAATCAGAGTTAGGAGAAATAAGCTCTACAAGTTACAACTCGAATCCCCAATGGCGCTAATAGACAACACTGATGAAAAGGATTTGAATGAACTATGGCACAGGAGAATGGGGCACTTACACCATGGGGTGTTAAGAATTCTGAAGAAGATTGTCATGAGAGTTCCATAACTGAGCACCAAGCGAGACGATGTCTATAGAGGGTGCATATTGGGAAATTATGCCAAGGAAGCATATCATAGAAGCAGTAATAGGGCTAAGAGTGCACTGGGCTTAACACACTCAGACGTCTACGGACCAATGTCCATTAGAGCTCTTAGTGGTGCCGACTATTTCATCACCTTTATTGATGATCATTCCAGGAAGACTTGGATCTACTTTTTGAAGACCAAGGACGATGTCTTTGATCGATTCAAGGAGTTTAAGCTCTGGTAGAGAATTTGACAGGAAAGCGGATAAAGACACTGTGATTAGACAATGGTGGAGAATACATCGATAAAGACTTCACAAAGTTCTGTGCAAGGGAAGGCATCAGAAGAGAGGTGACCGCTCCGTATAATCTGGAACAGAATGGAATTGTAGAGAGAAAGAATAGAACTATTGTCGAGGCTGCAAGGGAAATGTTGTATGATCAAGACATGCCCAAATTCCTGTGGGCTGAAGCTTGTAATACAGTTGTCTATGTACAGAACAGGATTCCTCACAATGCATTGGGTAAGATCGCTCTAGAAAGTGTCTTCACTAAAAGGAAGCTAGAGGTGAGCCACTTTAGGATATTTGGCAATGCGGCATACTGCCATGTGCCCAAAGAGAAGAGGAAGAAACTGGATAAGACTGCGAAAAAGGGATATATGGTGGGATTCAGTGAGAATGTGAGGCTTATTGCATCTACATTCCTAAGAGCAGAAAGATTGTAGTACGACGTGATGTGAGGTTTATGGAGGAAGGGGCCTTCAGGAAATCCCAGGAGATGCCTTCTGCTATGCACTCTAAAGAGGATCCGCTAGTCCAAACACAACGACCTGCGTTGGGTAATACGAGTGCCTCTCCAAGGCATGGGGATCTAAGGGATACATCTCCCGAGGAGTTGCAGGAAGGAGAGAAGGTAGATCCACCCACTAACAGTGGTAGGACGAGCAGGGAATTATGACAGATTCTGAGGGACGCAGAGGAGTTTTTCAGAGCCCCCATAAATGAGAAGAGGTAGCACAGGCAACCTGAAAGGTACCAAGCCTTGGTAGCCCAGGTTGGAGAACCTTCTAGTTTTCAGGAGGCAGCTCAGCATCAGGTATGGGTAGATGCAATGGTGGAAGAATACAACTCCATCATGAAAATTGATGTCTCGGAAGTGGTTCCTATGCTTTAGGACAGATCAGTTGTGAGTTCGAGATGGATCTACAAGATCAAATATGTTGCAGATGGCAGCATCGAGAAATTTAAAGCCAAGTTTATGGCTAAGGGGTATGCTCAGAAGGAAGGGATAGACTATGAAGAGACCTTCTCCTAGTAGCCCGATATACTTCTATTGGATCTGTGATATCCCTTGCTATGCATTTGGGATGGGAAATTCACCAGATGGACGTCAAGACAACATTCTTGAATGGGGTTATAGAAGAAGTATATATTGAACAACTAGAGGGCTTTGAGACGCATGAGAAAAAAACTCATGTGTTCAGGCTCAAGAAGGCCTTGTATGGACTGAAGCAAGCCCCTAGAGCTTGGTATGGTCGAATTGATAACTACTTGTAGAAGATGGGATTTGTCAAGAGTGACACAGATCCCAATCTATACTATCTGAGAGTAGGGGATGAGCCTCTGATACTGGTGTTGTATTTAGATGATCTATTTCTGACAAGATCATCTAGGCTCATCAAGGAATGCAAGGAGAATTTGGCTGCAGAATTTGACATGAAGGATCTAGGGCTGATGCATTATTTTTTAGGGTTGGAAGTTTGGCAGTAGAAGCGTGAGATCTTCCTTGGTCAAGGAAGGTATACTACAGAAATTCTGAAGAGGTTTCAGATGGAGGACTGTAGACCCATGGATACTCCAATGATTACCAATTGGAAGAAAATTGACACGTCTAAAGATGATGAGGTTGATCCTACCTTGTATAGGCAGCTCATAGAATCTCTAATGTATCTGGTCAACATGAGTCTAGACAGCTGTTATGCTGTCAATACTCTCAGTCAGTTCATGGTGGAATCGAGGAGGGCTCATTGGGCAGCATCCAAACATGTTCTCAGATATCTACAAGGAATAATCGAGCTTGGAATGGAATACACCCGAGGCAATGACATCAGGTTGAGTGGGTTCACTAACGCAGATTGGGCTGGGAGCCCAGTAGATCGAAAAAGTACCAGTGGGTATTGTTTCAGTGTTCGATCAGGAATGACCTTCCGGTGCAACAAGAAACAGAAATTTGTGGCTCTGAGATCAGCAGAGGTAAAATATATGGCAACAACACGACTTTGTGTGAGGCCATATGGCTTTGGAAATTGCTTGTGAACTTACTCAAGGAAAAGATGGGGACGACCAGTATTCTATGTGATAATCAGAGTTGCATCAAGCTCTATCAAAATCCTTTGTTTCATGTTCAATCCAAGCACATTGACATCAGGGGTCACTTCATTAGAGACTGTGTCCAATGGGGAACTGTACAATTGCAGTACACTCCTACGGGATAAAAAGTGGTGGATATCCTCACGAAAGCTCTGGAGAAGACAAAGTTTGTCTATTTTAGAGAAAATATGGGGATGATCAAGAATACATTTCAGTAGCAGGAATGGATAGACTCAGGATTCAGAGGGAGCTGCAGTACAAATGAGGCAGTGACAGCGACAGTGTCATGAGCAGCAGTATAGAGGGAAGCAGCGTAGAGGATGCTTCAAGATAGAGCAACATGCAACAAGAATATTGCTAGAACACTTTCCTTGCTAAGAGGGAGTGTTGATTTTTGTAGCATTGGAAAGTATTCTGAGTCTCAAAATTTGTAAGGAGGCTTGGACATAAGTATTCCAAAGAAACCAAAAACCGTTTTTGAAAATTCCACTCGGTTCATGTTTTATTAAAATAATTAATTATTTTAATGGATACCGTAAGTCTAAACTTAGGGAAATTAAATAATTAATGGGTATTAATAAAAAAAAGTGAGAATCTTCTAGAGACGAAGATCAAGTCAAGTTTTAATCTTAGCCATTGATTAGACTTCTCATATGGGTCGTTGATTCATCAATGAGAAGATTATAAAAGAAGGCTTAAGGGTCATTTGGAAAGCAAGCCGGGCATACACTCAGTGACCCGAAAGAAGTCGATTCTGAAGGAATAGAATTCGATTTCAAAGAGAGCGTTGCAGGGCAGAGGGCGTCAACAGTGACGGGGGTCGAGGAAAGAAGGACACAGAAGGCCAGAGAAGGCAGCACAGAGCAGCAGTGCAAAGAGCTCACACAGGGTGACGTAGTCTCACGCATGCTCTGTGTAGAGAGACACGCAAAGGGATGCAGAGAGTTGTGAGTCTCCCGGGTGTCAGAAATTCTCCAGAGGGTTCATGAGAATTTATCCTAGGTGTTTTCCAAAGAAGTCTGCCAGTATTTTCCTTGTAAATAATTTCATTGTTGAAGAATAATATATAAACCCTCATCTGCGGCATCGGTTTTCCCACATTGGGTTTTTTCGGGGACAATTGTCCAAAAATAATTGTGTCTATGTGATTGATTATTATGCTTGTATTTCTTACTATTCGGTTCTCTACATATACTTGAGTGATTGCTGCAGTAGTTTTTAATTTGAAATTTACTGGAAGAATTTTGTAAATAACTTATTGGAAATAATAAGTAGGAGAAATAAATCTGTCACTACAGAAGTATTTTTAGGATTGAAATTTTCAGATGGACCTCTTTCATAATTAGGGATCTTAGATTTTCCCGAAGCCTTCTTATCTTTTTCTAACTCTTCAGTTTTGTTTTGTGCAACAACTAAAGTAATAGGGTGAGCACATCTTATCTCATACTGAACTTCAACATGATAAGCTTCAAGGTATGTTTCCAAGACTGTTTTGTCAGCAGACTTGTAATCCTGAGTCATATCTGTGAAATTTTCAATCTGAAAATTATTACTGTAGTGATTGATTTATTTCGCCTACTTAATAGATAAGTTATTTACAGATGCTTCAGTAAAGTTTGAAATAAACACAGTTGCAATACTTCACTCTAATCAAAAGCAGAAGAACGGAAATAACACATATAGCACAATAGAAACAACCATATGAAAACAGTTATTTTTGGACAATTGTCCCTGGAAAAACACAATGTGGGAAAATCGGTGCAGCAGATGAGGGTTTTTATTTATCTTTAGCAGTGAAAAGAATGTTTACAGAAATCCTAATGATTAGAATCAAATAGCACACCTGATGTGAATTTTCTGAACACTCCGAAAGAATTTCTGACACACGGGATGACCTCTTGCACCCTCTGCGTCAGTCTTCGTAGCCTCTCTACGCAGTCCCTGCTTGGACTGCGTAATTCTACATGGAGGGAAAGTGCTGCTGCTCAACGCTACCTCCTCTTTTCCTCTGCCTTCTTCCTCTCTGACTCTGCTGCTCTCTCCCTCCTCCTTCTGCTTCTGCAACCCTGCCTCTACAAACTCACCCACTGAAATCAAATTCTCTTACTTTAGAATCAATTTCCTTCAGGTAATGAGAATGTGCCTGGCTTGATTTCCAATGACCCTCAAGCCTTCTCTTATAGTCTCCTCACTGATGAATCGATGGACCAGATTATAACTTTAATTAATGGCTCAAATTAAAAGATGACTTGATCTTCGTTTTCTAGAATATTCACACTTTGTTTTATTAATACTTTTTAATTATTTAATTTCTCTAAGTTTAGACTTAGGGATCAGATTAAAATAATTAATTATTTTAATAGAACAAAATCTGAGTGGAATTTCCACAAACGATTTCTAGGTTCTCTGGAATACTGCTATCCAAGCCTCTCCTCAAAATTTGAGACCTGGAACACTTCCCGACGCTACAAAAATCAACACTCCCACTTAGCGAGGAAAGTATTCAAACAAGGTACCAACTGTACTGCTATGATTTTGAAGCACCTACTGTGTTGCTAATGTCCTGGCTGTTGCCTCTCAACTCTGTGCTGCTGCCTGTGACACTGACTTTATCACTACTTCATCTATACTGTAGCTCCCTCTGTCTTAGAAGACCACCCATTCCTTTACGATAACAGGTTCTCGACCATCCCCATATTTTCTCTGAAGTAAGTAAACTTAATCTTACTCAGAGCCTTGGTGAGGATATCTGCCACCTGTTCTCCTGTAGGAGTGTACCTCGACTGCACAGCTTCCCGTTGGACATATTCCCTGATGAAGTGGCACCGAATGTCAATGTGTTTCGACCGGTCATGAAACAGAGGATTCTCAGAGAGCTTGATGCAACTCTGATTATCACACATAATTCCGGTCGATTCCACCCTTTTCTTGAGTAAGTTCAAGAGAAATTTATGAAGCCATATGGCCTTGCATGAAGCTGTGCTAGCTGCCATATATTCTGCCTCGACTGAGCTCAGTGTGACGAACTTCTGTTTCCTACTGCACTAGGAAGTCATTCCTGATATGAGGCTGAAACAGTTCCCACTAGTACTTTTCCGATCCAATGTGATTCCAGCCCAATTTGCATCTGTAAACCCACTCAATTGGACCTCATTGCCCTTGGTGTACTTCAATCCATACTGGATTGTCCCCTTCAAGAGAAAATATTTGGCTGCTTCCCAGTGATCCCTCCTTGGTTCCACCATGAACTGACTGAGGGTATTCACTGCAAACAGATGTCTAGTCTAGTGTTGACCAGATACATCAATGATTCGATGAGCTGCCTATACAAGGTGGGATTAACCTCATCATCCTCTGTTGTGTCTTTCTTCTTCTAGTTTTTAATCATCAGCGTGGCCATGGGTCTACAATATTCCATCTAAAACCTCTTCAGGATCTCTATAGTGTAACTTCCTTGCCCAAGGAATATTTCTCCCTTCTGCTACCAGACCTCCAAACCAAGAAAATAGTGCATCTGCCCCAGATCCTTCATGTCGAATTCAGTGGCCAGATTTTCCTTGCAGTCCTTGATGAGCTTAGATGATTCAGTAAGAAACAGATCATCTACATATAATACCGGAATTAATGGCTCATCCCCTACTCTCAAGTAGTAGAGATCGGGATCTGCGTCACTCTTGAAGAAACCCATCTTCAGCAAATAGCTATCAATTCACCCATACCATGATCTGGGGGCTTGTTTTAGACCATACAAGGCTTTCTTAAGCCTGCAAACATGAGTCTTCTTCTCATGTGTCTCGAATCCCTCTGGCTGTTCTATGTACACTTCCTTCTCTATCACCCCATTCAAGAATGCTATCTTGACATCCATCTGGTGAATCTCCCATCCCATCTGCATTGCAAGAGAGATGATGGATCTGATAGAAGAGTATCGAGCTACAAGGGTGAAGGTTTCCTCATAATCGATCCCTTCTTTTTTTGCGTACCACTTAGCCACAAATATGGCCTTGAACTTCTCTATGTTGTCGTCTGCAGCATACTTGATCTTGTAGATCCACCTTGATCCTACAACTAATTTGTTCTGTGGTCTAGGGACTACTTCCCAGACATCGTTTGTCATGATGGAGCTATACTCCTCCACCATCGCATCTACCCACACCTGATGTTGAGCTGCCTCCAGAAAGCTAGAGGGTTCTATGACCTGAGCCACTAGTGCCTGGTATCTATTAGGTTGCCTCCATACCCTCTTCCCGTCTCTAGGGGCTCCAACAAATTCTTTTTCATCCCTCAAAATTTGTTGGATTTCTTTGCTCGGTCTTCCATTGGTGGTGGGTGGTCTTACCTGCTCTCCTGCTTGCTCTTCTTCGGAGAAACTCTCCTCAAAATCCTTGTGTCGTGGAGGGGCCTTGACCCATCCTCTGTAGGCTGTTGAGGTTGTACTAGTGGATCCTCCTCACTCTGCGTATCTACAACCATTTCCCGGGATCTTACTAAGGCTATCTCCTCCATGAATTTCACATCCCACCTTACTACGATCTTCTTGTTCTCTGGAATATCGATGTGATATGCTTTCACATTTTCACTATAGCCTAAAAGATAACCCTTTTCCATAATTTGATCCAACTCCTTCCTATTCTCATCTGAAACATGGCAATAGACCATACTGCCAAATATCCCGATATGGCTCACCTCTAGCTTGATGCCTGTGAACACACTCTCAAGAGTTACCTTCCCCAACGCTCTATGGGGTACCTTGTTCTACAGATACACAGCTGTATTGCAAGCTTCTGCCTGCAAAATTTTTGGCATGTCTTGGTCATATAGCATTGCCCTTGCAACTTCTACAATGGTCCTGTTCTTCCTTTCTACAACTCCATTATACTATGGATTGTATGGAGTTGTCCATTCTCTCTTGATGCCTTCCTTTGTGTGGAAACTGGTGAAGTATTTATCGATACACTCTCCACCATTATCTAACTACAACTTCTTGATCTTATTACCGGTTGTATTTTCTACCAAAGCTTTGAAATCTTTGAAATGCTTAAAGACTTCATCTTTGGTTTTGAGAAAATAGATCCAAGTCTTCCTGGAATGGTCATCAATGAAGGTAGCAAAATACTTTGCACCACTAAGAGTGATCATGGACATTGGATCGCAAATATCTGAGTGTATCAACTCCAATACGCTCTTGGCCCTACTGCTGCTTCTTGGAAATGCTGCTTTGGCATACTTCCCTAGTACACATCCCCTGCATACCTCATCTCTCCTTGTGATGAGTTCTGGAGCTCCTATGACAGTCTTCTTGAGAACCTTTAAGGCTCCATGATGTAAATGCCCCATCCTTCTGCGCCATAATTCATTCAAATCCCTTTCGTCTGTACTGCCAATCAGATCCCTTTGGGATTCAAGCTGGAGCTTATATAGTTTCTGGCTCCTTACACCAATTTGTGCCTTCATTTTCCAGGTAGGATGTTTGACATAAACTTTGTTTCCAATAAAGTATATGTCATAACCCTTGTTCTGGAGCTGAGACACTGAGAGAAAATTCATCCCCAACCCCGGTACATGTAGAATGTTTGTGGCCTGAATCTTGTTTCCAGCTTCTGTATGAAATATTATGGTACCTCTTCCAACGAGGGTACACTTGGCCTTGTTTCCCATTGTAATCTGGAAATTCATCTTCTCTTCTTGGTCGCTTGAAAAACATTCTCGAACTCCAGTCATATGAGCAGATGCTCCACTATCAATATACCAAACACTTGGAGGGGTCGTGCTTGACACACAAGCGAAATCCTCCTCTAGTATGGATGCCAACACAGTCATGTCATGTTCCCTCTATTTTTATAAGTGCTCTGGAGGACTGTGTGGACCCTTCCGAATGTCGGATCTTTGGTCCATAGCAGATCCTCCCTTTCTGTCTTTAGCCTTTTGCTCTAATACCATGTGAAATTTTCAATATGAAAATTATTACTGCAGTGATTGATTTATTTCGCCTACTTATTAGATAAGTTATTTACAGATGCTTTAGTTAAGTTTGAAATAAACACAGTTGCAATACTTCACTCTAATCAAAAGAAAAAGAACAGAAATAACACATATAACACAATAGAAACAACCATATGAACACAATTATTTTTGGACAATTGTCCCTAGAAAAACCCAATGTGGGAAAACCAGTGCAGCAGATGAGGGTTTGTATTTATCTTTAGCACTGAAAAGTATGTTTACAGAAGTCCTGACGATCAAAAACAAATAGCATACACCTGATGTGAATTTTCCAGACACTCCGGAAGAATTCGCAACACACGGGATGACCTCTTGCACCCTCTGCATCAGTCTGCGTAGCCTCTCTGTGCAGTCTGTGTCTGGACTGCGTAATTCTACGTGGAGGGCAAGTGCTGCTACTCAACGCTGCCTCCTCCTTGTCCTCTGCCTTCTTCCTCTCTGACTTTGCTTATCTCTCCCTCCTCCTTCTGCTTCTACAACCCTGCCTCTACAAACTCACCCACTGAAATTGAATTCTCTTACTTCAAGATCGATTTCCTTTGGGTACTGAGAATGTGCCCGACCTGATTTCCAAATGACCCTCAAGCCTTTTCTTATAGTCTCCTCGCTGATGAATCAACGACCCAAATTATAACTTTAATCAATGGATTAGATTAAAATATGACCATCAAGCCTTTTCTTATTGTCTCCTCCTTTTCTAGAAGATTCACACTCTGCTTTATTAATACCCTTTAATTATTTAATTTCCCTAAGTTTAGACTTAGGGATCACATTAAAATAATTAATTATTTTAATAAAATAAAATCCAAGTGGAATTTCCACAAATGATTTCTGGGTTCTATGGAAAACTGTTATCCAAGCCTCTCCTCAAAGTTTGAGACCTTGAACACATCTCGATGCTACAAAAATCAACAACGCAGGCCAGTCAGGCTGACGTAGAGGGCTTCAGAGTAGCATTGGGGTTTCTGGTGGGCCAGAAAGGGATCGAGTTCTATAAATCTCGTTTGAGGGTGTGAATCAGCCATATTTTCTGTCTCTGAGGACAAAGGTATTGGTTGCCATATTTTTTAATGTAGGGTTTACCAAGTTTGGTGCCCATAAATGTTGTATTCAGATTCTGCATAGTAATGAAAACCCTCGAGATCTAGCTGCACCGGTTTTCCTACATTGGGTTTTTCCGGGGACATTTGTGCGAAAAATCTGTGTCACTTTGTCTATGAGCATTTTATTCAGTAATTGATCTGTATGTGTAGGTATTTATATGTATTTACTTAGTTGTTAATTCTGAATATTCAAATTAATAACTTGTGTATGTAATCAAGTAGGAGAAGTAAATCGAGAATTAACAATAGGATTTCTTATATTAAGAAATTTTCACATGGTATCAAAGTGATTGCAGATCAAGCTGGATCTCCAGCAAATCGACTGAAGAAATTTGTGCTGCAGAGAGCAGCTAAAGCAACAGAGAATCTAGAGAGGGCAACACAACACCATAAGGATGCAGAGGCAGCAAGAGCCATGCAGAGGGCAACATAGTCCCAACTGGGTGACGCAGAGATAGCGCAATGCCTTCCAGAGGGACAAAGGAGCAGCCTGCGCTGCGCAGAGGGTGCATTGAGCCAGTCTGCTCACGCAGAGGCCAGTCAGGGTGACGCATTCCAGTTTTGAGTGTTGTGTAGATTTGTTGTCGACCGGAAGTGAGGCTTTAGATCTTCAGCAGTTGCTGGTGGGGTGGATATTTTGTCGGTGCAGAATTGTACCTAAGCTAAGTTGAAAAAGAGCAGGAGGAGAACAACTTCTTAGCAGATTTCTCGCCAAAAAAAATTTGAGGATAGATCGTAGGGTGATCGAAGAGAGTTGATTCATTGTGTTTGGCAGATTTCCAAGGAGGAAATCAATTGTCAGAGGGAGCAGAGGGTACCTTTCTCGCCAAGGACCCTAGATCCTAGTTTCTGTTGAGGGTAGCAACAGAAGCGGGGAGAGGAAGATCTATTCCGACATATTTCTGAGCAGATGGCGCCACACGGACTGCGTGATCAGGATAGGTTGGACGACCTCTCCAAATTTGCTATTTGGAAGGCCAGAATCCTAGTAGTCCTGGAGGCATACGGCTTGCGGGAGCATATCGAGAGTGTCTTAGCTACACCAACCGATGCTCTTCTCCTAGCGAAGCATAATGAAACAATGGCACATGCCAAGCGCTTCATCATGGACAGGGTTAAAGATCATGTGGTACCACACATAGTCGAGAAAAATATGTCTAATGAGATGTGGAAAGCTTTAACTACACTATATCAAGGGAAATACATTCAAAGGAAGATGCTTCTTGAGAACCAGTTGAGGTTATTCATGATGACCAAGGGAGAGTAAATCAATCCTTTCCTCTTCAGATTGCAGGCGATTCGGGATTAGCTGACTACCATGGGGGTCAAGGTGGAGGATGATGTTATGGTGAGGACTGCTCTAAATGCAGTCATAGAGGACTGGGAAACTTTTGTCCAAAGCATCTTGGGCAGAGTGAACCTTCAAAACTGGGATGATATGTGGGCTATCCTCTGACAAGAGGAGATCCGCCGAATGCAAAAGAGGCAAACAAGCACCAGATCAAGCAGAGTGAAGAAGGAGGAAGAGGAAGATGTAGCCTTGGCATCTAAGAAGCAGCAAGGGAAAAAGAAGCGTGATATATCTAAGATCAAATGTTTCCAATGTGGTAAACTTGGATACTTAGCCAACAATTGTCCTCAAAAGAAGAAGGATAAGGAAGCTTCTAGTTCCAAGGCTGTGGCAGCTAAAAAATACGATGGCTCCGATGATGACATAGCCATGAGCACTCATGAACCACGAAGGTGGTGCGATATTGATTTGTAGAGCAGCTATAGAGTGGTGGCGAGATCCTTGAGTAGCCCAACTCTTGGATCACATCCGTGATACGGGAGCCTTAAGACAATAGAAAGGAATGACTGGAGCAGTGGGTGAAAAGATCACGAATGAAGCAGAGGCAGAGGCTGGGACGCTATAGAGGGAGCAGCGTAGAGCAGAGGCAACAACACAGAATGGATGATGTGTCTTCAACAGTGCAAAGCAGCAGCTTAAGGAACTTTAGTGATGAGATGCAGTCCGACTGACTTATCTATCATTGGGCGGGGGTCCTTCAATTTACTCTCAGGAATTGAGGTGCAATGTAGCAGTTGGTAGTACGATGCAGCAATTTGAGAAAGAGTTGCAGTACAGATGTAGCAGTGACGGTGGCAGAGTCATGGGCAACAGTACAGAGAGCAGCAACAGCCCAATGATGAAGGGCAGCAGGCCAAGCATCAACACAGATACCGATGCTAGAGATCAAAGCAGTACTTCGGGGTGAAGTGTATTGCTAGAGCACATTCCACGCTAAGAGGCACTATATATATTTTGGATTAGAATTGCATGTGCTCTAGCTCCCAAATTTTATGGAGGAGTTGGAGTACATGAGATCTCCAAGACCCAGAAAGAGTTTAGAAGAATTCCATATGGTTTAAGAGATATTTAATTATTTAATCTTTTTAATTAAGGACCCTAAGTCTAACCTAGGAAAATTAAAAGATTAAAGTGAATTAAATTAAACATGTGATGAGAATGACTTAAGTGAAGCGGATCAAGCAAATTCTAATCTTAGTCATTTATTAGAGTTTAGATCACGGTCGTTGATGTTTCAATGAGAAAAGTATAAGAGAAGGGCTTGGGGTGAGTTGGAGAACACACACATTGGCGGAGCACTGAAGCTGAGTTGAGATTCTAGGGTGTGGTTTGCTAAGAATTTCATAAGTGTTTCAGTTGCAGCGAGGGGCAGTATTGGCAAGGGGGATGGTTTGATCCTAGGCCAAGAATACAACAAAGGCAGAGAGGCAACATACCAGAGCAGCACAGAGGCAGCCAGGGGCTACGTAGTCCGGTAGATGCCACGCAGGGAGCTGATGCAGGCCCAGTTAGGGCAGCACAAGGGCAGCGTAAGCCCTTCTAGAGCGACGCAGGCTCTTCTAGAGCAGCGGAGAGGCTGACGCAGGCCAGTCAGGCTGACGTAGAGGGCTTTAGAGCAGCGCTGGGGTTTCCGGTGGGCTAGAAAGGGCTCGAGTTCTGTAAATCCCATTTGAGAGTGTGAATCAGCCATATTTTCTGTCTCCGAGGAAAAAGGTATTGTTTGCCGTATTTTTCTCTGCAGGGCTAACTGATTTTGGTGCCCTGAAATTTTGTATTCAGATTTTGCATAATAATGAAAACCCTCCAGAGCTAACTGCACCGGTTTTCCCGCATTGGGTTTTTTCTGGGGACATTTGTTCAAAAAATCTTTGTGTCACTTTGTCTATGAGAATTTTATTCAGTAATTGATCTATACGTGTAGGTTGTTATATTTATTTACTTCGTTGTTAATTATGAATATTCAGATTAATAACTTGTGTATGTAATCAAGTAGGAGAAGTAAATCGGGAATTAACAGTAGGATTTCTTAGATTAAGAAATTTTCACAGTAGGTAGGTCTCTATTATGAGGACATGTTTTAGGGATTGTCCAACTATAGTCCATGGAAGGAAAGGATCAATTTGGTATTGCAGGTCAACAGGATCTAGGAATTTGGCGAGAAAGCCATCAAGAAGCCAACTGACCCAAAGGAGCTAGAAATGTATGGAGATTTAGATACGAGGGTGAGATTGATCATCCTAGATGTTGTGAAGGATCCCCTAATACCTCATTTTTCTGGGAAGAACACTGCACATGAGATGTAGATGGCTCTTCAGAATTTGTTCTAGAATAAGAACGAGAATCGAGTACTAGTATTGGAGGATAAGTTGAAGTCCACCAAGATGGTAAAGGGTGAAGGAGTGACTTCGTATCTAACAAGGTTGTCTCAAGTCAGAGATGGGCTTGTTGCCGTCAGTGTGACTATTTCAGATTGTGATATCGTGAGGATTTCCTTGAAAGGGTTCATCGAGGAATGGAAGCCCTTCATCAAAGGAATCATTTCTAGACTGGAATAGGCTATGGGATGAATTCATTCAGGAAGAGTTGCGAGACTAGGATCTTCATCCAACGAAAAGGGTGGATGAAGACGTGGCACTTATAGCACGAATGAAAGGTAAGTAGAAGAAGGAATTGAGTAAAGTCAAGTGTTTCAACTGTGGCAAGATGGGTCATTTTTCGTCGAGATGTCCGATGAAGAAAATGCGAGATGATGAGAAGAGGAAAGGGAAGCAGGTCGTCGATGTTGCCACTTCTGCTGAGATAGATGATCTCACAAGGAGGTTGGAGGAGGACTTTTCTATGATCTCTCATTTCTCACAGCGTACTGTCAATAAGGATGGATGGTATGTGGATAGTGGTGCAACAAAATATATGACAGGGTCACAGGAGGTTTTTGAGACTCTAGTTGAATGGGACTCAAAGTTGCACATGGTGTTGGGCGACAAGAGTCAGTTGGAGATCCGAGGATCGGGTGTTGTTCCATTCAAGATGGAGAAAAGATGAGTGACGCAGGTCCAGGATGTACTGTTTGTACCAAGACTCATATATAGTGTGATTTCTGACTCGATTGTCAAGAAGAAAGGGTTTGAGGTCTTGTTCTAGGATGGTTAGGTAAGACTCAAACCTAAAGGCTCTATCTCCAACGGGATTGTACTAAGAGTTATACTTGGAGTTAGAAAGCATGATCTCTACAAGTTGACGGGCAAGCCTAAGGATCATGGAAAGAGGAAGAAGCAGGTGGAGCAGGTGCAAGTTCCAAAGAATCAGGTGCAGGTGTAGGCTTCAGAGGGGCAGGTATAGGTTCTAGCGAAGAAGGTCCATTTTCGAGAGGCTCAGAGGGAGTCGAGTTCTAGAGATTACAGGTTCAGAGAGAGAATTTGCAGCCCAAGAAGAGCGTGTGGTCAGTGGGGAGCAAGGGGGCTTATACAACTGCCAAGAAGGAATCATGGAGAGATTGGACAACGATACAAGAGAAGAAGAAGTAGGATGCTTCCAGTGATAGCGACACTTCTGAGAGAGGCGTAGTTCATGCTTCAAGGATTGTTGTATTGGTGAGTGCCAAGAGTTGGGTGAGTGTTGCGAGTAGTGATAATGATGATGAGTTACTTCCTAGTCTTGGAAGTACCTCCCTTGCTAAGAGGGAGTGTTTATTTTTTAGTAGCTTGGGAGGTACTCCATGCCCTAAGGTTCGGGGATTGGAGGACAAAGAGTCACAAGAGTCACTTGTGGGCTTGGAACCCAAGGTAAGGGTTTTGCACCCATCGTGATTTGGGACAAAACCACGTGCACATTTCAACATGTGATGGATGAGGATTGTAGCCCTCGGAGAGATGAATTCAATGCATCAAGAATCATCTAATTCCGAGTTGTAGAAATGGAGATATGAATTTTTGAAGTTTATAATTGAGTTTTCCACAAGTTGATTAGGGTCGGCTTGGTGTTAAGAAGACATATGACAGTTTTTCAAGCCCGTGTTCAAACGTTGGACAAGCCCTTCTATTGGTGTATAAATAGAAGGTGATGACAAGCCATTTTATCATCCATTGTGCAACACATAACAAGAAGACAAGCTCGTTAAGGAGGATTAATTATTTGTTTTGGGCCACAGCAAAGCAGGATAGAACAACGTGAGAATAGAAGGCTGTTTTAGGGTCATTTCTAGAGGGTCGAGTTGCTGTTAGGAGGGCTGAGGCAGGGAGGACCATTTAAGGGTTGTTTTATGGGTGGTTTGTCCCTAATATAGAGTGTCGCAGGCTTGTGAAGCCTCACTGAAGCTTGCCGTAGAAGAATAATGAGGGTCGAGGATTGTTCAAGGGCTAGAACAACATAGACTTACAGCTAGGTGTCTCGGCCTTCAAGGGAGGGACAGCCACAACTCTAAGGAGTAATTCTAGGCCAAAATTGAGGGGTTGTTAGGGACTGTGTTTTGTGCCCTAACCTGTCCAGACTTGCAGCAGTGGATAAAACCCTAAAACAATGAGCTAAGTTATGTTTGGTATAACATTTTTGTAGGTGTTGGATCAATTTTGTTGATCAATTTGGATCAGCTTGTTTAGAAGCCTGTGGGAGCCAATTGAGAGGCTTATCTTTGTTGAGATTTTGTGTATTTGGGGTAGCATAAATTGTGCTCTAGGTCCCAAATTTTGAGGAAGGACTAGATTACACTTGATCTACAAGACCCAGAAATAGATTTCGGAAATTTCTTCTGGTTTAGGAGATATTAAATTAATGAATTATTTTAATGTATTTCCTAAGTTAAAACTTAGGAAAATAAAATAATTAAAGTGAATTCAATTAAACATGTGATGAAATTGTCTTAAGTCACACGGATCAAGCTTTCTTTTAATCTTAGCCATTGATTAAAGATTTAATCTTGGTTGTTGATTTGTCAACGAGAAAAGTATAAAGGAAAGGCTTGGGGTCATTTGTAAAGACACACAGAGGTAGAGCACTGAAGCTAAGCTAAGATTCTAGGGTAGGGTTTGCTAAGAATACTCAGAAGTGTTTCAGCTGTAGAGAGGGGAATTTAGACCAAGAGGATGATCTGATCCCAGGGTCTAAAATACACAAGAGGCAGAGATCAGCTCAAAAATAGTGTAGAGGAAGGCAGCAGTAGCAAGGACAACGTAATTTTCAGGAAACCACTAGGGGTTACGCAGAGACCCTTCAGGGGTAGCGTAGTGACTACGTCACCCAGTCTGGAGTAACGCAGTCCCTTCCGGAGCAGCGCTGAGGGTTTGGAGGACTTCCAAGGCTGACATAGAGGCTTTCAGGGGCTTCAGAGGTGGACACAAAGCCTTTCAAGGGAAGCGCTGGGGTTTCTAGGCCCTAATCTTGGCTGAATTCTGTAAATCCCGTTTGAGGGTGTGGATCAGTCATTATTTTGGCCCTAGATCAGCCAGTGAGCTGTAGATCTAGTATTTTCTCTGTAGGGATTTCCAGATCTAGAACCCAGATTTGTGTATTCAGAAATATTCTTAATAGTATAACCCTCTAGCAGCCAGAGACCGGTTTTCCCACCTTGCGTTTTTTCGGGGACTAATTGTCCAAAAATAACTGTCACTTTGTCAATGTGTGCATGTGCTTATTCTAGATCTGGATTGGTAGAGACCTGTTATGTGTTTTTCTTCGATTTTAACTTGAATTTATTCAGTTAATAACTTGCATAAGTAGGAAGAGCATAACCGGGTTAACAGTAATAATTTCTACATAAAGTATAAGATTCAGAAATTTTTACATGGTATTAGAGCAATTGCAGATCTAGGAGGGTCACCAGCAGGAGACTCTGAAGGATCTAGCTGCAGAAAGCAGCTGGAAAAGTAGCAGAAACAGTTTTCAGGAGCAGATTCACGCAGAGGGAAGGGTGACATTGTCCAGCACTGTGTCCTAGCAAGCCCACACAATTACTACGTAGAGGCAGCTCAGAAACAACGATGGTTTGAACTGAAGCTAGCCAGTGTGATTCAGATCTCAATCTGTTGGATCCAGAAAAGACTGCAGAAAAGCTGCAGAAATTCAGAAGAGCTGGTGGGGTTAAAATTATGAAGTTTTTTAGATTTTTAGCCTTAGCACAAGTGACAAAGATTGGGAGGAGATTAGCTTCTCAGAGAGTGTTTTGCCAAAGGAAACTTGCAGTTTAATCAGAGGATCAAGGAAGATGATGAATCATAGTTGATTTGGTAGATTTCCAAGGAGGGAGATCAAGTGTCAGAGGGAGCAGAAGGCACCTGTGTCACCAAGGGCCTTATATCTATTTCTCTAGCAAAGAGAAAAGGAAGTTCTAACACATTTTGAGTAGATGGCTCCTGTTGGTGCCCTTGTTTTTGTTTAGTTTTGAAATCTTGGCTAAGACATTTTGAATTTTGACCCTTTTTGAGTTGCGGTATGAACACACATGGCAACTGCGACCGCGCTGCAACTACCAGGAGTCGCGGAGCTACCAAGGTGGTGCGGAAGCATGCGATAGATGGAGATAGAACAGGGACAAGTGCAGATGAGAGAAACACACAGCAGAAGACAGGAGGTAGAACACGAAGATAACAGGAGAGAAGTCAGGAGAAGCCGAAGTAGAGCCACAGAGGAACTGATAGTCGCAAGAGCGGGTGAATAAATAACAGTCACCCAGCTGAAACGAGAGGGATACTGAAGAGGTTGCGAGGCTCGAGACAGGGAAAGGCACGTAGAGCAGCTGCAGAGGAATCATGCATGTCCCTCCTATGGCTTCTTATCTTCTCTATTCTACCTTTCTGTTCCGAAATCCATCTGTATCAGATTTGTAAGCTATCAGTGAGAATGCCATGTAATCATGTGTTTGGCCAAGAGATTAATACAATGGAAGGTTGTTGTCTCAATAAGATGTTCATGTGCTTGTAATGTGTTTATGCTGGTTTAAAATTTTATTTGCAAATGTCTGAATGCTTATTAAGTGATCTTGCGTATATAACTCTGTATATGTAATGGATGCACTATCCTTCATTAGTTGTGGGTTTGTTCCTTGCCATTGATCTCATCCCCTTCTGCATGTGGTTGCGACACGCCTCAGGTGAGACGCACTGCTCCCCAGAGCAGGGTGAAAATGCCGGCGTGTTCCTAGACTACACCGGACCCCTTTGTTGGCCACAACTCTTGAACCTGGGTCTTGTCCGCGAGACCTGACTTCTCGCCAACAAATGGTTCCGTTGCCGGGACCTGCATGTTCTGAGGGGATCTAGATCATGGTATCGAGGATTTTTGAAGGAGCGATACGACGATGGTGGGATGATCATCTTGACCAGTTCATTGCTCAGCAAGTAGGGCTGACCAAGAAAAAGGAGGCGGCGATCAAAGAGCTTGTTCTTTTCTCTGACTCAGCCAGTGATACGTACGAAATTTTCTGGGGAAGGTTCCCTACGGACCTTTACAATTGGTTGCGGAGGTTGCGAGCGATGGTGCCCCAGGAAGGCTTGCGGAAGATAAACCGCAGGTGGGTGCACGAAGACCTGGTGGCACTGCATCGGGTAGATACTGAACTAACCCGCGCAGTGGATTTTTGGGTAAGGACCACGTTGGAAGGATACACTGTGGAGTTTTCCGCTGAGTGCTATCAATCCTTCTCGAAAGCTGAGGCTGTTTTCCACTCAGGGCTAAGAGGGAAGCTGTTGAAAGAGATTCCGCTGTGGGTTAAGGCTTTGATGGTGGACGAAGGGTTGATTGAATTCCACAAAACGAGTATGGAAGCGTAAACCTCCCGTGCTGGGGGAAGGGTTGAGGGAACCGATGCTGTGTAGAATGTGAAAGTGGGGGTGGGGAATGGATGTTGAGGCCGCATGCAAGTTGCGGGAGCGACGTGCGCATCGGCGGGCACAGATCGCCGATAGGTGGAGAAGAAGGGTAATGAGAGATTTGAAGAGAAGAGAGATCGAGAGGAAAAATCAGAAGGAGGCACCTCAGAGGACGGGAGTTATGGGTTTGGATACCCGGGAAGAAAACGGGACAGCAATGGAAGTGCAGTGGGTGCATGGGAGCCCAGCGACGCGAGAAAGAGAGATCGTGACTAGCGAAGATAACGGAAAGATGCAGCCCGAAGAAAGTTCCGATGATGAATGTCATGGCGTGATGCAGCGGATGTTTCAAGATCAGACGGCACCCACCCCTCCAGGCGGCCCTACTTCTCACCTTCTGCATGGCCAAGATCCCGACCTTCCCCTGGTACTGTATCAACCTTTAAGTAATATTTTTATTCAGTTACAAGCATTGAGTCGGTCATACAATAGTGCATCAGTGTCAGTAACGTCCGGGAACAGCAGCGTTCCTAGTAGTGGTAGTTTTCCTTGTGGGACCGTTACGCAACCAGGACCAGGAGGCTTTATCCTGGTTAATTCTCCGCAAGTACACATGGCTGGATCTTTCACCCGGTATCCAGAGTTCTCTGGCCGGGGCAATGACGACGTAGAACAACACTGGTATCTGTGCGAAGCCATATGGAGGGCTCGCCAGACGCCAGATGCAGGGAAGTTAATAGAATTCCAAACCACGCTCAGAGAGAGGGCTCTGCGATGGTTTATCAAGTGGTCCAAGGCTCATCCTAACCCCGTAATTGCGGACGTGAAGCGGGATTTTGTCCGCGAATTCAAGCTTCCCCAGAAAGACCAGCAGGGCCTGTCAGAGCTGTGGGAAATTAAGCAGAAGGAAGGTGAGACCGCGTGGGAGTTGATGCGGCGATTCAAGGACGCGATCGGGAAACTTAGCTACCCGATCGATCCAAACCACCAAAGGGACTGGTTCATCAAGGCTCTGCTCCCCTTGACACGAACCCCCCTCACTCAGCAGAAGATTGATAATCTGCAGGATGCTTTAGAGCAGGCCATGAAGATTGAAGCCATGGCGGGCTACCCCCGGGGGGGGGGGGCGGCCCCGCAAGATCCTTCTTTGATAGGGTTGCAACACCAGATTGCCAGCTTGACTGAAAAGCTCAAGGAGCTTTAGCCAGTAAGACCAGCGCGACCGAATGTTTGGTGTACTCATTTCCTCGTCGAGGGCCACATCGCAACTGAGTGTCCTCGGTTGCGCGGCGCAGGAGCAGAACCCTCGGTCGCAGCAATCCAGGGGGGTCCACCACCAGGGGGTGGCGCGGTGATGAACCCGCAGGGAGTCTACCAGCCGCAACAGACTTACGCAGGGTTCCCACTGCAACCGGGTTCCTCCACCACGGAGTACTGCGAGATTTTCCGGACGCTGGGGCATCCTCCTCGGATGTGCCCGATACTACAGAAGTACTCCATGGTCCCGAATAATGTATACTGCGAATTTTGTGTGTCCATGACTCACAACACTGAGCAGTGCAGGGCGCTTGACGCACTTGCGGATCGACTGGACCGTCCCTCGTACCGGGTGAACGAGGCTCCAAGGGGAAGAGGTGGCGGAGGCATGCGGGGAGGCCGCACAGGCAGACGCGGTCCGGTAAAATATTACAACTGTGACCAGGAGGCTCACATGGCTCGAGAATGTCCCCTTCTACGACGACCCTGGTGTTCCCAGTGCCGGGTCAACGCCCATGCTACAGAAGACTGTCCGGAGCTCATCAAGAAGTGGGAAGAACGGGCGAGGCAGAGGGGAGCGAATCTGATAAACTCAGAACCACGAGGGGCCACAACCCCCGACATGCAGAACATCGCGATAGTAACAAGGGGCGGAAAGAAGACTGGAGAGGATGCCCACGGGAAGGAGCCAGCTCAACTGGTTCGGCCGGCATCCCCGAAGAAGTTGATCAGGCCCGAAGTCCAGAAGAAGTATTTCCAGGAGGCAGTTGAGGCATTCACCCAGTTGCGGAACGAGGGAGGGTTGGAGGAGCCCACGCTGCCGGAATCTAGCGTGCAGAACGTCGCAGGTACTGTGGTCGAGGATTGGCTCCGGCTATTCCTCAATATTGTTGATAACGCTGCGCTGCGGCAGCAGCTCAAGCATGCTTTGGACGGAGCACTGCAAGGGCGCACGGAACTTAGAGATCCGGCAGACGCTGGCCCTCAATACGTGCAACATGTCAAGCGAAACAAGCAACGGACAGGCAAAGAACTCCGGCTTAACACTCAGGTCGCAGGGTTCCAAATCAGCGACACCATGTTGGACTTGGGGTCCGACATCAACATACTGCCCCGAAAGACATGGGAGGCTCTTGGAAGGCCACGGCTAGCCTACTCACCAATCCAACTCAGGATGGCGAACCAGTACTGCATTCTGCCAATCGGCCGGCTCGAGGGAGTCGAGGTCGACGTTGCGGGGGTGAAGACATACACCGACTTTGAGTTTATTGATATCATGGGCGACAAGGATCCCTATCCTGCCTTACTCGGCATTGACTGGGCTTTTGAGAATTACGCCATCATCGACCTTAAGAAGGAGCTGATGATCTTTGAGGATTGGGAGGTACGGGTCACCCAGCCTCTCGACCCGTATCAGGGCCCACGATACACAGAAACGGTGGACAATCGGGAGGATGCTCAGATGATGGACCATCTCTACCAGATTACTGCAGGAAAGCGGGACGATTATATTAACCCGACCGCGACTGGATCTGTCAGTTGGCGGAGTGTGCAGAGCTCAGAGCTTGGATCCGAAATCGCTTGGGAAGACTGGCAGCAGGGGGGGTATGAGACCACCACGCGGAGATGTGCCTCCATTGCCCAAGTCCGATGGGTAGGGACTGAAATCCGCGGATATCCCACACTGTCGAACATGCAAGCAATCAATACTTTTATTGCCAAGGTGGAAGACCTGGTCCCAGCTAAAAGCCGGATACCACTTTTGGATGTGGCCTTGCAATCCACGTCGGCACGATGGTGGAAAAATCACCGCAACACTCTGCTACGATGGGAGTGCGTGGCGGACGCTCTGCGGGCACGCATTAAAGAGGATGAAGGACCCTGCAGTACACTTAAGTATCGGGGAACTTCCGACCCGCGACACCATTTGCGGGCCTGCGAGGAACAGTGGCGTAGCACCCGGTACCCTGAGGAGCTGTGGGTCCAGAGGTTTATCCACTCCCTGGGCACAATTCCCCAGGCCTGGTACCTGGAGGAAGAGCGAAAACGGGGCACTTGCTCTTGGCAGGCCGTCGCGGACAAGTTCGTACGGTGCTTCTTGTTTGAGGGGGAGACGACACAGGAGTCTCAGGCCCTCCAGGCAGTCAAGGAGGTCTTGTTTTTCCGCCATCCCGAGCCCGACGAGGGCCCGGGTGTGTCACGACCTGAGGTCAGGCGCGAGTTGGTTTGTCACCGGGTTGATGGCGATCCGTAGGACGATAGTTTGGAGGACCTCAGGCATCTCTATTTTGACGAAAAGGAAGGCGAGCGGAGCATCAGTGAAGAGCCGACGACTGAAGGAGTCCATTTACAGCCGCTAAAGACAAAGAAGCTAAACATTGGAACGGACGAGAAACCTAAGCTCGCAACAGTGGGAGATTACTGGGACGAGGAGACAACCAAAGAAATTTTCAGCCTCCTCCGGGACTACGAGGATTTGTTCCCGTCATCGGTCGCGGACCTGAAGGGGATCAAGGGGGATCTGGGCGAGATGCGCATCGTGTTGAAACCGGGGGCCAGGCCGGTGAAGCACTGACCCTACCGGTTGAACCCACGTATAAAAGAAAAGGTCAAGATGGAAATTGACAAGATGCTGGCTGCAGGTCTCATCTTTCCAGTAGAAGAAGCAGAGTGGGTGAGTCCCATTGTCATCCAGAACAAGAAGGACAAAGTGGAGATCTGTGTCTGTGTAGATTACCGGAGCTTGAACAATGCCTGCATCCACGACCCGTTTCCCACTCCCTTCAGCGATGAAGTCCTAGATCACGTTGCGGGAAACGAAGCTTATTCATTCACTGATGGGTTTTCGGGTTACCATTAGGTGCGCATTGCCGAGGAAGACAAAGCAAAGACGACATTCACCACTGAGTGGGGATCATTCGCATACCACGTTATGCCGTTTGGTCTGAAGAACACACTAGCTGTGTTTTCCCGGATTGTCATTGCTGCTTTCCGGGAGTACATTCACAAGTTCCTGGAGGTCTACATGGATGACTGGACTGTCTACAGTCTGTTGAAGAAACACACCTCTCTGTTGCGTGTTATGTTTGACCGGTGTCGCCAGCTGCAGTTTTCCTTGAACTTGAAGAAATGTATTTTTGCAGTTCCATTCGGCACACTTTTGGGCCACGTGGTGTGCAAGCAAGGGGTCTGCGTTGATCCTGCCAAGGTCGCGGTCATCGTCCACATGGAGGCCCCCGAGACCGTGAAGCAGTTGCGGGCACTGCTCGGGCACACAGGGTATTACAGGCGGTTTATTCGCAACTACGCAAAGATTACGACCCCTTTGGAGAAACTGCTGTGGAAGTTAGAGGTGTTTCAGTGGATGGCGGAGTACAGAAAGGCACTTGACATCTTGAAGGAGAAGTTGGCGACGATGCCCATACTTGTGCATCCTGACTGGGAAAAGCAGTTCCATGTGCATATTGATGCATCCGGTATTGCACTTGGGGCTGTATTGGCGCAACCCGGGGAGACGACAGTTGACCACCCCGTATACTTTGCCAGTCGACGGTTATCGAATGCGGAGAAGAATTACACCACGACCGAACGGGAGGCGTTGGCGATGGTGTACTCCCTCCAGAAGTTCCGCCACTATCTTTTGGGGGGAAAATTCACATTCTTCACAGACCACTCTGCATTGAAGTATCTGGTGAATAAGCCTGTGTTGGAAGGAAGAATCTGTCGTTGGCTACTACTTTTCCAGGAGTTCACGTTTGAAGTGATTGTGAAGCCTGGCAGGTTGAATGTGGGTCCCGATCATTTATCCAGGTTGGAGACGGGAGAGAATGAAGGATCGTTGGACGATCAACTGCCGGATGCCGACCTCTTTCGAGTCGAAGCAGTACCAGATTATCTGGCTGACATTGCCACTTATCTGACCACGGGACAGTGCCCTCTGGATTACACCCCGCTTCAGAAACGCCACCTGGTTGTCCGGGCGGTCGACTACCAATTGACTGCGGGGCAACTGTACAAACTGGGCCTTGATGAGGTGTTGCGCAGGTGTGTTCTCGACCATGAACGAGAAGCAGTGATGTGGGAATGTCACAGTGGTGTTGCGGGAGGGCATGTGGGTGCAAAACCCACCGCAAAAAAGGTGCTCCAAGCTGGCCTGTGGTGGCCGACGGTACATACTGACTGTAAGGCCTATGTGAAGCGTTACGATGTTTTCCAGCGGACAGGAAGGCCTTCGCACCGGGACGAGCGTCCGCTACACACAGTGCATGTGTTGCGGCCGTTTGAAAAGTGGGCTGTTGATTTCGTAGGTCCCATCGCCTCGGTCGCCAGACACTCCAAGGCCCGGTACATCATTACCGCCACGGATTACCTCACACGGTGGGCTGAGGCAGTAGCGGTACGCGACTGCTCGGAAGAGACCGCTGCCTGGTTCATTTTTGAACACATCATCATCCGCTTTGGCTGCCCACGGAGCTTGACCAGCGATCAGGGTACGCATTTCATTAATTCCACGGTCAAGTCACTACTGGACACATTTATGATTCAGCATCATAAAAGCAGCCCATACCACCCACAGGCCAATGGTACTGTGGAAGCATTCAACAAGATTCTCGAAAAGGGCTTGACTAAAATTTTCAATGCTCAGCGCGACGATTGGGACGAGCTTCTCCCAGCGGCATTATGGGCCTACCGGACCACAGTGAAACGCTTGACCAACCAGACGCCATTCCAGTTGGTGTATGGCCGGGAAGATGTGATTCTCGCTGAGTTCATTGTACCCAGTCTTTTGATCGCAACGTCCCTTCAATTCTCGGACGAGGAGTCACTTCGGGAACGCCTCCAGGAGCTACAGGAGCTGGATGAGGCCCGATTCCTGGTGGAATTCCACCAGAAGGTTCAGAAGGCCAGACAGAAAGCGTGGCACGACCGCCACATCAAAATCAAAGCCTTCCAAGTTGGCGGCAAAGTTCTCTTATATGACAGCCGGTTCCAGAAGTTTCCAGGCAAGCTCCAGATGCACTGGTTGGGACTAACGTGCGTCGAAATCGCGGCCTAGGGGCCAGATTTGGTTGTACCCAGTCGGGCCAGGTACGGTTATTCTGG
Organism: Pinus albicaulis; assembly: GCA_034641835.2. Classification (NCBI taxonomy): domain Eukaryota; kingdom Viridiplantae; phylum Streptophyta; class Pinopsida; order Pinales; family Pinaceae; genus Pinus; species Pinus albicaulis. The sequence goes on from JAXQQM020091605.1 coordinate 60,648, forward strand.
GTGAGTGAATAGCTGCCTTTCGAAGCCTACCAGGAGTAGGTACCTTTCACTTTTCATCAATAACTCTCGCAACCGAGAGAACCCGTAGGGTAGCTTAGTCGAATAATTCTTCCGCAACCGGGATGAGCATAGGGCGTCTTTTCCGTTCATAGGTAATCAGTCAAATAACTGGTCAGTTGCGGGTACCTCACCGCAACCGACTGTGGTCGGGGCGGACCCGTCCAGCGTGTCACAACGCCAGTCCAGCGTGTCTTCCGTGTAGGATCCATCCTCGTGCTGGTGTCAGTCCAGGTCATTTCCATCAGTCCTTTTGTCAGTCCGTAGGATCGCTCAGATCTGCGTCATAAATTACCATTAGTAGACAGTAATCATACCGTAATCATTTGCCATCAACCGCAGTTCCCTCAGCCGTCGCGCCCGCCCATCTCCCCATGATGCCGTCAGCAACTGTCAGAATACACACAGGCATGCGATTGATCGCACGATTATCGCAGGCAAGAAAGATAACAAGAATTAATTGTCGTTATGGAGTCTCATCAACTCCGCGCGTGCCAGTAGATGGCATAACTTGCATGAAGGCTATCAGCACGAGAATGACAGACCAGTTCAATTTAGAAGTTGCAGCGACTCCAGAGCATTTGCAGTATCAAAGCACACAACACCCAGAAGGAAACTCCAGAAGAATCCTCCAAGTCTACCAGCGCCGCGCCAACATGCCGAGGGCTCTCCTCTCCATCCCCGAACCAATGTTGGACAACCGAATTCACCGCGTAGAGTCGCTCGTTGGCAAGTATGACAATGCGGCATGTATGGACGCCAACCTGTCCGACCCAGCTGAATTCCCCCACCTCCATTGGCAGACCTACATGGAGCACCATTATACGCCAGGCAGCAGCTCCAACAGTCGGATGCAACCAGAATTCAGGGGCATACAACAGTCGTCCTTGATGCATTTGAGGACTCTTCCAGTTTTCGGAACTACGGGACCGGCCCTGCAATGCACTCGGTTCCTCCTCAGTCGGATACAGAATGGGTCCCTGTGGCTCAATGAAGAAATTCCAATTCATGCCGAAGACATTCATTGGCTTACAGGCCTGTCTCAAAATGGTGCAGATGTCTCCGCTGCCGGCCAGACATCCTCCAAGCGCGCCCGGAAGTCGGGTGACTCCGACCTGTACACCAAATATGGCACTCGACGGGGTGGCAAAGGTGCCAAAATTGATTTGATCAATAAGCCAGAAATTCAGTTCGCCTGCTACCTTATCGCTAGTAAGACGATGCGGCACTACACGAAGGGAGAGTGCACTCTGGACACAATCTCCATTGCGGAGCACTGCATCCAGGGCGTCAGGTTGAATTGGTGCTCTTTTGTGCTAAAAGAACTCTTCGCGGCCTGCGAAGAGAACTACAAGCGAACCACCAGTTTCATTTACGGCTACTTGATTTTAGCTTTCGCCATGTGGAAATGGCACCTTCCTCCCGTCCAGATGCCGGCGGAGACGACCGCGAGCCAGCCTCTCGGGATGAAATACACCCCCTGGCAGGTGTCTTCAGACCCCAGCACCAAACAGGTGAACGCAGAGACGTTTCGGGCGTGGTACGGGATGATGACAAATGTGGTGACCAATCAGCAATGGGTGCCTAGGCACCTGTTGGATGAGTACAGTGAGCAGGTGTGGTTTGGGGTCAGCCACAGGCACACCTTCCTCCGGCCAACTTGCGTGTCGGATACCACCTTTCACATGGCGCCCCTCAGATTCCAGTTGAATGACAACACCTTTCATCGTGAGGTCTCTGCGTGGTCGGGGGCCGTCAAGCACGTCCGCGATGGGATCACCCACTATAACTTTGAGCGGATGCTGCCGGCACAATGGCCTGCCGCACCCGGCGCAGCGGGGTCCTCACAGGTTGTGGCGGAACCTCCACGGGATGCAGCTGAGACCGCACCGGACCTGCCCAAATCGCTGGTCCCCATCGTACAACACCTCAATGCCTAGGTACGACGACTTAACGTGTCACCCAAGTTGCTTCAAGTGGTGCCCCTATATTTCCCTCCTTTGCTGAATTTCAGATCGGTCGGTCTCGTGCTCCCTCCAATACCGCCCCTCTCATTTCCCCCATCCCCACTAACCTATTCACTTCTGCTACCTCTATCATCACACCGATGGGAAAAACGGGCCCAGAACCCGATTCATCAGACCCCCCTCCATCCAAGAGGGCCCGCATTGCTGTCACTGATCCTGTGGTGGATCTTACCGACGATGATCCACCAGCCACTCCACCCCCAGGAACGTTGATCCCGGAGGAGCCCCTGATCGATCCGTCAGAGTTCCTCAACCTTCGTCTCCCCCATATCTCTGTCACCCCATCCACCGCTCCCTCCACCGGCCGCCCATCTGCCACCTCCCCCAATCCATCCAACTCATCAGCCACTGTCTCAGATTCTCTCATCCGAGAAATTTTCGGAGGTGACCACGGGGTGGAAGTCACCTCTAGTACTGCAACCGTGGTACCGCCGGTTGACCCCGTGGCCACGCCTGTTATAGCATCATTTCTCACCTTGACATGATTCATGATTGCTACATGGCTTTATGGGCACCCATTCCTACAGACTTGGACAAATTCACTTAAAAACAGTGGAAAATCCTTCATACGCGACTATGCCCGTGTTTTTCCGCGTGTATACGCGAGTACAGCTAGACTTTTCCGCGTGTGCCATTTTAATGATTAAAAAATATATAAAAATCCCTAATTTCGCGCTGGGTTGATGGTTACTCAGGTAGTTCAACCACCCCAGCCCGTGGCCAACTGTTTCCAACTGCTGAAACTACTTGGAGGGACTATAAAAAGACCTCATATGTATGGCCTAAGGGAGAGAGAAAATTATTATTATTATACTCTGTTGGTTCCCTATCCAAGTCTGATTCCCCGTGCCTCCTGCACTTTCCCAGTTCATTTCAGGAAACCCTTGTTTCCTTGAGATACACATCCCTTTATATGTTATCTCGTGTGCACTCATTTGGAAGGAGTCTTAGCGAGGCAAGGGCTGGACGGATCCGGACGACAGTCTGCGAAGGCCTTGGAAGGATCAGGTGATCTCTCCACTTACTTTTGTACGTACTATTTTTATAATACAGAAGTATCATGCTGTTCCCGAAGTAAACGTGTTAGTGTATGCTTTAATGTGTGAAGAATATTTGTTATACAAGCATTTATGATGATTTATTTAATGCTTTATATGAATCTCGCTAACATATAGAGTAGAAATATACTGTACAACTTGTCCTTTGTGCTGGTTTCTTCTTGTATTTCAGGTGAAAGAGGAAGGACGGTTGCGGGGAGTTTGAACTCCACGTGGATCTACTTCAAACGTAGGACCAACGGGTAAACCTCTCGTTCTGCTCTATTTCGTTTTCATGACTGTGCATGATCGTGTGAGTCTCTGTTAAATAGTACGCCCCTGCTCTGTGGAGGTTGAATCCCAGCCAACCTCTAGGGTGTTAAATCCCCGAAGAGCGCGTCAGCAGAATCACATTTTTGTGATTCTCCTGTTGGAATTGTTTCATTTGTTTGGTAGGTTGTAACGAGTTTCTTAAATATTTTACGGTCCGATTTGCTTTCTTGCGATCGGTTTGAAGCTTTTGCTCTTTCCCGAGCTTGTACTTTTTATTTTTCATTATCTTTCTTTGTATACGCGGGTTTAACGTTACTGCAGGTCGCGTATGCCGGGGTTTGTGTAGAGAAGGATCCGCGTGCACGCGGTTTCCCTCGACACCGAGACGACGTGCTCTGTGCTTCATTTCATGGTCAAGGTCGCGTATACCTAGGCTGAATTTGAAATTTCAAGATTCTGGTGTTTTTGGTCTTTTCTGGCTGTGGAGGCCTGTGCCTGCAGAGTCTTTGTACTTACTGGAGTGTGACAGAAGTGGTTTTAAGTCTTGGTTCTCTTTCGTTTGCCCGAAAACTGATCTTTTGGCGAAGTGTTCTTGTTGGTGCTAGCACTCCTGGATTGAGTTCCAAGATCGCTTTCTGAGCGTTCTTGGCTGTTCTGCTTTACCAGAACAGAGAGCTTTTGCTCATTGACTCGCTCCTATCTTTGTGTTGTGCTTTGCATTGCGTTCTTTGCTTTGTTTTCGATTGGTTTTCTTGAGTTTCATAAGCTAGGGTTTTGTTGCATTTTTTCGAAGATCTTTTCTTGTTTCTTTGGAGTTTTGTGTTGCAACGAATTTGCACTATTTCTCTTGGCTGTTTGATTGAGTTTTTAGTCTTCCGTTTCCCTTATTGATCTTGCTATCATTAGTTTTATAAGGTTTGGGGGCATAGTTGGAGTTTATGCTTCAAATTCGGTCTCATTTTGGCTTGGATTGAGATAGTTGTTCTTGGTTTTCTTGAAGCTCTTGTTTTATAAAACTGAAAAGCCCAAAAACATTTGTTTGCTTTTTGTTTTTGCATATCAAAAACTCAAAAAACATTGTTGCTTGTTTTTGTTTTTGTTGTTGCCTTTTTCATTTTCGTTTGGCTTCATCTTTTGGGACTTTAGTGAATTTTCTTGCTTCTAGTTTCCTACTTGATTGTGAAGGGAGGTTGTCTTTTGATTTCTTCTTTTTCTTGTTGAGTATTTTGGTGTCTTATATTAAGAGTTCTTGTTTGCAAGAATTAGCTTTCTGGATATCAAAAGATTAGTTGAAAATGAAGGAGCCTTTTGGGAAATTTCACCTTGTTTCAAGGGACTTTCTGCATCTTAGAATTTACATGTTAGTGGTCATTTGCATTAGGTGCATTGAATCATTTAATTAGCTTCTTAATTTTTGTGCGTGTGAGTTTGTAATTCGAAAAGAAAAATACATTTTTAGCATCGTAGAACTTACATAGAAATTGCTCTTCATCGAAAGACTAAGAACTGCATGTGCATGTAGTCAGGTTTTTATTAATTTCTTTTGCGTCAGAACATCATTGGTTTCAACTCCATATCCTTGTGACTTAATACAACAGCCCTTAAAATAAGCGATTAAATCTAAAATCAACTAGCAAGTTTTATTTAGTGTCAATCACCAACTGGCTAGGTTGTAGGGCCTTGGAATAGGAGAGAGGAGAGTTAACTCTCCAAGGCCGCTCAAACAGACATAGAAGTTTACTAATTGAGCGAAATCCAACTCCGTGAAGTGGACTGGGAAATCTCTCATCCGAGAGTCAAGCGCGAGGGGAAGTGAAGGTTAAGAAGAAGGATACCCCCCCTCCGATTAGCTGAATCTAACCTCAAGACCGTTCCGCCCAGCTTCTGATACGGATTGGTGTCCATAATTGTTGTTCCTAGGTTCCACACAGGTGACTGCGGGGGGGAATACCCGTGGTACCTGAGGCAGACGTCGCATCACTTCCAGCAGTACTTCTGGGGGGTGCCCTTGCGAAGCTTGGGTGCTTGAGCCGGCAAAGGCTGTTGTTAGGAGGTCGGCGTAACTGCTTTTGATACCTTCGCTAGTTGTTCTGGGCCCTAATCATCCCAGACTGCTTTCGGAAGGCCCTATACTTCGCTTTCCTGTATTTTGGTGTCCGGTCCTCATCACCCGGAGCGGAAATACTTGGAGGCTGTTTGCTTAGGTGACTGGGGGTTTTTGATTTGATTGATGCTCTTTGCTCCTAGCTTGCCTAGCCTTTTCACTTTTCTTGAGTCTAATATAATAAATTTTGAGAAATTAGGCACGATCGAAAGCATGGTGGGGGGGGATTTCTTATTGATGTTCTCAATATTCACTGGGGGGGGGGGGGGGGGGGGGGGCCTGGCCGAGCGTGGGAGCGATACGCGACTTCAGTAACCATGAGGGTACGTATTTGTAATTTTGTGGAGAGAGATCTCCACTAAGGTGCGAGTTTCTTGGCTGATTCCGGTGTCGGTTCCGAGAGGAGCGTTTCGCTCACCTCGAGGGTATTGTTTCCTCAGGAGGAAGATTTTCAGATAGAAGATATACCTGAGCCTGCAGCTACAGGTCCATCTCCTCTTCCTCTTAATCATCCATTTGTTATAGAGTACATCGGACCGGAGTCTGAGAGACCGCCGGATCTTCCTTATCTTTCTTATCTTTCGATGGCCACGACTGGGAACGCGGCTTCTACCGTGAGTGCTGCGGGTATTCAGACCCCTGCTTCTGTCGAGGCAGGGGGCACTCTTGCTCTGTCTTCGAGTGCTTCTAGCACTGCTATGTTTGGCTCTGGATTCACCCAAGCATATCCTTCTCAATCTGGTCCCTTTGTTTCAGGGATGTCCATTGCTGGAAATCCCTCTTTTTCCTTTACCGCCGGTGCAGCTGGATCTACGCCCATGTCCAACATGGCTAGTGGATCAGCTTCTTTTCAGGGTTTCCCCTTTGGGATTGGGCATATTCCTAGTCCCAATCCTTCTTTAGGGTCGTTTCCTTTTACGTCCCAGACCCAAAGTTTCAATCCTTGGGCTCAGGGGCCAAGTTCGACTGCTTTTATGGGGTGGAATCCTATGTTTGCAACGTCGGGGGCAGGGAATCGGTTCATCGCGAGTCATCCAGGGAATGCTTCTTTCCCTGCATCGAGTGATTATCAGTCTTTTTCTCCTCTATCTAATGCATGGAAACCACCACCGAGGAGCTTACACATGATGAGGATACTTCGAGCGGGGGCAACTAGTACGGGTCTTTGGTAACTCGGCGTGGAGGAGGTTCTTCTCCGTTTTCTACGGGTCCTTTGCGGCGACACAGTGCCTCATCAAATCCAGGCGATTCTTTTCAGAATGTGGGAAATCCATCCCATCGAGGATGGAATTCTCAGGCTCCGCCGCGATTACCATTTCTGGCAACGTTAAACTTGCCAGACTTGGCGAAGTTAACTAATGACCCGATTCGGTATAGTCCGGGTTGGCCTCCGGTTCCAACCAAACTTCCTTCGGACATTCCTAAGTTTGAAGGTAAGAATGGTGAAGATCCGGCAGACCATGTCACCACATTCCACTTATGGTGTTCATCCAACTCTCTGATCGACGATTCGATTAGATTGAGATTATTTCAGCGCACCTTAACTGGAAACGCCGCGAAGTGGTATATGAAACTAACGAGGGCCGGTTCGCCGCCCATTTGGAGAAGCTGCAGGCACGTGGCACTGTCGCTTGTTCCGATTTGCCCGTCGGATATGAGATGAGGTAAGACTCTGGCTAATTTTAAAGCGAGGATGGGGTGGACTCCCTTTCGATCATTTTCGGGGAATAGAGGAGAAGAAGAAACTTATAAACCAACAAAGCCCAAATTCCGAGTGAGTTCCTTCTCGAGTGGTTTTGAAGTCACTTGATCGAGATATTTCAAAGGATGTATCCATGTCAGGGGTATATTCCGAGGAGCAGGCCATCTTTAGGGCCCAGCAGTTAGAGTTGATCTATTCTCGGTCTGGCATGCTTTACAAGTATTTGCCTAATGCTCCTCGCTCCAAATTGGATCTATCGAAACCTAAACCTGGTCCGCATGGTGACGGACTTGTCGGATCGGTCAGTAGTAGTGCAGCCAGCCTGCTTTCTCAATTGCAGCAGTTGTCTTTACAATATGCTTCTTCTGGTCAGGCTGTGCCTGCTGATTCTTCACCTTCCCAGTCTTTGTCCATTAATGCTGTCCAATCTTCTGAACCCAAAGGAAATCAACAGTCCGGTGGGAAGAAGAAGGGACGTAATAACAAGAAGAAGGGCAAGAATGGGAAGGGCAATGGAAATAAGACCAACGAGCGTGTTGGTGAAGGGCAAAAGGAGAAAAAGAAAGTTAAGTTTCCGTGCAAGCTTTGTGCTGGAGACCATCTCACGCATCTTTGCCCGAAAATTCAGGATGCTCAGCGCCTGTTATCTCAGCAGGGTTCTTCTAGTTCCCAGGCTGTGCTAACATACCCTTTTCCCCAAGGGCAGCAATTAATTGCTGGCGCGAATCAAAATCCTGGGGCTTCCTCTGGAGGTCCTCAGGAAGGGGAAATTCCATCGAATATCTTTATGATGGGTGCTCACGTGGATGTCGCTACGAGATCCCGTGATTATGGCGGAGAGGAATCTTCGAAAGCTGAAGTTTACGTACTGCGAGCCGCTTCCTTGTCCGAAGCCAGGCAATAGGGTCTGTGCCTCGAGATACGAAGGCATCCTCTGGCGGTCCGCGGTTGTCCAGAACGAGGGCACCGCGAGGAACTACTCCATTGTAGAAGATCTGGCACAGAGTCCTTGTGCTATGTCAGCTTTAGAGGTACTCCAGTCTTGTCCGGCTCAGCGCAGTGCTTTGCTCACTGCCATTGGAGCTATAGATCCGAAAAATTCTCTTCTGATTACCTTTGATGTGAAGAATTTTAAGAAGAGACTTCCTCATCATATGGCCTTCCATATTAAATCATCGTACCGGAAGACTAATATCTTTCGCACGGTCGTTGATGAGGGTGCTTCTACTTGCGTGATGTCTCTCGCATGTTGGAAGACACTAGGATCTCCCAAAGTTGTTCCATCTAGCACTATTCTTACTGCATTCGATGGCCATTCTCATAGGCCCCATGGTATTGTCCCGGCTTTGCCCATCTGTGTTGGGGGCAAAACCGTTAACATAGGGGTTGAGGTAGTAGATGCAGCCTTGGACTACAACCTTCTGTTGGGGAGGAACTGGATATATGATATGGATGCCATTGCATCTTCACTATTTCGGATAGTATGTTTCCCCCACGAAGGGAGGATAGTTACGGTGGATCAGCTGGACTGTCCTCCTGTAGACCTGGATGCGCCTCCTGACTCATCTGTCCCTAAGTTGGACAATACTAAGGCACCTATCGAGAATCTGGGAGTTGGAATGTATTCTTCACTGATGGGATCTTTTGATCTTCCTCCTCCTAAGGTGTCTATCAATGCTATTTCATCCTCCAAGGCTCCCCTTCGAAGAGAGTTCTTTCGAACTCATTATTTTTCGGACCCTTGGACTTTACCTTCCCCAACCGCCACTTTGGAGGAAGGGCAAGTGGGTGGAATGGCATTCCCGATTTCTGCAGCTGAGATTGCATATCAGTCTGTTGTTGACACTGCAGAGTCTGATCCAGCTCCTCTTTCGCCGGAAGAGTTGGATGGTGATGTGGCTCCGGCTTGGACGCTTACTTCTTCTTCTGCCCAGGATTGTCTAGATACCACTCTTCCATCTGAAGAGGCCATCCTGGAAGTAATGACAGGTATAGAGAGACCGTGGGATGACTTGCATCATCGGTCTTACTTCCTACCTGACTTGAGCAAAGTCGAAGCTAGTTTTCCAAGTCCTCAGTCTCCTGGACCTGTTCACCCAGTCTTGAGCCCCTTAGCACCAGCACAGGTTTATGCTGAAGGGAACATGGCTGTGATCTCTCCGACTATCCCGGTGAACATCTCTAGGAATCCCAACATTATCGAGAACGTTTTCATTGGAGCTGAATGTTCCCGTGAAGAAGTTCAAATCTATACCGAGCTCTTCAAAGAGTATAGGGATGTTTTTGCTTGGTCTTATGAGGAAATGCCTGGCATAGACCCATCTATTGTCCAGCATGAGATCAAGACGTATGAAAACGCTAAGCCGGTCAGGCAAAAACTTCGTCCAGTTAATCCTAGGAAGGCAGCAGCTATCAAAGCTGAAGTTGAAAAGCTGCTTAAGGCGGGATTCATTTTCCCAGTTCCTCTGACTGAATGGGTTTCAAACCCCGTTCCTGTTGATAAAAAGCAAGGAACAATTCGAGTGTGCATCGATTTCGGAGACCTGAATAAGGCGTGTCCTAAAGATAATTACCCCACACCCTTCATTGATCAGATTATTGATGAGTGTGCCGTGTATTTTCCTTCATGGACGGTTTAAGATTCTGATCCGAAATTACTATGTCAGGTCCGGAAGATCGGCATAAGACGCATTTATTTGTTACTGAGGTACGTTTGCATATAAGAAAATGCCTTTTGGTGCGAAAAATCTTTGAGCCACTTTTCGGCGGAGCCCGTGTCTCGCCTTCCACGACATCAAGAAAATTATCGAGGCATACTTAGATGATCTAGCTGCTCATTCTCGAAAGAGGATGGATCATCAAGGACACCTCCGGCAAATATTTGAGAGATGTCGTTTTTATAAAATTCGTTTGAATCCGAACAAGTGCGTTTTCGCGGTAACATCCGGTCGGCTGTTGGGATTTATCGTGTCTAATGAAGGGATAAGGGTAGATCCCTTCAAGGTTGAGGCAATACTTCGGTTGCCTCCCCCGTCTTCAATCCGTCAGCTTCAAAGTCTCCAAGGGAAGTCTAATTTTCTTCGGAGGTTTATCGTTAACTATGCTGAGATTACAAAGGGATATATGAGGCTGTTGAAGAAAGGATTTCCTTTTCTTTGGGACGACTACGCTCAACGCTCATTCGATGCCTTGAAAAAGGCATTGACCTCTGTCGCTATTTCGAGTCCACCGATTATGGCGAGATTTTCTTTCTGTGTCTGACCGACGAATCTCATTGGTATGGATTGCGGTTCGGAAGGATGATGCTGCGGTGAGCATGTTATTTACTACCTTAGTCGAGGACTGGTAGGACCTGAACTGCGATACACCCCGATAGAAAAATTAGCCTTAGCAGCAGTTCATGCTGTGCAGCGACTCCGGCATTATATTATTCTTCGCAAAACTTATGTCTTGGCGGCTGCCAATCCATTTCAGTTTGTCCTCAGCAGGCGAGTGATTGGGGGCAAATATAATAGATGGATTGTGATTTTACAGGAATTTGATCTAGAGTTCATGTCTGCCAAATCCAAGAAGTCATTAGTTTTTGCGGAATTGATCTCCGAGTTGCCTTGTGGAGAGGCGATGATCTATGATGAGTCCCTTCCGGACGAACACTTGTTTCTGATCTCTCCACAAGATCCTTGGTATGGGGACATCATTGTATATCTCCAGACTGCGAAGTTTCCCTCTTCTTTTTCGAAAGATGAGCGTCGTAAGCTGCGTCACTTAGCTAAAAGTTATCTGATTATTGGTGATGCTTTGTACCGTCGAGGGGTTGATTCAATCCTAAGACGCTGCTTAACTTTCGAAGAAGCTGAGGCTATGCTTAATGATTCTCACAGTGGAGCTTGTGGGGGTCATTTATCAGGGCTTGCTACAGCCCAAAAGATTTTGCGTGCTGGCTACTTCTGGCCCTCGATTTTCAAAGATTGTATTGAATCGGTCAAGAAGTGTCATCCTTGTCAAGTGTATACTCGAAAAATGCGCGCTCATCCAGCTCCGCTTTTTCCAGTCGTTACTGTCGGCCCCTTTACAAAGTGGGGTATGGGTTATACTACTTGTAACCCGCCTTCGGCAAAAGGTCACAAGTACATTATCGTAGCAGTAGACTACTTTACGAAGTGGGTCGAAGCTATGCCTACTTTTGGGAACGATGGTGAGACTGCAGCTCTTTTCTTCTTCAATCAAGTCATTGCTCGTTTCGGTATACCTAGAGAGATTGTCACTGACCATGGCAGTCACTTTCAGAACAGTATGATGGCTGAGTTGGCTCTTAAATTGGGTTTCGGCGAGGCTGTTCATCTCCCACTGTGTCCTCGAGACGGCTGGCAGTAGAGCCGTGAATAAGTCCCGCGAAGACAATTCTTCAACGGACGATTGATAAACATAGATCCGTGGCATTATGCTGTATACGCACTACGGGCATACGGAGCGTCGATGCTTGGCGGCTTTGCCTCGGATTTCGGTTGGTCACGGGGGTGGAGATGGTATTTCCCATTGAATGCGAGATTCCTTCCCCGCAAAGCATTGTTGAGCTTCTTCACGGCTTGCTTCCTGATACCGGCCCGAGAGCGGCTTCTTCATACGGAACATCTTGATGAGCGGCGTCGAGATGCCGCCACGTTGAGCAGAAGCGCCGCGAAGCCCGAGAATGAAATCCCTGTCGATAAGGCGGTTAAGCCTAGAGTCTTTTCCGAAGGTGACCTTGTTTTGGTCTATGCCCAAGAAAAAGATGCCTTGGGGGCAGGAAAGTTTAAGTCGATGTGGTATGGCCCCTATATCGTCAAAAGGGTCCTTAAGAAAGGAGCGTATACCTTGGTTGACTTTGAAGGAAATGAGTTGTCGGAGCCCCGAAATGGGCTCTATCTGAAGAAGTATTATGCCTAGGCTTTGCCCCGGCATTTTGCTTTGTATATAGTAGTTTTTTGTCTTGTACATATCTGTTTGATTTTCGATTTTTGATGGGATGGTGATGTTTTTGATGTGCTTTGGCAGGTTGTGTTGATGTCATGAGTCATTATGGTTTCGCCGATGGTGCTAGTAGACACACCCGGAACTTAGCTTCCGCGGCTTGGGTGCTTCATTATCCTTCCGGTCAGCTGTTGGTATCAAGAGGGGTCTGCATTGGTCCTGCTTCCAATAATATAGCAGAATACACTGCAGTCATTCATCTACTCTCGGAGGCGATATCTTTGGGTGTTGATTCGTTGGTAGTTTTCTTGGACTCCCAGCTGGTGGTGTCGCAGTTGAACAACACTTATCGGGTACGAGATCCATTTTTGTTACGATTGTTCTTGAGGGTACGTTTGTTACAAAGGTCATTTCAATTTTTAACATTCATTCATATTCCTCGAGCTGACAATTGGTTTGCTGACTCATTAGCTAATGAAGCTTTAGATTGGCATATTAATCATTCAATACAATAAAATCTAAATCATCAAAAACATCATACATTTGATACATTTATCACATCACATCAAAATATCGCTGTATATATATCATCAGTATGTCAAAAAACTTCACAAAATTTTGGATCCATCAAATGCCGTACAAAACTTGGGCTTATGACCCATCATGTTCAGTCTCAAAAAATATACAGTCATCTAATATGAAAATCTGTCTAATCCTGAGGACCCTGCCCAGTGTTCCTATAGAACATCACTGCAGTAGCCACACGGCGGAACAGTCTAACCCAGTCCCGGGGTACTCCTACAACCCGTCTCTGGACGGCTTCTGGTAAGTCCTCCACAGCAGCCAGAGGGATTTGGCGGGTTAGTCCCTCCAAGTTTCTCTGCACGGCCTGGAGGGTTCTGTCAGAATCCGTTGTCTCTGCTTCACCTCTGCGGCGCTTGTGACGTGCTAGGCCCTCAGGACGCACTGGTCCAACATCTGAAACATGATCATTTTTGTCAGTCATTTTGAATCCAATCCAAAAACATGTTTGTTTTTCATTTTTCATACATATTTGAAAAAACCAAAAAAAATCATATAAGTTAAAATTTTTGAAAAAAAAAACTTTTTGAGAGGTAATTTGTGTATTTATGGCTAAAAAAGATCTGGATCTCCTCGGAAATCCATCTCGGCATAGGGATAGTCGTCTACTGCGATGATCTGTTCTCTCCACCATAAGAAGAACTCATCATCCCAGGTAGTTCGGGGTACCTCGCTGCCCCCCAGTCTCTTCATCATGTCTGCCCAACGGGCGATTCTTGGGTCCCGAGGGCTGCTGATAGTTGAGATGACTTTGGGTCTCAAAGCTGGAACTCTCGAAGAAGAAGAATGTAGTCAAAATGGTTCCATAGCCAAAGTGTTTTGTATGTGTTTTGCGAATCGACGTCAGTTGTTGTTTCATGTTCAGTAGCAGGGCAGTGCACCAATCATACACATGAATTAAGCACTCTACAGCTATGCTCATGTGCGCCCTGGACGCCTGATGCAGTGAGGCAGATCCTGCCACTCTGCCGATGGTGAACGGGAGGATCTTCATGTGCAAGTCCCTGATATCTCTGATTGCAATCTGTGTGCCTACTTTTTTGGAATCTTCTATGCAATAGAGTTGGACATAGTCCTCCACGGTTAACCCTCCCAGGGGCTTTCCGTGCAGATCCACTGGGTCTCCCCTTCTGGAGAGTCCAGTGATGAAGTATATATCTTTCACTTCTATGCGTAGTGGCATTTGATCAATGATGAAACAATCCTGATCCGGTTCCCAATAATTTACCAGCATTTCAAGCAATCTCACATTACTTTTCATATTGGACATTTTGAAAAATTTGAATAATCCACAGTTTCGGAGGACATTTTGCGCTGTTTGATCTTCCATGACCTCTTGGTCTATTGCACTATGCTCGCGTTCCCTCCATGAAATTGTCATCCTGAAAAATTCATTAAAATTTGCATTAGAAACTCATTTTTGAAATTCGGACTTGCGCATACGCTAGTTTCGCTGTGCACAGTCGCGTGTACACGCGACTTTCCTTCTTTGAACCCGCGTATGCACAGGTACGCGTTTTTTAATAAGGGTTTCCAGGTAAAAATCCACTTAATTTTAAATTTTAAACGGACAAAATGAATCAACAGGATGAATAAGGAGCCTACCTGAAGTTTCGCTGAATTTCGACGGTCGGTTGTTGCTGATTTGACGAAACAAGTTTTTAGCTCCAGAGCTCTTTTCCAAATCGGCTATGCAATAATGAACCAATTGAGAGGTAATTTGTGTATTTATGGCTAAAAAATTGAAAATTTTCGCAAAAATTTCCTTGTGCTTATTTTTTCGATCTGTCTTATGCTGTATAACTCGATTGCTTGGAAGTGCCCAGTTTGGTATATTTCAGGTACATTTTGACATTTTCGAGATTTTTCCCGGTTTTTGGCCCATGTGTTCGGACTCTTCACGGCAGGTATATGATCTTCACTGGCATATAGGTTAGGGAATCACTTTCCGTTGCATCTTGCATTCTAGCCTCCATACTGATCACTTGCCTTAGGGTCGATCCCATCAGGTCATGAGTATTATACCATTTTCACTCGCCGATTTTTTAAATCATGACTTGATGGTAGAGCCTTCCTTTACATGGGCTTCCTAGTTAGTTCCTCGCTATCACTTGTTGCCCATGCTGCTTTTTATGTAGGCTCGGGAGTCCTCTTTAGTCCCGCCATGTCTTTCGTGTTGAAACTTCATTCTTCTCCTTCATCACTTATCATTTTTCTGGCTTATACCCTAGAGGCTCCCTGGTGTCGTTAAGTTGTATTACTGCATTGCATATTGGCTACTTGTTTATCCTGGCCTTTAGCCGGCTTCATTTGGACTCGATGTTTAAGCCAACTTTTGACCTTGACTTTCTGTACAAGTTAACCAGTGCATGCACTTAGCTATCACGACTTGACACCTTTGTACCCATGGATGGAACGTTCCTCTGAGTATCACTGACCAGTTTTCGCCACCTTGCATTGAGCATAGGATTGTTCCAAACCTCGGAACTAGTGCATCTGTTTTTTTTCGATACTCGTTCTATCCATTGTATCATAGCATTCTTTTATTCTTTTTCAGGCTTATTATGAAAAAGACAAAAAAAATTAAATATAACAAAAAGAGCGGGAATGGGATGTATCTTCGTTATTTCGATGGCAGTACAGAGTCAGTTTGTCACCCTTGAACAAAGCACATATACTTATATATATATTTCCTTCATTTGGGATGGTTCTAGTTTGACCTAGGTTCAGCCTTTACCATGTTTCACTTGTCAGTTCTCCCCCGGTTGGTTATCTCTTCCAATCATATGGAGAGTTTGTCTTGCCTCCTGCAAGACAGACTTATACAGTGTCACTTTTTACTGCCATGGTCATCATAGAGTCGTGCTTTTGTTCAAGGGAAGTCTAGCCTGAGTCGGCCATTCGGCGGTGTCTCTTGACTCATTATTCAGTCGGCCTTCCCGGTCTTGTCAGTATCATGTTCTATCACATCAGATGTTTTGATCTTCTGCTCGTGCTGGTTTGAGAAGGTCTCCATTGACTTCTTGCCGGGGGGTTTGTCTCTTATCGACTACGACACATTGCTCTGAGAGCAAACCTAGAGCCGCACCTTGGGCCTATTTCCATCATTGATAGGTGACCTCGTGCTCGGCATTTGATCATCATCATGGGTCTTTGACTGAGTGGTTTCCCCTGTGTTCGACGTCAGCACACATTATCACACTTGGGATTCGTGCAGTACCTGGATTTCCATTTGACCCTATCGGTGGATTTCTCGCCTCTGTGTCAGCTTTCATTATTGGTTGGTTCGGAGGGTTTCTTCCGTGCGCTAGCTTCATCTTGTGCACGTCGGAAACGTACTTCGGTTTTGGTTCCATCACTCTACTTCGTCCGATTCCTTCCAAATCTTGGCCTGCGGGTTACACTCGCGCTGGACTGATGTGGGATGCCTTAATGCCTTCCTTCCAGCGGATCTTTTCCCATCGACTCCGACTCATTGCTCTGGGAATAAGGTCTAGAGTCTTTTTGTCAGTACCTTAGGGTTTGCAGTCATCAGTGGCAGACTCTTCGCTATCGACAGTGGGGATTCATTATTGCCTCCTGATTGGTAGATTCTTTCAAGTGTTCGACTTCAACTCATTCATTCACACTTGTCGGATTGTACTGGGGCACCTTGACACTCATTATCATTATCGGTGGGTTGTCTCGCGTTGGTTAACGGGAAACATCATTGCCCGGTAATCCAACGATTTCTCACATGGTCGACTTCAGCTCATTTATTCCCAGTGTGTAGAATTGTGCCGTTGTGATCGGTGAATACCTCGGGTTGCATCAGCATTTCTCGGTTCACTGTTGACAGTTCTCTCAGTTTCTGCCAGTGTTGCCGTCCACCCTTATATGTTGCAGTTCAGCACAGCAGCATCTTATATGTTGATCCCCGAGTTGTGTGATTGTACCGTTTGATCCGCCTCTTATGATCCGGTACTTGGAGATTCAGTTACTTGATCAGATATCCAGTTGCACTATCTTTGCTCAGCTTTCTATCTGTGATACTTGGACATTGATACAGACTTGTCTTTCCGGGCCCTGCTCAGATGATTCACTATGTACTTTCAGTTCAGTTATACTTGTATACATGTTGGATCTATTCCGTACTTTCTATATATATGATGTATTTTTGACTGAGCATGGGTATGCCCGCCTCAGCATGTGTTGACTCTCTGATTTCTTTCATTGGTTTTGGCAGGCTGAAATCTGGTGAAGTCCTCTCTTGTCCTTGCGAAGTTCTTTCTATGTGCATAATACATTTCGGCCATCATGTACCCCTTCTGACCTCATATATTAGGGGGCATCTGTTATAACATCATTTCTCACCTTGACATGATTCATGATTGCTACATGGCTTTATGGGCACCCATTCCTACAGACTTGGACAAATTCACTTAAAAACAGTGGAAAATCCTTCATACGCGACTATGCCCGTGTTTTTCCGCGTGTATACGCTAGTACAGCTAGACTTTTCCGCGTATGCCATTTTAATGATTAAAAAATATATAAACATCCCTAATTTCGCGCTGGGTTGATAGTTACTCAGGTAGTTCAACTACCCCAGCCCGTGGCCAACTGTTTCCAACTGCTGAAACTACTTGGGGGGACTATAAAAGGACCTCATATGTATGGCCTAAGGAGAGAGAGAATTATTATTATTATACTCTGTTGGTTCCCTATCCAAGTCTGATTCCCCGTGCCTCCTGCACTTTCCCAGTTCATTTCAGGAAACCCTTGTTTCCTTGAGATACACATCCCTTTATATGTTATCTCGTATGCACTCATTTGGAAGGAGTCTTAGCGAGGGAAGGGCTGGACGGATCCGGACGACGGTCTGCGAAGGCCTTGGAAGGATCAGGTGATCTCTCCACTTACTTTTGTACGTACTATTTTTATAATACAGAAGTATCATGCTGTTCCCGAAGTAAACGTGTTAGTGTCTGCTTTAATGTATGAAGAATATTTGTTATACAAGCATTTATGATGATTTATTTAATGTTTTATATGAATCTCGCTAACATATAGAGTAGAAATATACTGTACAACTTGTCCTTTGTGCTGGTTTCTTCTTGTATTTCAGGTGAAAGAGGAAGGACGGTTGCAGGGAGTTTGAACTCCACGTGGGTCTACTTCAAACGTAGGACCAACGGGTAAACCTCTCGTTCTGCTCTATTTCGTTTTCATGACTGTGCATGATCGTGTGAGTCTCTGTTAAATAGTACGCCCTTGCTCTGTGGAGGTTGAATCCCAACCAACCTCTAGGGTGTTAAATCCCCGAAACAAATATTCAATAATTTGTGTCTTAGGTAACAATTTATAGTTGTGTTGATATTATCTTATATGTGTCTTAGGTAACTGTTCAATATGATGAAAGAGAAAATGAAACTGAACTTTGAATCATGCTTCAACCTTACCATATGCTTGGTTAGTTCACTTCAGTTATTTTTGAAATCAATAGGATACTTTAGTTATGAAATACCATTAAATGCATACACTTTTTATGGTTTATTTCAATTCAATTGAAGTTGTTTATTTCATTTATGTATTTTTATTCACAAACTTATGTTTATAATTTTGTTTTTATGATTTTTCCATGTAGGTGGCGACAAAATTTCTAAATATTTAAGGATGAACAATTACAGATGATTTCAAATGAATTATCAATTTCATTTTTTTCATATTTCATAATAAACAAATTTCAAGACAACTAAGACATTTCATTATATTAATAAATGAAAAGTGATTTTTTGATAATCAAAGTTGGAACATATGTATACAATTTAATAGTAAGAATAACATAAAATTTACATAAACATTGTGTAGGTTAGTTAGTTATAATTACTCTTGTTGTCGTCTCTACTTTAATTGATGCATTTTTTTATTAGCCTCCTAAGAAAAAAAGAAAAAATTTTGGACCTTTTATATTATTTTAAATATTACTTTCAATAGTTATATATTAATCAATATTTGAATTATAAATTTCTTAACAAATCATTTTTTTTTTCTTTCATTAAATTATCTCCTTTATATACATAGATTGTTTTGTTTGTTGTATAGTATGCTTCAAATTTTATCATATGTAGATATTGTTATTATTTCTTTGTAATTATTCATTTAATGTAAAAGATATTCATTTAATATATTTTTTCATAACTAGAAAGATATATAATAAATTAGAAAAACTAAGATTTTTGAAATATCATGTCATCTTGAAGTTTTCACTCAAACAAAATTCTTTGAGGCTTGGAATTGAAATGACACTGATTAAAACTTTTATTTATTTATTTATTTTAGTTTTCAAATATTGCAATGATTCATCTACATGATCAAAACCATGTTGACCAAAACAACCACTAGTGATATTATGTATGTAAATTTATTATGCCTATCAACTTGGAATCATATGAATGGTTCAATGGAGACATTGTTCCATTACTTGTAATTGATACTTGCCATAATGTAGCAATCATTGTTCCAAGCAGGTAAGCACAAAAAGCTACCATATTCTTATTGTACACAATGAATTAAAATTTTTGGGCAACTAGGTGATACTTCAATTGTGTTAGTACCTTTGATATAAATTAAATTTATTTATGGTAATTGAATTTAAGCATAAGAAAATGGTCAAAATTTTCTTTTTGGTACTAAATTTTCTCTTTGGTACTAAAAACAAATTGTTTGGATCCAAACTTAGGGACACCTAGCTTTTAAATTATCAAATACAACTTCTTAGCCTATCTTTAAACTTTGGCGATATATAACCTTTCTAAATAAAGGAGGAATTTTTTTTTGCAGCATTTCATATTTTATGGTGCTTTGCACGGTTTTTGGTGGTTTGCACTATACACCATGGAATGTCACATATGCATTTAACATGAAATTTAACATTCTTTTACCAACTTCACGTTTGCACCAGAAAAAAAAAAGTAGCACCACTTGCTTAGCCCCATATTATCACCACTTTTACACCATTATTTGAAAAATGAATATTTCTCAAATCCTTTGATAGTGATACTAATGTGAGGCTAAATGACCCTTCTTATTGTAGTGACTCTATGAATCTAACACGCATCATCCAATAAATCATAAATGACCTTTCGCTTCATCCAATAAGTCATCTATAAAAATTGGAAACAAATAAAAGTTGGAAACAAGTAGATCCTTTAATCCAGTGAATGCAAACTTTGGAGTCAGGAAATACCTGTAATTTTTTTTTTGATGCTGAGCCGATTTACTATCCCCAAAGATATCTATACTACCTACTATTATGAAAATATTAGCATACAAGGGCATCGTGAAAACAAATTTCTTCATTGTTTTCTCCTAATCAATTTCTTTACTTTCACTTGTAAGTTGAGAGACGTGTGTCAAAAGGTTAAATATATCTTTTCACAGCTCATCTTCATAGTAATATGCCACTAAGAAGTTAAGTGATACATTTGGTTGTGAATTAGCACTTTCTTCGAGTCGTTGTGGGTGTTGCTCATAAGGGTGGTATGAGAAATGGAATCTACGTAGATCGATAAACAAATAAAATAAAATAAAATATTATTTATATATAGTTAATTTAGATTTATTTTAATATTAAATTTATTAAAAGTAAAGTCATGTAAAATTTTCCTCAAATTTAAGTTGGATGTGAAAATTAACATTTTTATTTATTAACAATTAAAATCTTTAAATTATTAATAGCTTAATTTGTTTTTAATTTTGTGGAAGTAAATTGTGTAGTCTTTTCTAGTGGATCCTCCACACATCATCAAAGATATAAAAATATTGCAATGAAACTAAAAGAGGGGCAAAGTGTCAATATCAAAGTTTTTAGGAACTATGTGGTCTTTATTGAAAGACAAACAACACTAATGTTGAATATTATTCCATTTTTGCAAATCATAGAATATTTTCAAACAAAAACGACTCCACGTGCTCTTTATAAACATAGTGATGTTGAGATTTTGAATTGAACCTTGATGGAGAAAGTACAAAGAATGAAAGTGGAACATGACCTTTGTTAACTTTTGATTCAACATGGTTTTGAAAAAAATAAAAATTGGCCATTAGATTATAGATACTGCCATGAAATTGATGGTAAAAAAAGTGGCAATGTGATGTGTAGAAATGTGCACACATAGGAATGTGCATGTGTTCTTAGAAATGTCCATGTGTTCCTAATTATATAGCCTTGGTGCACCCTTAATCACCATGCACATTTTCCAAATCAAAATTATACTTTCACTTGTGCATTCTTAAGGATGAGGTGATCATATTTTAGAACACATGTCCCTACACAAGAGAATGTGCAAACTATAGAATTTGCACATGTTCCTAAGTAGCAGAACACACCTTCTAAAGTGTGTGCATATTATTGTTAGAATATCTAGGACCACGAGGCCCATACCTAGCCCCCAAAAGTGCTAATAGTATCGATATACCTAGTTAGAGACAAATGGTTCCCTTGAGAGGCCATTATTTGTGGTTCAAGGTGTCATTCGTATGCCTAGAACATCCCTTTTGGGTCTAATTTTGGTTTGATCCCCTAACCATATCTGGTGTCCATAGACTCATACTTAATTTTAAAAACATGACAGTTGATTATCTCACCTAAGCATTAGTTTTGCTTATCATTTATAGAACCTGTCACACACGCACCTACCATTCAAAGCCACCTAGTTCCACCAACATCTCCTATCATATTCTAGAATGCCCTGAAGAAGCCATGCATAGTTTTCCAAGGCATCCTTCTTTGTCTTAGATGGATAGAAGATTTCTTTAGGGACTAAGGTTCATGTTTCCTCCCCTAACCATGTCTAGTGCCTCAACACACATACCCAATGCTCAAAAATGTTGATAGTACTAATCTACCATGTCAGAGGCCAAGGATGTCATAAAGAGGCCATCTATGGTGGTTTAACCTATCACTCTTGGCCCAAGAGGCCTAAAATATTACTTTAGGGCCTAACTCTTGTGTTAGGTCATGTCTCGTGCTTTGAAGAATTGTTAATGGCTTTGGATTCCTTAAATATTTCTTTAGGGAAAAAGGCATGGTGTTATTCAATAGATAATTTCTAAGACCTTGGGACACATATCTATTGCTCAAAACCACTGATTCACACTAACATCCCCAATCATAGGACACGGATACCATGAGGAAGGCTTCAGTGGTTGGTTGATGCATCCTTCTCGACTTCGGATTGATATAAGCTTCCTTTAGGGCCAAATATTCATGTTTCGTCCCCCAAACCATGTCTAGCCCCAAGGCCAAGGTTTAAGGTGACATTATTTTCCTAGGATGAACTAAATATTTCTTTAGGGTCGAAGGCTAAGGCTTCAATCCCAACCCATGTTGAAGGCACCATGGCCCAAATCTATTGCTAAAAATCTTCCAATAGAGCCCATGTCCCCTCATAAAGGTAAATATACCATAGAAAGGTCTTACATGGTGGTTCAAGTCCTCATTCATGCCCCTCTCACCTTAAAAGCTACCTTTAGGAATTGAGGTCTAAGTTTGCTCCCCCAACCATGGTTAAGGCCGCAACACTCATGTCTAAAGCTCATAACCTTCTAATGGTATCCATATTCCAACTAAGAGGGAAATGACACTCCCAATACATTATATGCGGTGGTTTAAGGAATTGTACTTATAACCTTCTAATGGTATCCATATTCCAACTAAGAGGGAAATGACACTCCCAAAACATTATATGCGATGTTTCAAGGAACTATACTTATGATTGGATGCCTATATTCTTATTTCAACACATAAATCCCAAATTTCCCTCTTATGACCATGTCTAATGCCCATGACCTATACAAATTCTATTGGCGTGCATATTGCTACTTGAAAGACAGATATCCCACTTTGGGAGATTATCTACAGTGGTTTGAAGACTTATTAATGACTCTTTCTTCTTGGAAATTATATTTTAGACCTAATCAGTAAGTTTCAACACTTGACCTTACTCCAAGTATTGAAACCAATACATGTTTCTCCAAAAGTAAGTTTGATCACTTGAGCTTGACCTAAGCGTTTATGCAACACAACAAGATGGTGTAACTAAATTTGGAGCGCCAATTCACAACCTCTTATATAACCTTTTTCTTGGCCCTGCTTGTGCGAGAAGAATTGGTTCAACCAGTTGGAAAGTATAGTATATTCAATTAGAAGTTTAGGAGATTTATTCAGTAACTTTTGAAATCATAGTTTCAGAAGAAAGATTGGGTCCAATATGAAACTGATGATTTTGAGTGAAATAACTCCTTTTTTTTTAGCTTGGTCCTATATTCATAGATTGCCAACCTGAATTCTTCTTTCTCCGGCCTCGTTAGTGAACCTGCATGTCGGATCAACTGTTCAAATCATCCTAATGGTCATCGAATTAATCTGCATGGTCACGACGACATAGCAAGTCAAATTCAAACATAGATTCCATGAGAGGAACGCTAAGGCATAACAAATACCAGAGTCGACGACTGCCATTGAGTTTTATTGATGTGCAATATTATCAATATTATCAAATGGGTGGACTCTCTTTGCATCCCCTCTGTCAGTGCCCTCACAAGAGTACATTCATGGATATCTAATCCATTTAGTGCCAGTGAAACTCCTGAGACCGCTCATCGATCTATGGAGAGAATATAAAGGAAGAATGGATGATAGATATCAATGGATGAATGAAATCATTGTCAATACACACATGGTTTCATAAACCTGGTCTTCTTTCACGATACCAAAGAACATTTGGAATAACAAAAATGACTAAAGTATGGTATGGTATGGGAATCTCCAAGCAATTACATGCTTCCTGTCACATGTCATGTGGTGATGTTTCCTCCTCATATTGCAATGCTTGTCACTCAAACCATAATATATGAAAATGAACTTGTTTTTAGTGAGATTTTTGGAAGTTTTTCTATGGATTTTTCCTTTCTAATTTCTCTAAAATCTAGTAGGAATTTGTTGAAATCACAAGCTTGTTGTGTAGCCCTTACACAACCCATATATAAAGTTAAAAAAACCAATTTAAATAACACAATACAAGATTTCACCTCAAATTTTTCCGCCAAATTCTAACACCAAAAAATCCAAAAAAACAACTCCTATAACAATGGTCTCTGTGAATCTCTCTGTATCTCTCTACCATCACATACTGTACAAAATTTCAATAGAATAACAGGGTTTATAAAAAGTTTAATCGATGTAACACGACGGCGAGACTATAAAAGGTTGGTTTGGTCTTTTTAATATTGTTATTAGATGCTTAGACAAATATGAAACATATTCCAAAGAAATGGAGATGGATAATCCGTTGACAGATGCATTGAACACGAGCACGCTATTGAGTCTCACTCCACATCTAATCAAACATTATTCCAATTTGTCTAATTTTTTTATATAGCAAGATTTGGTGAGAAATTAAGAGTAAAGGTTGGGTTTTTGTAGGCTTTATCCATGTTCCAATACAACGAGATTGCATTTATAGAAAAAGCAGTTTTTTTATTGGATAAAAGCTACCAGTAATCTTTCCCCACCAATTTTTTTAAAAGATTTATTAATAAATATAACTTTGTGTTCTAAATGGAGCAGGTATAACACATGCCCTAAAGCAACACAAATTTGTTAAATAATGTAATCCCAACCACCTGCTAGGTGTCGAGACCGTCAGTCAAGGTGTCTAGTTCAGTTTCTATTAGTTCAGTTTAGTCGAGTTTAACTCCAGACATTTATTGCTGATGTTTCCAATGTAATCCTATTTAACTAATTCGTAATATTGAGATGAGAAATCCTCTCCTCCACTTCTTTTCATTTTTTCAATTCTTGTCATGGTATCAGAGCTAGCTTGCATAAGCCTCCCCAGAGAGCAGCAATAGAGCCAAGTTGGAGCAGTAGAGAGGAGAGGCGAGCCTGCATAAGACTCTTTGACACAGCAGCAGAAGTTTGAGGAATGTAGAAGACGCATTGTGCGAAGAAGCCGAAGAAGAATGAAAAAGCCAGGCGAAGCCAGTGAAAGCGCCGACAAAACAAATAGAAGAAAGCCCAAAAAAAAAATTTTGTTGCAATAACACACTGCTTTAATAGAATTCTCAGTGTTAGTCTTAACGCACTGGTTGTTGAGAACCTCAACGTTATAACACGGGAACCAAAGCTAACAGTCGCGTTAAACATCAGTTATTTACATGCATTGCAGGTAACGCGAGACCGACATGGATCACCAGTGTTAAGCTACACGCGGGCGCAGAGTTGAATCACCTGCATTAAGGTATTTTTGTTACGCTGGTCAATGTATTCAAGGGTTTTAAAAAAAATGAATGGCATGAATGTATTAAAATGATTCAAAGTGATGCATGTGCATGATTGGAAGAAAATTTTGGTATATACTTGCCATGTAAGTAGTTTTTTCAAGCTCCACGTGATACAAAAAGGAGGAAGCCCTTTATATGAACGAAAGAATTTTTTTTTAAAGTTTTTTTTTAAAAAAAAACTTCAAAATTTGAAAAGCTGCTTTATGAAGGAAAAAAAGGGGCTCGTAAAGGAAAGGATTTAAAAAAAAAAAAAAAAAAGCTTTATTTTAAAGTTTTTAAAAGGGAAGAATCCCATTTTTAAAAAAAAGGGATTTTAATTATTTTTGTCGTGAACTTTTAAAAAAGCTTGTGTGAAAGGAGAGAAGAAATTTTTTTTGGAGTTTTTTTTTTTTTTTTTTAACTTAAAAATTGTGAGAGCCTTGTGAAAGTGAATGTTTAAAAGGATATTTTATTTGGGGAAAAGATTTTTTTAGAAACAAGGTATTTGATGCATATCTAGACTCGTTTGTTTGTGGAAGTCAAGCAATGAGGTCATGGGAAAAGCTAAGAGGCTAACAAAAGATATTCGAGATCTTTTTAGATCTGGAAATAAGAAGGCAAAAAGACGCATATGCATTAAAATGCATAAAATAATCAGTCGATGAAAGTATACTTCCCTTAATTTCAGATGCCAAGACAACCAAGGAGGCATGGGACACCCTTGAGAGATGTTTTGGTGCAAATGGGAGCATTGGAGTTGAAGATGAAGGTGGATATGTAGCAGCAGATCTACAACCAAATGAAGAATCAGAAGTAGCAGAGAGAGAGCACGAAGATGCTTGTGAACCCCATTGTACATAGCTACATGTGGACGATGATTTGATGATTCCAGCAACACAGTTTGCTGATGATGGTTTGTTGAGTCCAGCAACACAGCTTGCTGATGAAAATTTGATGGTTAATGTAAACTTTGATAATGAATTTTTGGCTAATGATGATTGGTTGCAGATGATGCAACAAAAACATGATATTGACATTATGCTATTTGGTGAGATAACCCCACCTCAGTTAGTGGAAGACAACCTGATTGCACCAACACAGGTTAGTGAAGAGACAAAGACAAAAATAGAAACAGAGAAAGAGGCAGAGAAGGAAGCCCATCAGCAGAAAGTTCTCATTGCAGAGAAAAAGGAAGAAACAGAAAAAGAAGCAGAGGCAGAAGCAAAGAAAGAAGTCTGCAAAGGGAATGCAGAAATAGAGATAGACGCAAAAGCAGAAAAGGAAACACAACAGCAAAAAGCTCTCACTACAGAGCAGAAATACCAGAACTAATGTCATTCTGCAAATATTTTTAATTCTAACATTGATTTTCAGTGTACAAGTACACAGAATGATTATGAAGAAGAGTTAAAGTTGATTGAAACATGGCTTGCAACACCATGTCTGGATGACATCTACACAGAAGATGTAGATATGAATGATGAAGATGACATGCATGATGAACATGTCAATGAAATTTTCAGGTATTGGAGTTATGAAGAGATAAGATATTGTTCTGATCTTATGTTGTAGCAGATTGATGATGAAAAGCGCACTACAGAAGACAATATGTGGCAGCAGCCCACATACAAGTCAATTTTTGAAGAAGTTCGGGACATGCTTAGACAGCCTGGAACAATAGAAAACTTGTACCAGCACATGAAGAAACAGAGTTCTCAAGGATACAACAAAGAAAAAACTCTGAAACAATTTAGAGGCTACAAAATTTGGAAGAAGAGAAGAAGAAAACCAAATCTAGTTGAAGTCAATTTTTTTTAAAATTGTAAGCCTCGCTGAGACATAGACCAACAGGTATCTGAATTAAATTTTTATGTGGTTGTAATTAAAGGGGAGTGTTAAAGAATTTAATCCCAACCACCTGCTAGGTGTCGAAACCGTCAGTCCAAGTGTCCAGTTCAGTTTCTATTAGTTTAGTTTAGTCGAGTTTAACTCCAGACATTTATTGCTGATGTTTCCAATGTAATCCTATTTAACTAATTCGTAATATTGAGATGAGCAATCCTCTAGTCCACTTCTTTTCAGTTTTTAATTCTTGTCAAACTTTTGTAAGTGGCCTAAATACACACATAGGTTAAAAACCATTTAAGTGGGTTCATTGACATCGGATCGTTATCAGTACTCTCAAAGATTATGATAACCAAAGAAGAATTGAGTCGTTGAATTTCTTCATAGTATTTTCACAAATAATTTTTTTATGGTTTTTTCATTTACTTTTATGCTAGGAACGTTTGTTAAGGTTAACTATTGTTCTTAACACCCACTTTCAAAGTGGTATCTAAAACCCACATCAAGGGGATTTATTGGTAATTTCATGGAGTTTAATTTAGGGTTTAATTTGAATTTCGATGTTAATTTATATTTGGTAGATAATTTTAAAAATATTTTAGATTTATGTTTTTTAAGAATTTTTTTTTTTAAAGGTAAAGTGAATTTTGTGATGATTTATACATCTAAGTTATGGTTTGAGCTTGTTGCATTTAAGTGGTCAAAATTACTTGAGGATAACACTACGCTTGGACCACAATAACCCTTAGCATGGTTGGATTTTTTTTGGACTAAGTTTTGAACCAATAAACTTTTCACCATAGAATGCTTTAATAAAATACCTTGTTGTTGGAATTTTCAGAATTCCAAAAACAAATAAAACTGCCTTGCCCAACACAGAGAAATATTCAGAATTTTGACAGAGTTTCACAAAAAAAATTCTATTAAAAAAACTTTGTTGTTACAATACTTCCTCAAACTCAGAGGGATTACAAATTGGTTTATCTGCTGCAAACACAGAGTAAACTATCACTCTCTGTCTCACACAGAGAAATAAAACTCTGTTGTTCTGTGTAATTATAAAAATTACAGCTCTCTGTCTTTTACAAATGTAATCGTTGTGCATAAACTCGCTCGTTTTTAAAATACGCCGTTGTGTATTAAAACTCGCTCGTTTTAAAATACGCCGTGTATTAAAACCGTCTTGTTTTAAAATACGCGCGTGTATTAAAACCGTCTCTCTCGTTTTAAAATACGCCGTGTATTAAAACTCGCTCGTTTTAAAATACGCCGCCGTGTATTAAAAAATTACAATACAAATGACTCTATTTCTGCATATATCAAAACAGAAAATATCTCATAAAAATATCTCAGCCTGTTTAATGCCATTCGTTGACATTCAACCACAAATTTCACCGCTTCAGATTTCATTTATGGTATCATAAATTTCTGCAGGCACCGCTTGGAAGTAGCATTGATCACAAACTGACTTTCTGGCACTTTGATTTTTCATCTCCCACACTGCTGTGCTGTGTAATTAAAATTACATTTCTGGGTAATAAACATTTTCATCGTGTTTTCCTTTTTTTTTTACACACCGCCGTGTAATAAAAAATTCTTCGACGGCTTTTACAATGTGTCAGTACAATTCTACACCTTATTCGGCCTTTTTAATATATATTTCACATATATTAAAATCAAAACAATATTTAAAAATTCTCTTAAACCAACCAAAAAAAATGTCATGGACAAACATTTAATTGGTGATCAATATACAACATATAATATATGTCATATGGGTCGTATTATATGTGTGGGCCCCTTGGCTGCGTGATGCCGCAAATTCTCGGGGGGGGGTAAGACCCTCTGCCCACAAATTTCCATCGACCCCCGCGGACATGCTTTGCCGCTGTATGGTGTGGGGCTGCCGTTGAAATTATATTTCAACACTCCCCCTTAATTTCAACTGCTGGGTTTTCCTGCATACCCATGCATTCCCTGAAATATTCAAAGCTTTTCTGCTGTAGTGGCTTTGTGAGGATATCTGCAAATTGATCCTCCGTTCTGCAATGCTGCAAAACAATCTCGCCATTGCTTACCAATTCCCGTATGAAATGAAACTTGGTGTCAATGTGTTTTGTCCTTTTATGAAAAACAGAATTTTTAGACAATGCAATAGCTGAGCTATTGTCACAATAAACCACTGTCCCTTTTACCTGTTCTTGACATAAGCTTCTCAACATTTTCCGCATCCAAACTGCTTGACACGCTGCTGCTGTAGCTGCCACATATTCTGCTTCTGCTGTAGACAACGCTACAACGGGCTGTTTCTTAGAAGCACATGAAATGGCTCCTGAACCCATGTGAAAAACATAACCGGAAGTGCTCTTCCGATCATCTACACTTCCAGCCCAATCACTGTCCGTGTATCCAACTAAATCTGAACATTCTGAAGTAGTATAAAAAATACCAAATTGTTTTGTACCTTTAACATACCTCAAAATCCTTTTTGCTGCTTGCCAATGTGCATCCTTTGGCTTTTCCATGAATCTGGAAATCAAACTAACAGCATGCATTATGTCCGGCCTAGTTGCAGTTAAATACATAAGGCTGCCAACTATACTCTTGTATAAACTAGGATCAAAATCCTTGCTGTTGTCCTCTCTGCTGAGCTTTAATCCCATCACTGTGGGAGTGATTGCTGCTTTGCTTTCCTGCATGTTAAATCTTTCAAGTACCTCATTAACATACTTTTCTTGTGAGATAAAAATCCCATTTTTATCTTGCTCTACTTCTATTCCCAAGAAGTATCTCAGCAAACCCATGTCAGTCATTTCAAATTCTTCTTTCATGACTGTTTTAAAATGTTCAATAAGGCAATCATCATTACCTGTAAAAATAACATCATCAACATACAAGACTACAATCAAAATTTTACCGTCTTTTTCTTTGATGTAGAGGGTGGGTTCTCCCTCACACTTCTCAAAACCATTTTCCAGTAGATATGAATCTATCCTACTGTACCACGCTCTTGGCGCTTGCTTCAGCCCATAAAGAGCTTTCTTCAACTTGCACACTTTGTGCTCTTGGCCTTTCTTCTCATAGCCGAGAGGTTGATCAATGTAAACCTCTTCCATTAACACTCCATTCAAGAATGTTGACTTCACGTCCATTTGGTAAACTTTCCATTTGTTTTGTGCTGCTATAGACAACACTGCTCTCACGGTTTCCATTCTGGCAACCGGTGCGAAAGTTTCCTCATAATCTATGCCATGCTTCTGCTTATAGCCTTTGACAACAAGCCTTGCCTTGTGTCTCTCTATCTTGCCTTCAGCATTACTCTTGGTCTTGTAGACCCATTTAACTCCAATGACATCTTTTCCTTTTGGGAGTTCAACCAAATCCCAAGTTTTGTTCCTCTCTATGGCATTAATCTCCTCATCCATAGCTTCTATCCATTTCTCATCCTTGATGGCTTCTTCGAAATGAACAGGATCATCAACATGACAATATAAAGCAAACAAAGAGTTGATACCTTCATTAGCTATATCTTGTTCATAAATCTCTTTCAAACTTCTGAATTTCTTACCTCTTTCAGTAGGTGTACAAGTACTTGAAGAAGCACTTGAATTTCCTCCTTGTGGTGTGCTTGGAGAAGCACTTTCATTTCTCCTCAAGGGTGTACTTTGCGGTGTTGGTGTTGCTGTTTGGGGATGTATTTCAGCCACCTCATCATCATTCTCATCATGAGATAAACAGTGTTTAACATTCACTGTTTTCTCTATGCTTCCATCCCAAGCTTCCTCTTCAATGAACTGAACGTCTCTGCTCACAAGAAACTTCTTGTCGGATGGGTTATATAACCTGTATGCCTTGGATTCCTCACTGTATCCAATAAAAATACATTTCTCCCCCTTGCTGTCCAACTTCTTCCTTAGCTGATCCGGAATGTGTGCATAAGCCACACATCCGAAAACCTTCATATGTGTGACACTTTGCTTTGCGCCACTCCATGCCTCTTCCGGCACTTTGTTCATAACTGATTTTGTAGGGCACCTGTTCAAGATATACGCTGCACAATGTACAGCTTCAGCCCAATAATCATTCGGCAAATGCTTTGCCTTAAGCATACTCCTCGCCATGTCCATTATGGTTCGGTTCTTCCTTTCGGCCACTCCATTTTGCTGCGGTGTATATCTAGTTGTAAATTGTTTGTGAATACCATTTTCTCTACAAAACCGTAGAAAATCTTTAGATATATACTCACCTCCTCTATCAGTCCTAAGGACTTTGATATGCAGCCCACTTTGATTCTCAACAAGTGCTTTGAAATTGCGGAATTTTTCAAACACTTCACTTTTATTTTTCAAAAAGTAAACCCAAGTTTTTCTTGTAAAATCATCTATGAATGTTAAGACATAGTGGCTGCTTGCAAGTGATGGAGTTTGCATCGGTCCACATACATCTGAGTGGACAATTTCTAAGGGTGCTTTTTCCCTTATGCTTTTCCCGGAAGGAAAACTTTCTCTGTGTTGTTTCCCAAGAATACAACCTTCACAAAGGCTGTCCGGTTTCTCTATCAATGGTAAACCACTTACCATCCCTTTTCTGTTTAACAGATTAAGATCTCCAAAGTTGAGATGTCCAAATCTCAAGTGCCATAACCAATTATCATCCTTTGGTTCGCTTTGGAAAGTCTCTTGTGCAACTGCTGCTTTCTCTTCACCATTCTTCAAGTCTGCTCTCATTCTGAGAGGAACATCCTGTTCCTTGTCATCTTCACTTCAGCAATACACTGTTTGCTGGGTGGTTTATCCATGATGGTACAAACATCATTATCAAAGAAAACATTATACCCCTTATGGACCAGCTGTCCAACACTTAAGAGGTTACACTTCATTCCTGGAACATAATAAACATCTGCTATGGTTTTCCTTGCACCTAATCTTGTTAAAACATTTACATCTCCTTTTCCCATAACAGAAACTTTGCTATCAGTTCCTAGTGTGACTTGTGACTGCACACTTTCATCTAACATGGAAAACATGGCTATGTTTCCTGTCATATGGTTACTACAACCGAAGTCTAGAAACCATAAATCTTCAGATTTTTCTTCAGCCATATTACAAGCTAAAAACAAATTACTTTGGCTGCTATTTTCTTTTGTGAAATTTGCACTAGTTTCACTTCTCATATCATTCTGTTTCTTCTTTCTACATTCATTAGCATAATGACCATATTTCTTACAATTATAACATTGGACATTGGACTTGTCATACCTTTGTCCTTGTGCATTCTGCTGACCATTCTGCTGGCTGCTGCCTTGGCCTTGATGCTGATTTGGATTGCTGCCCCTTCCTTGAGCATTTGCTGGACTGTTCCTTCCACCTCTGTTCTGGCTTCTACCTCTTCCTCTTCTGCCTTGCCCTCTTCCTCTTCCGAAAGACATCTGGGACTTAAAAGCATGTTCAAGAGATGAGTTTTCACTCCTACCCAATCTCTGTTCATGGGTAATCAGTGATGCATGTAATTCATCCACTGAAAACTTTGTGAGATCTCTTGTCTCTTCTATGGTGGTGACAATCACATCGAATCTTGAGGGTAAGCTTCTCAAGAGTTTCTCCACAATCCTCTTGTCCTCAAGAGTCTCTCCATGAGATCTGATTTGAGTGACCATTCCAATCACATGAGTGAAGAATGAGTCAATGTTATCTGACTCTTTCATACAGAGAGTCTCAAAATCTCTCCTCAGCAACTGAAGTTTTGCTGTCTTCACTCTCTCCATACCCTGATAGGCTGTTTTGAGAGTTTCCCATGCTTCACTGGATTTCTTGGTTGCTGCTATCCTTGGAAACACACTCTCATGCACTGCTTGATACAAGAAGAAAAGAGCCTTGGCATCTCTCTTCTTATTGTTCTTCAACTGTTCTCTTCCTACTTGATTTAACATTAAAAACTCTGCTTCATCTGCTGGCTCTTCAAAGCCATCCTCAACTAATTCCCATAATTCTTGTGAGGTAAATAAAGCTTTCATGGTTATTGACCAATAATCATAATTCTTTCCATTGAATTGTGGGAGATGGACACTTCCCAAACTCATACCTGTGCTAGAACCAGCCATTCTGCACTTCTAACTATGTTTTAAAACACTTGACTGTGTATTAAAATAGCTCACTGTATTGCAACAGTAACACAACAAATTTTATAGAGAAATACCTTTGGATTCCTTTGGCTGAGTCTTCACACTGCTGGAGAAGCTGCTGCAACTAAGAACCCCTTTCCTTCAGCTTATTTGAACTTCAAATAGCCTGGATTAGCTCCGATACCATGTTGGAATTTTCAGAATTCCAAAAACAAATAAAACTGCCTTGCCCAACACAGAGAAATATTCAGAATTTTGACAGAGTTTCACAAAAAAAAATTCTATTAAAAAAAACTTGCTGTTACAATACTTCCTCAAACTCAGAGGGATTACAAATTGGTTTATCTGCTGCAAACACAGAGTAAACTATCACTCTCTGTCTCACACAGAGAAATACTCTGTCTCTCTAACTCAACAACAATACACTACTGTGCATACTCTGTTTTTTTAAAAAAAAACTCTGTTGTTCTGTGTAATTATAAAAATTACAGCTCTCTGTCTTTTACAAATGCACTGCTGTGCATAAAACTCTGCTCTCTGTTTTAAAATACGCTGCTGTGTATTAAAACATTACATTACAAATGACAGCTCTGTCTCTACATATTACAAAACAGAAATATCTTCAGCCATAAATTGCTCAACCACTAAACTTCACCGCTTCAGAAATCTTAATGGTCTCAATAACTTCTGTCAGCACCGCTTGGAACCGCATTGAAGTTTAATTGACTTTCTGGCACTGTGATATTTCATCTCCCGCACTGCTGTGCTGTGTAATTAAAATTACATTTCTGGGTAATAAACATTTACTGTGTTTTCCTTTTTTTTTATTTACACTGCTGTGTAATAAAAATTACTTCACGGCTTTTACAATGTGCTGGGCACATATCTACACCTTACGGGCCTTTTTAATATATATTTCACATATATTAAAATCAAAACAATATTTAAAACCTCTTAAAAACCAACCAACAAAAATGCCGTGACAAACATTTAATTGGTGATCAATATACAACATATAATATATGTCATATGGGCCGTATTATATGTGGGCCCCTTGCTGCGGTGATGTCAGCAATTCCGGGGGGTAAGAACCTCTGCCCACAAATTTCCATCGACCCCCGCGGACATGCTTTGCCGCTGTATGGTGTGGGGCTGCAGTTGAAATTATATTTCAACACTTGTCACTTTTTGCTCTATGCTTTGTGGGCATTTTTTCTGTTGATACATGGGAGTTTTGAACTTGAAATATCATAAAACATAACACTTCGTTATCAAATCTAGAGGATTTCCAATTGAACTACTACATTTTATATTCTGTTCTAATTTAATTTTTAATATAAATTATCAGGAGAATAAAAATAAGAGATTTTGTTGGAGTCCTATGCTACTATTTTTGATGCATCAATTATTGAAAATATTAGAATTAAGATGCGATAAGGTGAATTTACAAGTCCTTGCAACAAATCTTAGAGAACTGGTACAGAGTTTCTGGCTGCCAGTAAAAAAGGAACGAGCTGAATAGGGCATAAAACAACCTTGCTCGCGTAGCTGAATATTTGTCTCCCATGTATTTAAGAAGTACGTTGGCCAGTGATTTCAAAATTTGAAATTTAAATGGGAGGAAGCCGCGTGGGTTATTAAAATTTGAAACGAAAATTAGAGGGAAGTGGGAGAGGATAACGTAGCCATGGGTTAACGGCGGGGCGTTTGTTTGAAAGAGCTTCGAAATGCATTGATAGCACACCTGGCTGGAAGAGGCTGCTCCCATTAGCCTATCACCTCTCAACACCAATGATGGATGCCCGATTGGTCTGCGGGTCATTGACTATCAGGCGGATTAAGGGCCCATAGCAGGCCCGTTATTTGTTGCCCTGTTTCAGGGCATGTAGCATGATTGCTCCTATAAGAACACAATCTTTTTTAATAAATCTTCTCTGTTTGGGGACAATAGCTTTTATTTTTCTATTAAAAAACTATATTACTCAATATACGCAATCTCATTGTGTACTTGAGGTTCATGAACCCTACGAAAACGCAGCCTATATTCTTAATTGCTCACCAAACTTTGTAAGTTTAACTTTAAAAATCGATAGAATAATTCATAAAGAATTTTGGTAAATTTTTTTGAAAATTTGGATTAGTATTTTGGATTTTTTAAGAGTTTTTATGGTGTTGAATCTATTTTTACTATCAAAAATGCAATTCAAACATTCCACCTACCTGATTTTTTGAAAAGAAATTTACTAAATTAAAAAAAAAAAACTACAAATCGAAATCTTCTTAAACGACACCTTAAACAAACCAGTAAACATGTTATTCATTTAAATTCATGTTATTCAGTTAAATTATTTTGAAATATTTTTTATATTTTCTATAAATAATAATTGATAACATTTCGATAGAAACAGATCAATTTTTTGTATATAGATTTGTCATTTTCTTACATCGATTGTAGACAGTTCCCTGCTGGATTGTTTTTTTTTGAAGTAAAGGGCTCTGCTCGCATGTGGAGGAGTGGTGCTTGTGCGCTGGAGTTCCAGATCATCTGACAAGCACCATATAATTGCTTCGAGATTCCCCTACCACCCAATACTTTATTCTTTTAAATTAATCCACATGTCTGTCGGTGTCACTAAAGAAGTGGAAACTCCATTTTTTTTTTAAAAAGGAATCACAATAATCGTGTGTATGCAACCGTGCGTTTTGAGAAGGCTTCGCATGTATTCATTCATCCATTGCTCTTTATAATCCATCGTTCCATTTCTCTTCTCATAGATCAATCGATTTGAGGGGTTTCAGTGGCAGCCAGTAGACTAGAAATACAAGAATGGCTCCATTCACTCTTGTAAGGGCACTGCGAAAGAGCGATGCAAAGAGAGTCCACCCCTTTCTTGATGTTGCAGATCACGAGAACTCCGTGGGAGCCCTAGAGTCTGCTGATCGTTTAAGCAGTCCTTCCGCGCAGTGGTTTACTGCTGCTCTCGATGTCATTCTCTCCGCATATTCCAATTTTCACTCTCTCGCTAATTCCAATTCCATGTGGGTTGACGAATAGTGAAGCTTCTTGATATGTGCAATGCCGTTAGCGATAACATTGCGGAGGTGAAACAATACCAGATGTTGCTTCAGAGCGCTACTCACTCTGTGGATCGTGCAGGGATGGACATCAGCAAGATGAATCAGGCATCGCTTCTAAAAGCAACCAATATGTTGGCCGAATGCAGAGGTGCCATCACCAATGTTAATGCCAGATCGAGAGAAATGGTTCATATTGAAGAGGTTATAGCTGCCTCCTCAAGTTATTCAGAAGTCAGTAGATCGGAGGATGATTTATTAGAGGATATGCATAATCTCAATGGGTGCACCGCTTCCGTGCTTAAAACAGTAGCCAACGCCCTCTCGGTCGAGATGCTGAGTGCATCTCTTCACGGACGAGGTATAAATACCCGCATGCTCGCAGGGCGCAGTTCCTGCCTCCGCAGTTTGTTTGAAAGGGTCAGGAATCTCAACAGGAGGTGTAAAACCTCTCGTTGTGTATTGCATGAGTTGGAAAATGCAGATGTTTTGGTAAGAAAGTTGTATGATATTTTATTGGTCGACAAGAAGCAGAAGGCGATTATTGAGCACGCAGAAGTGAAAGAGTTAGTGTGCGCCCTGAAGAAATGCGTGGCAGATTTTGATGAAGGGATTGTTGCGCTGGACAGTAAAGTCAAGCAATTGTATAACGCTCTCATTAGATTTCGGGTGAAGTTGTTGGACAATATAACCTATTGTCTTTGATCTGCACAACCCATTAAAGCTCTTCAAAAAATTGTAGAGAGGATCCTCTGCCGGTTTTTGAAATTATACTTGAGCTACTGTTGGCCCTTGGAAATGCTTCGGCACCAAGGAGTCCAGATGTAAAATATTACAAATATAATTTCTCGGAAAAATACTACAAATATAATTTCAACATTACAAACATAATTTATTGTTTCTCTTGTTTTCAATGCACATTCCTTTCTTTTCTAGTTTCACTTTAGCTTTTCTTACATTATCTTTTATATATATATATATATGGTAATTCCAACTCTATTAAAATTGATTCCAGTTATGGCTATTCGACCTCTATTTAATTTTGATAAAGTTGATTCTAATGGCTGGATTGTTGTATGACAAATAATCAACGACTCTCCCACCACTTCTTAAAAGATTCGAAGGGGTCAACATAACTTTCCCACGTGCAGAGAAATAACGCAACCTAAAAGTTCATGCGATCTATATTGATTGTTCTGCAACCAGCATTCTTACCACGCATATTATGAACAGCTTTTTATACTGAAGGGCATTTTAAAGTGACCGCATACATGTCAATGGCAGGAATAACAGCAGCCAATCCCTTTATAAGATTAAATCCTTTAAAGTTATCTTAGTAATTTTTTTTTTTTTTTTTAACCAAAAAAAAAAAAATGTTTTTTTTTCATTGATAAAAAGACTTATAAAAAACTCAATAGTTAAATGGCTTTCTAGGTAAAAACTTGGAGAGTGTACAAACACTCATACATACACTCGATGAGCCTTAATTATATAGGCTTTCAAACTAACAGGATGGTTTCAACCACTCCCGAGATATTAGGACTTGAGATCTAATCTTAGCATCTCAATCCTATCATCATCTAATTATGACTTTCTCCATTAATTCCAACACTCCCCCTTAATGGAGAAAGGGTACTGAACAATAACATATGCCTGCTCGTCTAGTCTCAACTAGGCTTACAATAAAAAACATGAAAAAACTTGGTAACAGAGGTTTTCATTTCGGTCTTTATGCTTGTGACTCCATACTTGTTCATTCTGAGTCGAGGCTTCATCTTCACTTTCCTCGCCGTGAGGTAGTGATGTATTTGCACCTCATTTCTTCCCCTGTGAAGGAAAACTTGAATTAATTCCAACAAAGACAGCACACAGATCATTTGTTACATCACAAAGGGAGATTTTACACCTGAGTTAACACAGTTCCCTTGTCAAAATGCCATCAATGGCTTATATTTTGTCACTTATATAATCTAAAAAACATGGAGACATTTTATATTAAAGGTCCTATATTAATCCCTAAAGTTCATAAGATATCCAGTTCTACATACATTTCTTCGTTCTCAAGTAACTACATTGGCATCCAACAAAAATACAAAAAAAATAGGGGACAGAGTCGATAATTCCCAAGTGCAGAAGGCAGTTACGATGATAGACTGCATTGTAGATCTTGTCTAACGTCGACTTGATTCTTCTTTTAGACAAAAGGTCAGTGATTTGGTTATGTTCCCTATAAATGTGATTGAATTTGATCGTCCTGAAAGAAGCTGACAAATGGTAGAGACGCTCCATCCATATGCTCCATCCAATTGGAGAGAATAGGTGGCCGGAAATTAGAGTGATTCCTCACCCAATCTATGATGGTTTTAGCGTCTCCATTTATGGCTATACTGTCCAAACCGAGCCAGGAAGCAAAGGATAATATACCCCAGAGGGAAATCACCTCAACTCTATTGTTGGTAGCATTTCCCTTGTTCCACCAGATATGGTAGAATTGTCCCGGCTCCAAAGAAATGAAGCCTCCACATCCACAGAGTCTATTAAGACATGCTCCATCAAATGAGCCCCATGGATATCCCCTTTTAATGTTCTTGAATAGAATCTTTCTGAATTTGGTTCTAGTCTTCTTCTGTCGAGTCTCATTGAAATAATTGATGATCTTCCTCGCACCCCTCCACACCGAGGGAACATGATTTTCAAAAATTCATGCATTTCTACAACTCCATATCACCTAGTAAATAAAGAGAGGGAGAGACCGAAACTCCTTGTGTTAATCAGAACATTTAAGGATGAAGGTGGTCAGAGTACCGCACAACAAGGGATAGACCATATTTAGTAGCTTTGATACCTCATTCCATACCTTTAATACAAATGAGCATCTCATAAATATTTGTGTGATGTCCTTCTCTTGTTGGTGGTAGAAAACGAAAATACCAAGACTAATAAACCCTTTTTTCTTTAGCATATCCCTAGTGAGAATTTTGCGATTGATAACCAGCCAAGAAAAACCAATGATCTTGTGAGGGGTCACCCATGACCAGACCTGATTGAACCATTTATGAGTAGAAATATTAGAATCAGGTAGGGGAAGGATTGAGTAAATACCTCTTACCGATGGTAATTCGTTTTTCCAAGTGTTCTTCATTTGAAGAGTTTCATGAAGAGTTTCCTCCTGAGCCCCAATCGCCATTCCAAAGTTATTTAGATTGGTGATGTACACGTCCCATTCCAGTGCCAATCTATCCGAAAGACCAAAGTAGCTGCCCACTTCCATCTAGGGCCAAAAATAAAGTTGTTAGGATACATGGCTAGTTGTGCAAAGCATGTGATCCCCTTTGATCTGAGAGAATAAATGAAATCTTTAGATAGTGAGTGATTACCCTGAAAATCAGAAACTGCATTGATTACCTTGAAAATCAGAAACTGCATCAAGGCCAACCATCGCTAGATTTCCTTCTCTAATTTTCCATCTCATAGAACTTAGCATCCATTTTATATTAAAATTGATGTTGTGCCATGAATATGAGGCATTTCCTGTTCTAAAGACTCCCTTAGAAATCCATACTGAGAGAGAATATCCCTTCATATACTTATCCTTTATAATTTTTCTCAAAATCTGATCTTGGTTTGTAGCCCACCAAAGGCTTTTAACCAGCAATATGTGGTTGATATTGCATGTATTGAGTATGCCCTAGCCTTCAAATTATAGGAAACTTCAACCTAAAAGTGGCCTCCTAAGGAAAAATAATAAAATAATAGTTTAATAAAATAAGAGTTATGAATTTTGGAGGGAAAAAAAAAAACTACCTTTTTTTAATTGTATTTTCGACTTATCTCCTTATAGGTTTACTCAAATTTCAATTTTATACTCTCATTAGATGTGGAATTCAATTACGTATCTAATGAGTGTCTAAACTTGAAATTTGTGTAAACCTATAAGGAGATAAGCCAAAAATACAATTAAAAAAGTAGTTTTTCTTCTTTTCCCTAAAAAATACTTACATATAACTCTTTTTAAATTGAAAGAATTTTGATTGGTTTACATATTATGACACGGAAATTACCTAAAAATTTCATGGGCACTTTTAGACTGAAATTTCCTCTAATTAATAGTTGTCGGTCTAGCGAGTGCATTCCATTGTGCAAGATGGCTTTTCCTATGCTTGTATGCCCCTAGCGAAATGAAGCGGCCCATGAGAATGTCGATTTTGTTTCATTTATCAGCTGGCATAGAGAAGAGTTGCATCCAATATACTGCCATGCTCTGGGGAACCGCTCTAACCAATACCAATCCTCCACCCATTGTCAACCACTTATTTTCCCATCTGATGATTCGCCTGCTAAATCTATTTAGTAGTCATTCCCAATATTCCCTCTTATATTTGTTTGCTTTGATATGGAAGCCTAAATAAATCAGTTTCTCGTTGGGCGGTCTCCTTTTGATCCCAAAAAGTTCACCAATTTCCCTGCATCGTTCCTCCTCAATATCCTCCAAAATAAAAATAGATTTATTCTTGCTCATATTCATACCCAATGCCTTGCTAAAGGCCAATAGAATAATATGAACATGCCACCAGTCATCTTTGTATAACATGCCCCCAAGCATTAAATCATCTATGAACATGAGATGGGATACCCTCACCCTGTTGGATACCTTGATGCCACATATCAACCCAGAATTTATGGCCTCTTTAATCGAGTAGCTCAGGACATTCAAAAACAACAGACATTAGAGTAAATATCCTATAATCAAATTATTATTTCATTGTCGAAAACGGTAAAATTATTTTAATATTGTCTAATGGTTGGGAAAGGTAAAGTTATTTTAATATGGGTAAAATTATTTTAATATTGTTTCACGGTTAGGAAAGGTAAATTTATTTTAGTATTTGTAAAAGTTATGTGTATTTAAATGGGAATTTAATATTAGCATATAGTTATTTTAATTATAGATTTATGAAATGGTTATATGATTTAATTTTCTTTTTGATATGCAAGTTTTTATTTGAGTGCAAAATTTGAAAAATAATTTACATTTTAAGAAATTTATCTTTCTTTAAGCTTGATTGATATATGGTTGTTAAGATGGATCTATACCACTTCTATAGGCACCATGTGTAATTTGTCATTGTTTAAATTACATTTTGCAATGTATAATGGATTCAATGCCTTGAGAACCCCCTTTGGAAATAAGATTCTATAGAATACACAATTTAAACTTGCAATTCGAATAAATATTTGGTGGATTTTACACAAAATTGAGGGAAAAAATATACCTAAAAATTGTCAAAATGTAGAATATCAAAACTACTCCAAAGGTTTTAACCATAAGAATTTGTTATTTTTGATTGATTTATATAATATATAGGGTGATGGTATGTCATGACACTTTATTGGCAATGCAAACCTAGAAAACCTTCTAAAATGAGTTAGCTTTCTAGATATATATCTTTTATATAGAGAAATTGTGTCTAACTATATTAATTTTGAGTTTTTTTTAACATTGGCATGTTATTTTTCATTCAAAATATAATCCGTATGTTTTAGTTAGTGCATTTTTTGAGTATTTAAGTGATAAATGAGTGTATTCTTGATATTACAAGGCATTATGGTAGTGCAACCTAAAAAGGTCTTACCATTATCAAACCTTCCCTTTTTTAATATTGTAGGTGTTAATATCCTCTAATGCACCATATAATTTTTTTACCAAATGGTGAAGGCCCCAGAGGGTTATAGAGGAAACAGACAATGGATGTGTTTTAATATTTCCATTTATGTCAAGAGAAAAAGGTATTAAAAATAATAAAAACTAAATATTTTTAAATTATATATTTAGAATCTACATAGTGGACTCCATATGGGTAATGCCAAACACGAGCATGATATGAAAACAACATGAAAGAGATAAGTGTGAGATATCGTATTATTCACAATGATATACATTTATAGTACATTAGGTGTGACTCTTGGATTCCACATTCCAAGGTCACTTGGACTCCTCTTGACTGTTCAACACCCACACTAACCCTAGGAGGATTAGGTGTCCAACATTCCCCCCCTTAATCCAAAGGGGTATGTATGAGTCCAAGAAGAGATTTGTAATAAAAATATGCAAAGTATGCATGGCAGCACTAGGCTGAATGAGATATTTGAAATGTTGGCATAAGGAGGCGGTTTAAGGATGACCAACAACACTCAAATGCTTAGTGCAGTTCCCGGCACTCTTCCAAATCTGGCAAGACGTTGATATCCTCTGCTAGAGGAAGTGCTCCTAAAGTTTTAAAGAGGGAGACCTTCAACCTGGAAGAAGGGAGGTCTACAACCTGCGATGGTTTACGGATTACCAACAACTCTGGAATGCTTGATGCGTTTCCTTGAAATCCTCCAAAACTGGCAAGAAGCTAACGTCCTCTGCTAGAGGAAGTGTCCCCAATTATTTGAATAAGGAGAAGCTCAACCTCGCATAGATGGTTTAAGGTTTACCACCAACCAAAGGCATGCTCATGGTGTAGAAATTATACAACAAGCATGTATATATGGATTCAATCTGATCTACCAACGTACTAAAGTTAAATATTAAATCTCTTCTACAAATCAATTGCGGAATTAAAAACATAATCGCCAATCACATGAAGCAAAGAAGAATCAATCAAGCCACAACACAGATAATTTCCCAGGGAAAGGTTGTTGCTCAAAACGCCACTATCTTCTATTGTATATGCAGCATGGAATCATGAAACAATTACATACAACTCTTCTCACAAGAGCCCTCCTGTACTCAGATAATTGTCTCACACTGTCATAGATAAAACTGACCAATACTTAGCCAATTTACTGCCTCCAGACAGCCTACCTTTCTTGCACAATCCTTGATGAATGCAATCCCTAAAGAATAGGAATTTTGGCCTTCCTTGACTGCGCAAGTATCATGGGAACTCCAATGGGTGTTTGGTTGCATGGGTGCAACCCAATAATCCTACAACTAATATTCAACTTCCCTTTCATCAACTGGGTCTCCACTCGATCTAACATGCATGCAACTAATAATAGTAAATCCTCAATTACATGTGAAATCACTGATTGTGAATTAATTAATATTTAATTCACTTGATCTCTCACTAGTGTATCAAATAGTTACAACTAGCACAATTGAGTTTAATTCACTTAACTGAGTTAAAATGATTACAACCTACATTAACTAATGCACCACTGCACTTCAAACTTTGTTACAACTAGAATTACCTTGCATGCCTCACCAACTACCTCTAACTCGAAATTCATGAGCTAACTGAGTTTATGACACTCAGTTAACTATTACAAGTTATTTTGAGACTAGATTACATTTTATTTTCCATCTTAATTAAGGGATAACTAAAATAGACATGCACCAAATTTAGCCCTGTGGGCCCCACCCTAGTGTAGGTGCTTAATGCACTAAGTGTGGGTGCTGAAATTTTCTTGTTGAATTTAAACACATGGGAATTTGTGTCTCTGGCTACAACTCTAAATATAGAATGAAAATTTGTGGCTCAGGCTCACTTGATGTGGCTTTGAAGTTTGTAGATGACCATCATTTCCCCCCCTTTTAGATACAAGATGAGATGATGGTGAAAACTCAACTGCAAGACTGTTCAATACTATAGAACAAGTCCTGACATATGACTGAAACATATTCTTGGTTGTTGATGCCCATTTCCAAGAAGCCATCCATACAAGATGAATATTTGTTCTTGCAGGAGGCTTGTTT
The DNA here is from genome assembly GCA_034641835.2 of Pinus albicaulis. NCBI lineage: Eukaryota > Viridiplantae > Streptophyta > Pinopsida > Pinales > Pinaceae > Pinus > Pinus albicaulis. The sequence continues at coordinate 104,471 of JAXQQM020091605.1, forward strand.
CTAAAGCATCTGTGTGAAGAATGAGTGTGCTGACCACAGTGGTTGCACGGGTGAAGATCAAAACATTGATCTTTCATATGGCCAACTCAGTCACAGTGTTGGAATTTTATAATCTATTGTTGTTGTTGTGGAAGAGGAGCAGAATCTAGAATAGTTGAAGGTGAGCTATCATGAAGAAATTCGACACTATGAAATTTGTTGGAATTGGAGTAGTCCTGAATATGAAAGGATGCCTCCTTGTCATATCTAAGACCGATTTTATGCTTGTTATGGAAAGTATCTTCCTAAGGTCTGATGAATGGCTTGGGAAATTTTGATTGAATTTCAACGTGTGCATGCAAATCTTCCCTTGAACTAGGCACTGAATTTGAATTGATCACAACGTTGCTAACTTAGTTCTTATGGGAGCATCTATCAATTTTTTGAACAGAAACAAGTTGAGAATGATGACTCCAAGTCTCTAATTTGTGTTTTTGTAGATGAGATTCAAGATGCAAAAACTCAATTTATTCTTATGCATTTTGCAGAGAGGTTTGAATATCTGTGAGAGTGTCTTTGTCAATCATAATTGTATTATCAACACTAGAATGTATTAGAGTATTCAAATTCTCTAAGACTCTATAAATTCTTCCCATTTTGTTAACAAATCAAACTCTACATTCTCTATTATTTTTCCAATTTTTTAAAGTAGCTGCAAATGCTGCACATACCAACTCCAATACAATGCTCACTTCTTCGACATTCAAGTCTTGTATAATAGAGTTTCAATGTTCAATATGTAACTCAATGCAAATATAAACCATTCAATGCTTTTCCGCACCGAACAATAAATGCAAAAAGTCATTTCTAATAGTGTTTTTCCTATGCATTTCAAAATCGATTCTAGGAAAGGACTCAATTGAAAACTGCCTTTTACTTTTAGTTAACAAACTCACACATGTTGCAATGAAACAAAATCATTTTCCTACCTTTATATTCATGGATACGTGGCAATAATATAAGGTTATATCTGTAGTTTACATGAATCATAATGCATTTAATGTTAACAGTTATGGGTCATCGAACCAATTCCCAACAGCTAAATACTTATTGTCTTCTTTCGAGAAATCTTCTTATTCCACTAATTTCTAAGCAATGTAAGCAATTCATATAGTTGTGGTAGTTGTAGAATCATGTCGTGATCTTCTTAAAAACACTTCTTTTTTGGAGGATAATGAAGATGATGGAGAAACTCCATTAATTGAGGAGTATTTATGAAACCATGTCGACGTCGAATGCCCTTCACATTGATGTGGGCATTGATATTTAAAAACTTTGATTTCCCTATGAAAGCCTTCGTGAAAATAGTGATTCTGCTCCATTAATATTTAAGGCATGCTGCATTTTTTCCTTCACTCATTTTTCGCATCTATTTGGACCACTAACATGGAAAACATCTCTAAATTTTCCCGCATTTCCAAGTGATTCAAAATAAATTATGTGTTCATCAAAGAAGCCTTTTTTGGAGATAAGAATTATATCTCATGAACATATCAGGGGCATATTAGGATTGATCACCACAATCTGTTTGTAAGTTACCATGTTTCCGCAATCTAGAATTTAAAAGTAAAGTTTATGCAGGAGGGAAATAATGTGTTTATTGAAGAGGGAGTATATTAAATGGTAGAATAGATATGGAGAAAGAGGAATGGGGAAAATCTATTTAAGATATTAAATATTCAAAAAAATACTATGATGATAATAATTACCAGTACAAGCATCTATCACTGCCAGAAGCAATTCTTGAACCATTTCTGTTGAGGAGCTTGTAAAACAGAGGATGAATGGAGAGCCATGGGAGTTGAGCAATCACCTACGTGTGTATGCGTGGGTAGCATGTATTTCTCCAGAGCACGGTTTGCAGCGTGAAATTTCAAACCTCCACCTAGTCTACCCAATCTACCCTATGTAGCATGACACCGTGATATTCTTCTCACACAACATCATCGTTATTGGGATGCACCTAAATAACACCCACAGGCAGGAGCAGAGGTAGTAGCTGAATCCGCTGACAAAAAGAGAAGGCTCGTGGCGTTTACTGAGCATCACAAATCTTATGCAACTAGAGAGAGTGTGGGGTAGGTGAAATGCTTAATATTACTCAAATGGATCAAAGTGACAAATATGTAATCACATGAGAGTGGTGCTAGAAGGGAACATGTATGCGCGAAGGGATAAATGCCAATTTTATTCTTTTTTCTATTTCTAGATTATGGGCAAAGAATCCAAAGGTGTTGGACTGACATGTACAGTAAGGTCACAAAAACAAGTGGCTCACACTTGAGCAGGGCAGGATATCGCCCACTCCGATACCATGTCAAACACAAGCATGACATGAAAACAACATGAAAGAGATATGCATGAAATATCATATTATTCACAATGATATACATTTATAGTACATTAGGTGTGACTCTTGGATTCCAGATTCCAAGGTCACTTGGACTCCTCTTGATTGTTCAACTCCCACACTAACCCTAGGAGGATTAGGTGTCCAACTCATAATGTAGTTTCATGGAAAATAGATTTTTCTAACTTATAGAAAAGTAATTTTGATGATTTCATGCATTTCTAGCCTAAATTATGGGGTTTGTGATCCCGAACCAATATCAAAAGAAACCAAGTCATCTTGCATGTAGCATTTTGACCAACATTTTTTTTTTTTTGTCAATAGTGCATGCATGTTTTGAGTGCTAACAACACATGCATGTTCCATAAACGTGTGCAAGTTCAAAAAATTCATGCTCATTTCTAGTATTAGGAATGCACATGCATTCATGCAACTAGTGATATTAACAAACGAAAAATGTTGAGGTGGGTTTGATGGGGTGGGGTGGGAGGAAGAGGGAGGATTAGAGGGGAAAAGGGAGATAAAGAGAGAAACAAAAATAGAGACAAAGAGAGCGGGAGTTGGGAAAGAATGAGTTAGCGGGAAATTCTTGAGATGTGTTTGTGGGGTGGTAAGGGTGAGAGAGGAAGAGATAGAGGGGACCAGGAATATAATATGTGTATATGTGTTAGAAAAAATTATATAAACACTTGCATTAATCAACTATTTGGAACTACTATTTTCTTTCTAAATAGGTTTGACCTCTCAATCTACATAAAAGTATGTTTGTCATTACCAGTGCAATGATCAACATTGACAACTCTATATATTGACTCATAAATGGGACAATATTGAACTAGTACTCTCTTAATTCGTCAGCAAATATACAACTTTAAAACTTTTGGTGAGATACATGGGGGTTCACTTAGTTAACCTAGTGCATAACATGTACATTCATGTGATATTAAAGAAATTTTCTAATTTGTTTCTACCTCCAAAATATTGAATGTTAACGTCCATTTACAATATATCATTATAAATAAAACAACTCTCGACTTTCCACAATAATTATAAGTACAATTATTATAGATAGCCTTTTTTTATACCTATTATTAAATTTAGTCCAATTGTTTTGGCTTTAATATTTGACATATGTATCCAACATTCATTTTGGAAATATTGTTTACCACATGCGACCGGAGCTTTGAGTTAGGACCATCAAACCTTTTCTTTAGAAATCACAATAACATTTTATATTTAAATCCCTTTATTGTATCTATGATAATTGTCATTCCTTATTTAAATGATTTTCATGGTTCATTGAAAATGTATATAAGTTGACTATTGATATATCGCCTTGGTTCCATAATATCTGTATCACATCATATATATATATATATATATATATATATATATATATATATATATATATCTTATCACAGCGTTTTCATTATTCCAATAATAGATACATCAATATAATATTATATGATTCCAACAAAACGTCTTATTGCTAATTTTTTTTGATCATTTATATTAAAAAATAAATTATAATTCATAGAGATATTGAAATATAATCTAAAATACTTCTAACACAATGTAATGATTTCCTATCAAATATAAAATAATTGAAAAGCCTTTTCCTATCAATTAAAAAATAAAAATAAAAACCTCAAAAAATTATATCACACAATTATTTGAATTTTAAAATATATTATTTCTAAATAAATAATTAATTAAACAATAGTATATTATTGTTAGACCATTATTTCAATATTAAAATATATTATTTATAAATAATTAATCAATTAAACAATATTATCTTTAAACAAATTGTAAATTTTTTTTAACAAATATTATTAACTCTAAACAAATCATAAATATTAATTTTAAATTCAAAACTCTAAAAACATGTACATTAAATTAAATATTTAAGTTTTAAATTCAAAATTAAATATTCTCACTTTACTATTTTATCAACTATAATTTATTCACAAACAATTTAATTTTTTAAACACATTTCTCTTTTAATTTATAACTCTTCTAACCTTTTAATACCATCCAAAACATTAAAGTACTTTTAAGCTATTTATAAAACCCTAAATTCAAGTCATCCTCTTCTTACCTTTTAATATCATCTCACACATTAAAGTATTATAGAATTTTTTCAGTAATAATCACATGTAAATGAACTTCATAATAAGAGTATAAATAAATATAGAGATAGCTAAACTAATGGTTAAGATAACGACTAATTTGTCTTTGAAAATTAAATTCGATTAATAACTAATTTTATCTAATTAATTGTTTAATATATAGTGCTAATTAATATATATATATATATATATATATATATATATATATAATCTTTCTTTTTATTTTTTTTATTATAATTATAATTATTATTATTATTATTATTTATTTACTTTATATTGTTTTATATTTTATTGTTATTATTATTATCATTATAATTATTATTTATTTATATTATTTTTTAAATGAGAACGAGGATCAATGAAAAACGAAAACAATACCAAAGTAACTAACAAGGTAACAAAAAGCAAGCCTAAAAAATAGATGAAGGATGGAAACATTGGACAATTAAGAATAAAGGGCAGGGATCTAGCACTTGTTGATATTCCAACCATCATCTCTGTTGAGATTAACGGGTCTTTTTCAATTTCTAAGGCCTCTCTTAACTTACGATGATGGAAATGGTCAATCCTAGCAATGACCTTAGCCTCTTCGATGCAAATATGATGGTTATTTTTTTTCTACATGTTCAGCTAGGGTGGAGGAGCGGGATCTTCCATGTTTAATGTCAGCATCATGTTCACATATCCTTGATTTATAGACCGACCAATTTCACCAATGTAAGGTGTCCCACAAGAACAAGGAATAATTTGGACACCTTTCCCCTCCCTAGGGTCTATCGGATCTTTAACCGATTTAAGAGAGATGCGAATCATGTTAAGGGACTTGAAAGAAGAAGAAACTTTATGTTTCTTAAGGATCCTACCAATCTTATCAGTGGTTCCTTGAATAAAACGCAGAAAAACACTTAATGAAAGGAAGACGAATACTGCAAGGCCACTCACTGAACTTTTTTATCTCTTTTTATTTCTAACTGAAAGACCTTTTTCAGCTTTCAAAAAAAAATTAAAGCCTTAAAATTAATGTAATTATTACCAAAAAAAATTCTATAATACTTAATAAATCACAAAATCCAAAATTCTAAAAACATTGTTAAACTATTTATAAAACCCTAAATTCAACTCATATGAAATTACTAATAAATCCACTCAATCTCGGTTTGAGATACCACCCTTAAATATCCTTAATCTAAGTTTGAGGTATCACTCAATTTATGAATCCACTCAATCTGAGTTAGATATACCACTCTTAAATCCCCTTAATCTGGGTTTGAGATACCACTCTGAAATTGAGTGTTAAGAACAGTATTTTACCTTAACGCCCGTTCTAACTATAAAAGTAAATGAAAAAACCATAAAGAAATTACGCAGGATAAAATTACGAAAAATATATTTAAAAGTAATGATAACTATCCTATATCAATGAACCCCTTTAAATGATTTTTAAATTTCCACGATTTTCAAAGGAAAAAAAGCTGGTTCGACAGGTTATACTTTTCTTTTAAAAAGCGCTCCCCGCGACACCGAGAGACCTATGCATTAATTAAAAGTATTTAAAAGTATAAAGAATGGGAATCTCCAAGCAATTATATGCTGCCGGTCGTATGCTCTGGGGCCAGCACTGCAGCATTCGATGTGGTGATGTTTCCTCTAGAAATAGCGAACAAAACCTATCACTCAAACAAATCACTGTGTATCCATCATAACAACGGATGTCAACGATTGATGTAAGAAGACCACAAATTTCCCCTCGTGATCAAGTTTTATATTCGAATAGTTTAGTGAGCAATTAAGAGTACAGGCTGGGTTGCTGTAGGCTTTCATACATGGACTTTCATGTATAATGAGATTGGTATCTTGACGAAATAATATTTTATTAAAAGATAAAGGCCATCGTCTCCAACATAAGATTGGACAAGATTTATTGGATCAACGTATCACACATGCTCTAAAACGGCACGCCTTATTTTTTCTTTCTAAGAGGCAGCCCACATACCCATGGATTATAAATCATCAAAATGGGTTGACAAAAATTATATCATTATCTATACTCCCTACTATTATGAAAATATAAGTAGACAAGGCACAAATTTCTTGGCAGTTTTCTCCCAATCAATTTCATTACTTTCACTTCTACGTTCAGAGACGTGTGTCAAAAGGTTAGATATGTCTCTTCACAGCCCATCTTCATAGTAATATGCAAGGAGTAAGAAGTTCTACAAGGGAGGCATTTTGTTGTGTACTAGCACTACTTCGAGTAGATCTATAGGGCTGTTGGTGTTGTTCATAACGAAAAATAAATTTGGGTTAAAATTCACTATATTGATAAATAAAAATAAAAATCAAATCAAATATTTTTTTATATATGTTTTATTTAGATTTATTTTAATTTTAAATTTATTAAGTGTAGAGCTATTAAATTTGGAGGTGTAAGTCTTTTCTCAAGTTTTGCAATAAAAAAAGAGAGAATGTTTGACTTGGGACTTTGTACAAATTGGATGTGAATATTCATCTTAGTTATCATCCATCAACAATAAAAATTTTTAAATTAATAGCTTAATTTGAAAAAATTGCTTTTAATTTTGTGGAAGTAAATTGTGTAGACTTTTTTCTACTGTACACTCCACATATCATCAAGGATAAATAAAGATTGCAATGAAAGGAGTGTGGAAACAATAACTTACACAAATAAGAAAAGTGTAAATATCAAAATTTTTAGGAACTTTGTTGTCTTTGTTGAAAGACAAACAATAATGGTCGTGAATATTATTCCAAAAGTTTGAAAAGTGTAAATATCAAAAATTTTAAAAACTTTGTTGTCTTTGTTGAAAGAAAAACAACAATGGTGGTGAATACTATACCAAAAGTTTGAGATATTTTTGCAAATCGTAGATTGTTGCCACAAAAAAAATAATAATAATGGTGGTGAATATTATTCCAGAACTTTGAGATATTTTTTCAAATCATGGAGTATTGCCACACAAAATACCACTCCACATATTCTTGAGAAATACAATGATGTTGAGAGGTTGAATTCAACCATGACGGAGAAAGTACAAAGAATGAAAGTGGAACGTGAGCTTTGATTTTTTTTTTTAATATCCAATATGGTTTCTACAACACAAAAATAAAATGACTATTACATTATGGATACTTGCATGAAATTCATGGTAAAAAAAGTGGCAATCTGATGTGTAGAAATGTGCACACATGGAAATGTGCATGTGTTCTTAGAAACAGGCATGTGTTTCTAATCATATAGCCTTCGTGCACCCTTAACCACCATGCACATTTTCCAAATCAAAATTCTAGTATCACTTATGCATTCTTAAGGATGAGGTGATCATACTTTAGAACACACATGTTCCTGCACAAGAGCATGTGCATGTGCATAATTTACACATGTTCATAAGTAGGAACACACATGTCTTCTAAAGTATGTGCATGTTATTGTTAAAATATCTAGCACCATGAGACCCATACCTAGTGCCCAAAAGTGCTAATAGTATTGATATACCTAGCTAGAGGCAAGTGCTTCCCTTGAGAGGTTATTTGTGGTGGTTCAAGATGTCATTCTTATGCCTAGGAACCTAGAACATCCCTTTTGGGTCTACATTTTCGTTTGATCTCCTAACCATATCCAGGGTCCATAGACACATACTCAATTTTGAAACTTGACAAAGTCGATTAAATATCATCTAAGCACTAGTTATGGGTATCATTTATAGAACCTGCACACATGTACCTACTATTCCAAACCACCTAGTTCCACCAACATCTCCAATCATAGGAGAATACCCTGAAGAAGACATGCATAGTTGTTCAAGACATTCTTCTTTGTCTTGGAAGGATAGAATCTTTCTTTAGGGACTAAGGTTCATGTTTCCTCCCCAAACTATGTCGAGGGCCTCAAGATGCATACTCAATTCTCAAAAATGTTGATGGTAGTAATATACCATGTTAGAGGCAAATGATGCCCTCAAGAGGCCATCTATGGTGCTTTAACCTATCTTAAATTTTTCCCAAGGGGCCTAAAATATTCCTTTAGGGACTAACTCATGGGTTTGTTCCTTAACCATATCTAGGGTCCAAAGTCTCATATTTAATTTTTAAAACCTCATAATCTTAATTACCCCCATCGAAATACATAGGATACCCTAGAAGAGTCATTTTTGATGGTTCGTCATGTTTTTGTTGGCCCCATATGGCTTGAAGCTTTATTTAGGATTAAACACTTTAGTTTCATCTCTCAATCATGTCCAAGGACCTAAGGCCCACAACCAATGCTCAAAATTTCCTTATGACACCCATATCCATACTTGAAGGCTAAAGATCCCCTTGAGAGGTCATCAATGGTATTTTGAGGTGTCATTCATGACCTTTGAGCCCTAAAAAATGCTTAGAACTTAAGAGTTTAAGTGTGGTGGTTTGAGGCATTTTGTTGAAAATGCAGCAAGATGATGGAGCTTAGTGAAATGAAGTCGCCTTCACTAAGTGGGCCCGCAGTGTACCTGCGCAAAGTCTATTTTTTAGACTATGTCTATTTTTAGACATATGGAGCATGGTCCAGGGGTTGCAGTATGTTATTCTTGGAGTATTTTTCATGTTGCTAAAAATATATGGGACTCTATTTTTTGACCTATAGGTCGATAGGTCGAAGTCTATTTTTAGACTACCTATCCTAAAAATAGGGAAGTCAAATATTATTTACCCTTAATAATATTTGGACTCTAAACAGCAGTTTACTCTCTCAGATCACTGGCCGAGCCTTGGAAGTGGCTCATGGACTTAGCTGCAGGAATTACGTTATTCCTGGGGGGGGCTCAGATGTATCATGCATGGTTGACTTCAGTTAGGACTTCAAAGAGTTAAGTTTGGTGGAGTAATGAGACAGCTGGGTGAGCGTGTTCTGCGATTTTAGCTGAACTCAAGTTGAGATTAGCTTAACTAGCTAATCAACTAGTTATGAGTGGAGTGAATTAAATATTATTTAATTCATTAATTAGTAACTCATTATTCAACTCAAGAACACATCACTTACCACTACAAAATGCTGATCGCTCGTTGGAGACCAAGAAAGAGGTAGATGAAAGGTGGTGTGTTAGCTATCAGTGGCGACATCAGTTGTGCATGAGATTTGCACCACACTTGGAGGATTTGTCCATGACAATTGCGCAGTCAAGCCAAGGAGATTCGAACCTTGGATCTCTATATAGACAGGCCTGGATTGCGCAATAGAGGCAAGGGAATTGGCGGTGAGTTTTGAACCAGTAACCTGTTCAAAACTGAGCTAGATTGTGGGTAACTGTATGAGAAAGTACTGAGTACTTGTGAGGAGTATTGTACTGAGTTTGTTACTTGATTTCTCCATTATAATATACACAATAGCTGCGGGTTTTTCAGCTATAAGCTTTCCCCATACATAATGTGTTAATGTGTATGATGATTTGATGTGTTATCGCTTGTTTTATTTCCGCATGTTTGATGATCTGAGTGGAAGAGATTATGTGTTGCATATAAATTCGAATTGTATGTGATCAGGATAGTATCGGTGGATAATTAATCATTATTCAGCAAATTTCTACACATTTTGTTTGGATCTAAATACCTAGAAACTTTATAATTTGGCTAAGCCTTGGGTTCCCACTCTTAGCCATATCAAGGCTCTAATACCCATACCTAGTGATCATAACCTTGTCAAGGCACTAAAATCCTTGCTTAGAGGCTAAGAATACTCTCCAATGGTATTGTGTGGTGCGTCCATTCATTGTTCATGGCTATAAATGCCTCAAAGATTTCATTAGGACCTAAGGCATGGATTTATTCTATATATTGTTTCTAGGGCCTTGGGACACATACTTACTACTAAAAACCACCTTGTGGCACTCGTTTCCCCAATAATAGGCCAACGATACCCTCGAGAGGCCATGTGTGGTATTTTCATTCATTACTCTTATCCCTAGATGGCTAAAAGATTCTTTATCTCCTAGGGTTCATGTTTTATGCCTTCATCATGCAAGGTGTCCAGACCCATATTTAGTGCTAGAAAATGCTAACAGTACCCATATACCTAGTTGAGGGTAAAGGATGCCCTCGAGCAATCATTTCTGGTGGTTCAAGGTGTCATTTCTAGACCTAGAAGCCTAGAAGCTTGATTTATGGCATAAATATTATGTTTTTTACCTGGCCATATCTAGGGTTTAAAGACTCATACTTAATGTTCAAATATTCATAATTCCAATTATCCCCATCTAGAGACTAAGGATAACCTCGAAATTTCTATCGTGGTGATTCAACATGTCATTGTTGGCCCTATATGCCTAAAATATTCCTTTAGGACCTAAGGCCTAGTTTTCCTCTTTTGGTCATGTATAATATCCCACGACCGGTATCAAATCCCAAAATATCCTAGTGATGCCCATATCCCCGCTTTAGGGCCAAATATCCCCTTTAGAGACCATCAATTATTGTTTTAAGGTTGATGGGTATATGTTATATTCTTTATATTACTAGCCCCACATGCAATTATTATGAATTGCATGCAATAGGCGCGTTACAAGAGACCAAAAAAAAAAAAAAACTTGGGCGGTTTTTTGCATCCATTTTTAGAGGTTATAGGCACAAAATTTTGTTTTTTAGTAGTTTTGTCGTGCATAACTGTTCATGGGTAGCTTCTGAAATTTTTCAATGTTGAGCAAGACGTGGCACCATAGGAACTTCTTCATCAAGAATTTTTGCACCATCCGCTTCTCTAATCTCCTCCATACTAAAATTCACTCCAAGCAAATCCATCGTTGTTTGTTCCTCCACAACAATTTTTTATGATGGGATATTCATTGGAGCTTCATCTATTACAATGGAAGTCAAATTATTCTTTTCTAAAAGTCTATGTTTTTCCATACCTATGTTGGCCTTTTCTCTTCCTTCACTTATCTTTTCTATGGATTGTTTTTTCCTTCAGGACTTTATTTTCCAGCTATGATGGTTCCCCATGTTTGAATGTATTTTAATTACAAGGAGAAAATAATTATCCTCCAATTAGAAAGAAACATATAATTTTCCTTCTAAATACAAAAATTATCCTCAAATTATACAAGAAAACAAATATGGTCTCCTAATCTTACAAAAAGGAAAAAAAATGTCTTCCAATTTCACAACAACATACAAAAATATTTCCAATTACACATGAAGACAAAAGTTATTTTCCAATTCCTATACAAGACAACAGTTGTCTTCAAAATACTCAAATTTCCTTGTAATTACATAAAAATTGTCTTCTAGTTACACAATAAGACAAAATATTGACTTCCAATAACACAAGTGGATAGAAATCTCCTTTCAATTTACCGAAAAACATGTACCAAGTGTTAATAACCACTACCCTTTTATGCTCATTTTCTAGTTGGTGTATGGATGACGAGACAATGGCAAGAAAGTTAGGTTAAGGCTGGCAAACGAAGGGTGAACATGTTGTGAAAATTCCAAGTCTAGAATCCTACTGAAACCAACTAAAGTTAGTTCTCCTACTTGTTATTAAAATGAACAAGTTATTTACACTGTTCTACTGAAAATACTGAAGAAATTTCTACTGCAGCCTTCAGTTAATTAAATTAATATGTGGAAACAATAAGCTGAGAAAAATAAAAGAATATAACACACGACATCGTTGTTTTTGGACAAACGTCCCTCGAAAAAAAAATGCAAGAAAGCCGGTGAAACAGATTTGAGGATTTTATTATTAAGCAACAATTATCTCGACATACAATATCTGGATGCCTTGCTGGAAATCCGGTATAGAGAATATCACTCAACGGAAGAAAAATTGTGAGATTACCTCACTCTGCAAGTCTAGGTTGATCTGGTAGTTGAACTGAAGAAACGCCAACACCCTCTATGCAGTAATTGCGTAAGCCTCAGTGGGGACCTTTGAAGGACTGTGTAACCTCCTCTCCTGGATCGATCTACTCTCAGGAAGTGTGATTCCAACCTTCCCAGCTCAGAATCCCGATCTCCTAGAAAAATCTCGGACTACAGCTCAGAAACCTTGCATTGACTATGCGTGTGGCCTTCGTGGCCCTACATCACCCTCTTTGGGTATTGTGTCACCCTCTCTGGGCACTATGCCACCTCCTTTGCGCCTTTATCTTCCTCTCTGCTAAGTATTCTCGTCTCTGGAGAAGATCCTCCGACCAAAACTGTCTCTGCCCCTCAACTACATGATAATATCTCGATCAAATTTTTCATTTGAGCATTGCTCCTTTAGAAAATTTGATTTATTGATCTCTCGGTGTGTCTTTCAAAATGACCCTCAAGCCTTCTTTATAGCCTTGTTGTTGAGACTTCAACGACCAATATTAGATCTCAAATCAATGGCTAAGATTACATTTTGAATTGAGCTGCCTTTCCTAGAACATTCACACCCATATTCTATTAATTCACTTTAATTATTTTATTTTGCTAAGTTTATACTTAGGGCACTTTAAAATAATTAATATTCTTAATAAATTACAATCCCAGTGGAATGTCCCCAAACAATTTCTGGGTTATCTACAATACATGTGTCTGAGCCTCTAAACAAAGTTTGAGACTAAGAACACATCCGATGCTACCAAAATCAACACTTCCTCTTAGAGAGGAATGTGCTCTAGAAAATATTCCCTACTACACACTGCTCTAATTCTGAAGAATCTCCTTCTATGTTGTTGATGTATGACATGTTGTCCACCAACCACAGTGATCCTGCTACAACTGTATTGTTGCTGAACTTGCCATGATCAACACTGCATTCGTACTGCAACTCCCTCTCAAATGTTTCATTTGTTGCTAGCACTGCCACTGCTAACTCTGCACTGCAACTAAGTTGCTGAGAGAAGCATCTGAAAGACATCCAAAATATGAACAAGTGTTTAGTATGGCCAAAACTCAATGTTGAAACTTTGACTGCTACTTGTCCAACACTATCCCTCTGAACCACTGCGCTGCTGCTACTTCTGCACTATGTCTCTCTACACTTCTGCAACTCTGCACTATGCTACTTAGATTCTGGCGTTGCTAACCACTGCATCTATCACTCCAACACTCTGTTGCACCAACTGAAAATCGTCCAGCTTGCTATTACTGATCTTGGGCACCCATTTCAAGGTCATGATCCAAGAGGTGGACTCCTCAAGGATCCTGGCCAAATGAATTTCTTTCAAACTTACAGTTCAATATCATCCCATTTCCCTCTTTGATATGTGTGGCCGCTCATGGCATACTCATCTTCCTCGATCTTTGCAGACACAGCCTTCAGATCATGCTTCTCATCCTTGTCTTTTTTCTTCAAAGGGCATTTTGTTGTGTAGTGATCGAGTTCACCACACTTGAATCATTTTATCTTTGAGACGTCCTTCTTTCGTCTCCACTGCTCTTGCTTCCCCTTGTATGCAAGGGTTACATTTTCCTCCTCCTCCTTCGTCTTCGACCCACTGTTGCACTTGACCAGGTCCATCCTTAGCTCTTCTTTCTGAAGAGCACACCACATCTCTTCCCAACCTGGCAAGGTTGCTCTACCCAGGATACTCTGGACAAAAACCTACCATTATTTTGTGATTGTGTTAAGGGACAGTCTCACCATTGCTGTAGGAGAAGGGGTGGACCCCATGATTGCTAGTTGATCATGAGTTTCCTAAAGCCTAGACAGGAACATAATGATACGCCCCCCCTTCTGCATCTGAATCATCCTTGGTTTCTGCTCTAAGTACATCTTCCGCTGCTCGGAAGATCCTTGATATAGTGCTGCTAAGGCTTCCCACATCTTCCTTGTTGTGTCCTTGTCGACTATGTGGGACACTATGTGATCTTTAACTCCATCAAGGAGCAGCCTTTTACCCTTTTCCATATCAACCTTTTCTTTGTTCAACGGATCTAGATCTATAGGGACAACTTCTGTACTCATCACGAAAAGCTTGAGATCATATTCATCTAGAAGGCATGTAATTCTCGCCTTACAGATTACATAGTTGGAGGATCCCTCCAGCTGGTCTTGATCTCGAAGCCCATGAGATTCCATATCTTCTAAAAGAAAATGTAAAATATGCTCCCTCTTCTTCCTCCTCTATGCACCATTGGAATGGCTTACACACTCCTTTGTAGAGATTGTAGATTTTCCACTTGGATCAATTGCACAGATCTCAAAAAAATAGAATTCCCTGAGGAATAAAATTCCCTCACTCTACCTCTTCTCTCTCTTCTGACACCTTTTTTCCCAACAAATTGCCTATAAAAATACTACGTCCCACTAGCTCTACGTTGAGGCTCTGCGCTTCTCCCTCTAGCTGAGAAAAATCCCAATTTGGAAACCCTACCTCTCTATCGACTCACTCAGAGAGTCTCTTTCCCAAAAATTCAACCCTCCTACCCTGGACTGCACAATCCCTCTAGGGATTCGAACTACTGCCTTCTGCATCTATTTAGCCTCCTGATCATTGTTGGATATTCTCTTCTTCTCTCACTTGAAATGCTCAAAAAACTCTGATACCATGTGAAAATTCCAAGTCTAGAATCCTACTGCAGCCAACTGAAGTTACTTCTCCTACTTGTTATTAAAATGAACAAGTTATTTACAATGTTCTACTGAAAATAATAAAGTAATTACTATTGCAGCCTTCACTTAATTAAATTAATATGCAAAAATAAGAAACTGAGCAAAAGAAAAGAATATCACAAACACCGTTTTTTTTGGATAAACGTCCCCAGAAAAACCCAATGCGGGAAAACCGGTGCAAAAAATCTGAGGGTTTTAGTATTAAGTAGCAGTTATTTCTAAATACAATCTCTAGATGCCTTTCTAGCAATCCAGTACAAGGAATATCATTTGGCAGAAGAAAAAAAATCGTGAGATTACCTCACTCTACAAGTCTCGGCTGATCCGGTAGATGAACTGACGAAACCCCAACACCCTCTTGCTTCCTCTGCACAGTAATTGTTTAGGCCTACATGGGGAACTTTGAAGGAATGCAACACCTCCTCTGTTGGATCGATCTACTCTCAGGAAACTCAATTCCAGCCTTCCTGGCTCAAAATCCCGATCTCCTAGAAAAATATCGAACTACTGCTCGAAAACATTGTGTTGCCTTTGCGTGTGGCCTTCCTGCCCCTGCGTCACCCTCTTTGGGCCTTGCGTCACCCTCTTTGGGTGTTGTGTCACCCTTATCTGGGCACTACGTTGCCTCCTCTATATCTTTCTCTGACTCTCTGCTGAGTATTCTTGGCTCTGGAGTATATCCTCTGACCAAAACTATCTTTTCCCCTCAACTGCATGAGAATCTCTCGATCAAAGTTTTCCTTTGAGCTTTTCTCCTTCAAAAAATTAAATCTCTTGATCTCTCGGTGTGTATTTCCAAATGACCCTCAAGCCTTCTTTCTAGTCTTCTCATTGAGACTTCAACGACCGATATTAGATCTCCAATCAAAGACTAAGATTACATTTTCACTTGATGTGCTTTTTCTATCAAATTTACACCTATATTCTATTAATTCACTTTAATTATTTTATTTTCCTAAGTTTAGAATTAGGATCACTTTAAAATAATTAATTTTCTTAATAAAATACAATCCAAGTTGAATTTCCCCAAAAAAATTATGTGTTATTTGGAATACATGTGTCTAAGTATCTCACAAAGTTTGAGACTTAGAGCACATCTGATGCTACCCCAAATCAACACATGTTCCTAGGAATGTGCATTTATTCTTAGGAACGTTCGCACACTATCAACAACGTGCATGTATTCTCAACAATGTGCATGCATTCTTGTGACTAAAATCCATAGCAATAATTGCTCTACTTACCTTAATCTCTTTCATATTAACATTAGTCTGATAATGGTAGGATATTGCATGCATTATAGAACATGTGTGTGATTTTATCTCTATCTCGTTTTCTCTATCATTTCTCTTTACTTCTATCTATTTCTTCCCCCCTTCAATCTTTATCTCTCCCTCTTTATCCCCCCTCCATTTTTATCTCTATCTCCCTCCCTCTATCCTTTGACTCTAACTCCCGCATCATCGTTGTCTCCCCCATCTCTCCCTCGCTCTCCTCACATCTCCCTCTCTTTATATCTCTCTCCTCTTCCCTACCTAACCCCCAACCGTATCTGTGTCTTATCTCCCTCCCTTTGTACTTATCTCTATCTCTTCATCACTCCCTCATTGCCTCTCTCCCTCTCTCCCCCATCACTATCTCTTCCTCTATGCATCTCCCTCTTTTTCTATATCTCTCTTCATTCCCCTCCATTTTCTACATCCATCCCTCTCTCCTTCTCTCTCTCCTTCCCTCTCTCTCTCCCTCTCTCTCTCTCTCTTCTTCCACTCTCTATCCCTCTTTGTCTCTCCTCTATTAATATCCCCCTTTCTCTCTCTCTTATACCTTCTCTCAATCTCTCGACCCCCTCCTCTCTCTTTGTTTTTTTCTCCCCCTAATGACTCTCCATATCTCTATTTCTATTTACTTTTTTGTATGTGTTTTTCTATATTTTATTCCATCTTTTTCTTTATCTCCTTCTCTCTCTTTCTCCCTCCTTCATTATCTTTATCCCTCTCTCCCTCTCTCTCTTTGCCTCTAACTCTCTCTCTTTATATCTCTCTTCATCCTTCTTTATTCCCCCACCCTCTCTCTCCATCTCTCCACTTCTCCCTCTCTCCTTCATCATTGTTTCTCCCTCTCTCCACCTCTCTCTCTCCTCATCCCTCCCTCTCCCCTTCTCTCACTCTCTCGCTCTTCTTCCCTCTCCATCTCTATCTTCTTCCACCCTCTCTCCCTCTCTATCTCTCCTCATGCAATCTTCATTTCTCCTTCTCTCTTACCTCCCTCACTATCTCTCTCCTCCCTTAGTACCCATAGCTTTTGTCAGAATAATAATCATGAATATGTTTCCATGACGACAAGTTGGTGATAGAAGTCAATAGTCAATAGGTTTAGGTAAACAATAATGATATTCAGTGAATTGATGTAGATTCTACAGTGTACTCTCTATATAAATTGTTGTATATGTAATGAAATTGATATTATTTCATGTTCAATCCTCCTCTCTAATATGGTACCAGAGCTAGTGGATTTTAGACTGGGAGTTTTTGTAGATGTGAGTGTCTATATTCGAGTGTGTGTGTTGAGCAGGGGTCATGAGGGCTCACTGGTGGCCGGTGCGTGTCCGCTTGTTGTTGCAGATCTGGATGCGTATGTTCTCCTCTGATAATGAAATCATGAGAGTGGAGACTCATCACCAAAGGATAATCATTGTCATGTGTGTGTGCATTCTCGTATAAGAGAATGTGTGTGGTTCGTGTACATGTGTTTTGAGTTGTCCATGGAGTCCCGCAAATCAGATCAAGCCATATTGTGAGTAGAGGACAATAGATATATTGAAGAGGCAAAAGAATTGAATGCCTATGCGAGGGATTATTTCGCTTGCTGAGTTTGATGTTTGTTGAAGTCAAAGGAGCCATTGAAGTCCTATTAATCACTATTGATAAAATTTGTGTTATTCCCTGTCACTTTCGGCCAATTTGGTCTTTGTGTGTGGAGAAAGAAAAAAGGTGGAGTGTCGATGCTTTTTACACTACCCATGAGCGATATGGGATTACTTGAGCATGTGCTAGGCATGTTTGACTTGAAATATGTAATTCCTTCTTATCTCATTTGTGACATTCTATGTAAAGGAGTATGTTCCTATTCTATATGAGTGATCTAGATGTTTCCTAGATTGGTGTGTGGTTGAGGTATTCTCTCAACCAAGTGATTGTGTATCCAAGATAGTTTTCCTATCTTGAGACAACACTTCTTGTATATCTGTAATATTATTTTATTAATAGAATATAGCATGCATGCTCAAATTTTAAGTTGGTATCAGAGGCCCGTTTGCGCCTCGGCCTTGGCCTCTCCTAGGCCAAGGGAAATAAAGATTTTGGTGAATGTGTTTTTGTCCATTATATTATTCAAGCTCCCGTGGAGTTAATTCAAGAGAAATTGAGTTTAGATCAGTTGGGATGCGTCGTGGACCTATGTGCAAGACGTGTTTCCATATTTTAAAACTTTGGATGCTTTTGTTGTCTCAATTTGGCATTAAAATGTAAATCGATGGTGGAATTCGTGGGAAAATTTGTGTCGTTCAGTCTATGCATTTGAATCATGTACATAATTCATGCTTGGTAGGCAACTGGGAATTGGATCGGTACAGGCCCAGGTGACCGAGTCAAATAGGGATATTGAGTGGTACACAAGGTAATCATTGGAGTTTTCAATAGAGGGATTTGTTGCCACTTTGAACAGTCAAGAGATACAATTTATGTTAAAACAGCCAATCGATAATCGATCTGTGTTAGGACCAGTGGTGAGATGGAGTACTATGAAGCCGTGAATGGATCTATGTGATTGTATGGAGTATTGTTGGTTTTTCTATGTCTTCAGTATGGAGAACCCCTCTTGGTCTTTGAAATGCCCCGTGGATATGGAAATTTTTTTTTAGTCTCATCGCGGACATGGATGGTTCATGGTTAGAGGGTTAGAGATTTCAGACCCACAAGGTCTTGACGGAGGTCATTGGCATCATGCATCATGCCGAGATCTTGCAATCGATTGCTGCATGGTCGTCAATTGGTGGATTGTGTTGTAGATCTGAGGCAAAACCGAGTTGAGATCACATTTTGAGTGGATGGGTAGCCGAGATCGGTTCCATCGTGGTATTTTTTTATCTGAATTCATTGCAGAGACCAAGACATGGTTCGTGTCATAGTGTATAGTGATGTAGTTGCTGTTGCATCTCTCATAGCTGGTAGAGATGCATGAAATTGTCCCTGGAAATCACTTTGATCGATATCATGGGTTAGCACAACATGCGTTTGGAGAGAAGTGTGCAGAAGTTCTAAACCACTGAGGCAATCTTACTGCATCCTCATTTTAAGTTCTATTCACTACCTTTTAGCAATGCTACCCAATCTGAGTTTTGTGGAAGGGGTCTCAATGGCTACAATACTTATGCTACTCCAACATTTCATGGGTAGCCTGCGTTTATCGTAGTACAATGGAGGATGTAAGCTATGCCTATTTACATGAAACACTACCAACCACAGTGTTTCGTGTTCTTAATTCCTTGGGAGTAATTGGGTTTGCATATGTGGGACATAATGTAGTTATGGAGATCTAAGCTACCATTCCTTCATCACCATAAAGGCCATCTAAGATCCCCATGTGGTGGTGGTGTTATTTTTTTATTAAATAGCTGTCTAAAATCATCTATGGGCAAAGATAGAGAAATTTGATGTTTTGATCATTTTTTATATCTTGGAATCATGAATTAAAATGTTGAGCCTTATTGAGCCTAGCTAACTCAATGTAGGTAAAGTTACTTTGTTATAATTCACAAATCTAAAAAATGACAAGTTAAGCATGGAGTTCCAAGACATAATTGACAAAGACAGAGATACCCAAGATGTGGACAATTTTAAAATATGAGGTAAAAGCACAAAAAAAATGATTAAACGATGATTTACAACAAATTTGAAAGTTTTTGTGAGTGTAGAATAGACTCATGATCATGTTGATGGTCACATACATTTATTAGCAAGTCTAGGATATTTTTTAGTGGTCTTTGTAAAGTATGTACTTGGTAAATACAAGAGTTGGAGTGTGTAATATAAGCGTGATAAGGCATGTCTATCCCCATAAAGTTCGTGGTAATATTAAAACCACTTTATATTTGCAATGTTGGTTTTTTTTAAGCTAGAAACCATGTGTGAGAGTGAAGTGGACAAGGATTCCTATAGGCATGGTTTAGCGTCAGCCGAGAAAATCCTGGGCCTAGTTGAGTTAGGTCTGTAGAGAGCCTTAGTGACTGAATTGAGTGCCTTAATTGAGGGCCTTAGTGGTTGGAGAGCCTTAGGGGCATAATCGAGTGCCTTATTGGCTAGGGTTCCATAGTGGCAGAATCAAGTGCCTTAGTGGTAGAATCGAGCGCCTTAGTAGAAGAATAAAAAGCCTTAGTGACTGAATCGTGAGCCTTAGTGGAAGTGTGGAGCCTTGGTGTCTGGAGAGACTTAGTGGCTGATTTGAGCATGGTTATCGGTAACCCAATAAAACCCATGATGGTGATATTGGAGGGGGATTTATAGGTACAAGTACATGTATAAAATTATAATGGTTGAAAAAATCATGTATGCGAAGGACATCCTACTAGACTGGTGGTTGCAGTGGTTGGGCATGTTTGAAATGTTGTCATTGATGACAAAGGAGATGACAAAGGAGGAACACCTGAAACATCAGTCAAGGAGCAGAGGAGGCAAAAAGAGAAGTAAGGAGCAACATCAAGGAGCATAGACTTGCTTAGAGAACTGCATAGACTACATAGGACGGTAAAATAGAGGAGAAGGGTCAATCGATTGTGTAAATCGAGTATATTTGTGCCCTGTCGATTTAACCTTGTGTGAATATATTCCTGATGAATCCTTGTGACCAATACGAACCTCGGTGATGGAGTTATGTGTAGATAGGAGTTATGTGGAAATTATGAGCCGTGTGAGCTCTGTGTAATTGGAATAAACTGATGTTACTGAGAATCATTTTTTATGCTTAGCCATACCTGTAGAAGCATTTAGAGGGATCGTGGTTCAAGGGGTTAAACTGTGTGCTAGACCTTGAGTTGTATGAGTGACTGGAAAAAATGAAAGAGGAATAGTGACGATATCTGCTCAAGAATCGAGACGATGCAGAGGAAGGGTTTCAGTCGAAGATGGAGGTTGTAGAACAGAGGCACAGAAGAAATAAAAGTGGGCAGAGTTAAGTCGAAATGGTGTATTGAGGAGTAGAACCGGAACCATGAGAGCGGAACCATGAAGGAGGAATAGTGAACGCGGTTTGGAGCAAACCCGGCGGGTTTGATCGCACCGCCCTTGCGGAATAAGCGGTAATTCAGATTTCGGAGCGATTCCACAGATTGGCCAACACGTGGCTCCAAGGGCTCGGGGAAAACCGCCTCCATTGCGTGCCATCGCGCGTTATCGTTCGCGCATCTCCACCGAGCGATATCCATTGGATCAACCAAAGTGATGCACCGTGTCGTCAGCCGTCAGATGTGGAAGGTCGTTGGCGCTGTGCCCCAGCTCAAATTATGATGATTGGGACTGTAAAAATAAGGTTGTGGAATTAACCGAGGTATGTGTAATTCGGTTACATTGGAAAAGGTTAATCATATATATTGGGCGGTGAATCTTTATGGATGTCGGGTTATTTGTATGAATGAAGTTGCAAGGTGAACAAAATGGAGAGCGAAAGTCAATTTAATTAAGCTCCGTGAATCCAATGTAATTTTGTGATTTAATTTAATAAAGTGGGTCTACTCAAAGGTTGGCTCCGCGTATGCCTGGAGCATTGATGCTTATTTTAAACCATACATAGTTAAATATAAAATCCCAAGTCGAAGATTGAGATATGAAGTCTAGAACGAGTTAAGTTGGTAATATTTGCCATGGTCGAGCTCAGAAATTGTAACCGGAGTGTGGACTAAAAGAAGTGTTGTTAATAAAGGGAGAGTTAAGCAAAAATTCACCATATATGTGATGTGTGGAAACCTGGTTCTTTAACCAATTCTAAATTGATTGGTCCGTGTTGATTCGACTATGGTTTAAGCCATATATTCTTCAAGGAGGTAAACTTCAGCATAAATTTGAAACTGCTCAGATTGGAAATTGGGTTAAGTACTAAATTGAGTGCAGGTGATTTTATGTGCAAAGTAAGTTTGAATTATTTAAATTTCCAGCCCAGAAAATAGAGTATTGAAATTGCTCAGATCGATAGTAGGATTGAGTACAAATTTGCTGTTTCCATTTTATATGCTCACAGAAAGAGGAAGTGTGATACCTGATAGAGGTAAACAAAGATTACAGAATTGAAGAGATGTACAAAAAATGGATTCAAAAGTACAGTGAACAGGTGGAATATGCAAAATACAGTGAAAAAAGTATGCAGGACAGTTGCATGACTGCTACAGAAAGGACAAAACCAGCTAGCCAAAGGCTGAGTGAAGTTTATATAATGTAACTGTAAATGTAAATGCTTTATTTGTTTTATATTTTTTGTGATGCAAAGGCAAGTATCCTAAGGAAAAGAAAACCTCCCACTGTAATTTTTACATATTGTTATATTTTTTAATAAGTTGGATAAAGAATTGAGAAGGAAGAAGTCAAAGAGTCACGGCTGGTCACTCAAAATTCCTTGTGAAATACAAACAGTCATGTGAGGAACTCTATATATAACTTGATATGGATAAGAGAAGAGAGAGTAAGAATAGAGAATGAAAAGTATAGAAGATTTAGGCAGAGAAGATAAGGAAGAGAGGAGAAGAAAGAAATGCTACAGAACAGAGCCGATATCTGAGGTAAATCAGCAAACACTTCTTGTGATAAATTGAGGAAGTTGGAGCTTCCCTATCAAGTTGAAGCTTGATAGTTGTCAGTTGTAGCTGACTGAGGTTGGAGCCTCCTGTAGATTGGTGCCTGCAGAAAATTGACGGGAGTTGGAACTTCCTTGCAATTTGTAGCTTGTAGAATCAAGGTTGGAGCCTCCTGTAGGTTGGTGCCTGCAGAAAAACAATGGTGAGAGGGACTTGGAGCTTGCCTTTGCATCACAACAATAATAAGATGTGGTTTTCTCCCTTTATGGGTTTCCACTTATATCTGTTGTCTCTATCTGTGATGCCTGTGTGCTGAGATGATTTATCAAATCTACTTAATGTTTACTGCTCTCATACTAAGTTTAATGTCACATTAATTAAATATTTGCTGCAACATATTAATTTTGTTCACATACTAAGGTTGAATACAAAAGTAAGCTGCAAATAAGCTGGTGAAAATTTAAAAAGCTCATGTATGTATTGAACTAATTCACCCCCCCCCCCCTCTCAGTTCAACTAATAATTCAACAATTGGTATCAGAGCGGGTTCCTTTGTACCAGTTTAACAATTGAAAGGAGATTCTAGATTCTTAGGATGGCTACTAAAGAAGGATGCTCAACCAATAAAGCCCCTTTCTTTACAGGTGCAAATTATGCCTTCTAGAAAATCAGGATGAGGACATACATAATGTCTCTAGGAATAGAAGTCTGGGGTGTTGTGGAATTAGGATATACCCCAAAGGTAACTAACTCAGGGAAAGAATCCAAACAAGATTTTGTAGTTAACACAAAAGCCATGAATGCTATCTTGAATGGATTGTGTGAAGCAGAGTTTATCAAAGTAATGCACAAAGAAACTACCAAAGAGATGTGGGATACTCTGGAGAACATCCATGAAGGAGACAAGAAAGTAAAGACTGCCACAATTAAAGTCTATAGAGCCCAGTTTGAGAACTTAAAAATGAATGATGATGAAGACATTGACAGTTTTTTCCTAAAAGTTGCGGAAATTGTTAACAATATGAAAACTCTT
Source organism: Pinus albicaulis (assembly GCA_034641835.2). Lineage (NCBI taxonomy): Eukaryota > Viridiplantae > Streptophyta > Pinopsida > Pinales > Pinaceae > Pinus > Pinus albicaulis. The sequence goes on from JAXQQM020091605.1 coordinate 128,444, forward strand.
GGAAAAACCATGCCATAAAGTATAATTGTGCAAAAAAGTCTAAGATCTCTTCCATCCAGGTTTAATCCCAAGGTGTCTGTAATAGAAGAAACAACTGATTGGGAGAACTTGACCATGAACCAACTACTTGTAAATTTAACAGCATACGAGATGACGCTCCCACAGAAGAAGCCAAGTACGAGAGAGGCAGCCTTTAAAATAGAAAATAAGAAAGAAGAACAGGAAGATATATGCTCTTGCTCGAATGAAGAAGAGGCAAATTTTGTCAAGAAATTGGATAGAGGCTCAAGTAAATAAAAAGGTAAAATTATTTTAAAATTTTTTAACTGTGGAAGAGTGGGACACTATGCTACTAAGTGTCCTCACAAGAAAGTAAGGAATCAGGCTCAAGAATCAAAGAAAAATACACCAAAGAACTAGCAGAAAGGAAAGAAGTTTAGCAGAAAATCCTTCTATGATCAACAAGAAAATAGTACATCTGAAGACTCAGATGAACCTTCAAGTGAAGAAGGAACCTTTGAATTTTTATTGATGGCCATAGAGGAACTTTAAGGTCTCCTGCTAGAAGATGAAGAAGAAGAAGATGAAGTCGACCTTGAGGGGGAGCTAAAAAGTGCTCCGGAAGAGATTGATAGAATCAAGCTGAAATACAGAAAACATAAGGACATTCTCCTCAGGTATGTATGAGAAGAACAGAATTCATAAGTCCTTATGCAGTTAAAGATAGAGCTTGAAGAAGCCAAGAAGATAGAGGACATGTTACTTAAGCAAATCAAGGAGAAAACTCAGGAACAAGAGAAGTTGGAAGAAGAAGTAGTATGTCTCAGAGAGAAGTTAGAAAATGCTCAGAGGAAAGTATCTACAAATTCCTCTCAAAAAATAAGCTCTAGTAAGTTGAACGAAATTCTGGATGCTCAAAGATCTCCTATGATAAAAACGGGAATAGGATATGAAGGAGAATCAAGTAAAAGAAAAGAAAAAGAAAACAGAGAGATTATTTTTGTAAAGGCAAAGAAGAATGATGAAGCAGCTCAAACAATTTCTACAGAAGAAGAAACATGTAATGAGGAAGACAGAGATCAGAAGAAACCTCCAGTAACAAAGAATGCAGTAAATACTAAGACAACAGAAAAAAGATAATATGCCCCTGAGTATGTCAAATTTGGAAGCCATCAAAGGAGATTCTTCCCTCCTATAAAGAATGCCACCTGCTATGTCTGTCACAAGCTGGGACACATTTCTGCACACTGTCATGCAAGGAGAAGTGAATCAAACCAAAAAAAGATGCAAACAGTGAAGAGACTGTCAGTTGCATATGGAGAAGAAAAACTCCACATCAGTATGCAAATAATTCTATGGTTATCGTTTTTATTGTAAGGAATTTGGCCATAAAATTATTGAATGTAGAAAGAGAAAAAATATTGATGTTCAACACCTCAAGGAGGTTTATGAATAAAAGAAATCTTGTTCATACTCACAACTCTACAAAAAATTATGATCAAATAAGGTATGCAATCAAGTTGGACATATGCCTTCCAAATGTCCTCTGAAAGGATGTGATTCATCATCTCACAAAACATACCAAACAAAAGGGATGCCTCTAGTGGAAAAAGAAGGAGAATAAGTGTGACCTGGCTCTAACTGCTCAAGATCTGAAAAGCCAATGGTATCTGGACAGTGGCTGCTCAAAACATATGACTGGAGACAGGAGAAAATTTATAACTTTTGATGAAAAGAAAACCGGTAATGTTACTTTTGGCAATGATAAATCAGGAAAAATCAAGGGAAAGGGCTCAGACAGCTTAGATAATGGCAGAGGTAAGGCCCAAGATGTACTATTTGTAGATGGGTTGAAGGTAAATTTGCTGAGTGTCAGTCAAATGTGTGATAAAGGCTGCGAACTTCTTTTCAGAGCACAAGACTGTGAAGTCAGATCAAGCACAATAGGTAAGACTCTGCTCAAAGGTGTTTGAACAGAGAGAAATGTTTACATCGTGAAAGAGGAAGATGAAGCATGTCATCTTAGCAAACTTGAGGAGTCATGGTTATGGCATAAGAGGTTGGGACATTCCTGTTTTGGATCACATCATCTACTAGGTAAGAATGAAGTCGCCGAGACATTAAATAAAGAGGCCTTCCAATACCATATGCAAATCATGTCAATTAGGCAAACAGACTTGCACATCCCTTAAGGCCAAATATGAGTTATCAACAAGAAGACCACTACAACTTGTGCACATGGACCTGTGCGGACCTGCAAGAACTAAAACACCAAGTGGAGAATCCTACTTCATGCTGATAATAGATGATTTCTCCATAATGACATGGGTTGCATTTTTCAAGAATAAATCGGAAGCTCTGGAAAAATTCAAAATATTCAAAGCTTTAGCAGAAAATCAGATAGGATGCAAGTTAAAATGCATCAGATCAGACAGAGGAGGTGAATTCACAGATTATGACTTTGTAGATCTGTGCAATGAATATGGCATAAAACAACAATTTACTATTGCAGGGACACCTCAGCAGAATGGAGTAGCAGAGAGACAAAACATATATGTTCAACAAATTGCCAGAGCCATGATGCAAGAGAGTAATATTCCTCAAACCTTCTGGGTAGAAGCAGTACATACAGCGGTGCATATCCTTAATAAAGCTCACTTAAGGCCAAGCAATGATAAGACTCCCTATGAAATATGGCATGGAAAGCCAGCTTCAATCAAACATTTTAGAATTTTTGGAAGCAACTGTTATATAAAGAATAATGATGAATATCTTTGGAAATTTGATGAAAGAGCAGATGAAGGGATTTTTCTAGGATATGCTTTCAAAAGTAAAGGGTACAGGTGCTACAACAATACTCTTCGAAAAATAGTTGAAAGTATTGATGTGAGATTTGATGAAGAACTTCCAAACAATACAAGAGATACAGAATGCTTCAGTCCATCAGACAACCATGAAGAAGAAAACCAGAATGATGATGAAACAAGCAAGACAACAGAAGACGCAGATCTGAGCTCGAAAGCCCCCTCAAGATACACTCAGAAGAATCATCCTGAAGATCAGATCATAGGAGACAAGAAAACAGGGGTCCAAACAAGAAGGCAGCTAACAGAACAAACAAAAGAGGTATACATAGCCATGTTATCATAGATAGAGCCAAAGAGATTTGAAGAAGCCCGCAAGGACAAGTATTGGGTAAAGGCAATGAATGAAGAATTGGACCAAATTGAGAAGAACAATACCTGGGAACTTGTTCCTAGACCAACTGAGAAAAATTTCATAGGCTCAAAATGGGTATTCAAAAATAAAATGAATGAGGAAGGACAGGTAACCAGGATAAAGCCAGACTTGTCTGCAAAGGATATTCACAAATCGAAGGACTTGATTATGATGAAACATTTTCCCCTGTAGCCAGAATGGAAGCCATCAGAATGTTTCTGGCTTTTGCATGCTACCAAGACTTCAAGGTATATCAAATGGATGTAAAATCTACTTTTCTGAATGGAGATCTAGAAGAAGAAGTCTACATGGAACAACTAGAAGGTTTCTCTTTAACAGACAAAGAAGACTATGTGTGCAGGCTGAAAAAGGCTCTATATGGACTGAAACATGCTCCTTGTGCTTGGTACTCAAGAATGGATAAATATTTACAAAAACAAGGCTTTAAGAGAGGTGGAGTAGATAGTAATCTATACATAAAATCCCATGAAAATGAACTCCTGATTGTTGTAGTATATGTTGATGACATTATGTTTGGAAGCAACAGAGATGAACTTGCAAAAGGGTTTGCTGATGAGATGAAATCAGATTTTGAGATGTCCATGATTGGAGAGCTCAGCTTCTACTTAGGACTTCAAATTCAGCAAAAGAACACAGGTACATTCATCTCACAAGAAAAATACTTAAAAGAAATGTTGAAAAAGTTCAAAATGGAGGACTGCAAACATGTGTCAACTACCATGATCACTGGATGTACGCTGTGTGCTAATGATGGATCTGCTAATATAGATCAAAAACTCTACAGATCCATGATAGGAAGTCTGTTGTATCTGACAGCATCAAGACCAGACATCATGCTAGCAGTAAGACTAGTGTCTAGATATCAAGCAGCACCTAAAAAAAATCATCTTCTTGCAGTCAAAATAATATTCAGATATCTACAAGGAACTGCACAATATGGGTTTTGGTATCCTAAAGGAAAAAGCTTCACTTTGACAACATACACAGATGCAGATTGGGCCAGCTGTGTGGATGACAGGAAAAGCACAAGTGGAGGTGCATTCTATCTAGGATAAAGTCTAGTGGCATGGTTAAGCAAGAAACAAACGCCTATCTCTCTATCTACAACAGAAGCAGAATATATAGCAGCAGTAGCATGTTGTACACAAGTCATGTGGATGAAGCAAACCCTCCAAGACATGAATACAATCATTGATGAACCTATCTCAATCAAATGTGATAGTACAAGTGCTATAAGTATATCTAAAAATCTTGTGCTTCATTCAAAAACTAAACATATCCCAATCAAGTATCATTTTCTCCGAGAACAAGCGGCTCAGAAGGTAGTAAGGCTGGAATATGTACCAACAAAAGAACAGACAACTGATACATTTACCAAACCTCTTGCTAGAGAACCATTTGAATATTTGAGAGATAAACTAGGGGTAGTATCTGTAGATGCTACTGATCAGGAGATCAAGTCCCTTGTAGAAAAATGCTCAAAAATGAAGTTGCTCAGAATTGGTCTGAACTAGATCGACTGGAAAGAGCTCGGAAAAACGATCCTGTAGACGTGAATGACACTAAAAACTGACGTCGTATGAAGAAGATATTCAGCTTTAAAATTTTCCAATTTCAATTAAAAAAAGGCCAAAATTGACTTTATAAAATATTTTTATTAAAAAAGAATATTCCACAGAATATTCTGCAGAATATTCCGCTCGTGGCTAATTACAAAGCGCCACGTAGCTAGCCCGGAGGCCGCCACGTGGCCCCAAGGCGAAATGGTTGAATGAATTGGCGTTTAAAAGTTATTTGGTGCACACGGCAGGATTTTAACCTGGGTGCGCGCGGTCACAGTCGGGCGGCCCAACCACATCGGCTGCGTTACTATTTGTTAAATTATTGGCACACAATTTTATTTAAAGTTGATTGTTTGTTTGGGCGGGGCCAAAAAGGGGCCAGCCCCTCCGCATGTAACCACAAGTTTGGAACCGGGAGCTTAACCCAATGGTGCGTTAACAAATATGGGTCGTGGTCAAGAACCGCCGAAGGGTGCGGAATTTAATTATTTCATATGGTTTATTATATTATGGTTCAACTTTATTAAACTCCGCACAAAACTCCAGTTTTAAAACGAATTCCGAAGGTCACGGCTCCGTGGCTTATCCATTAGCCCCAGAGGTTGGCGGGTTTATTGGCGGAGTGCCAAAATTTTAGTGCCGGCTCCTAATTTGTCGGGCTATCTGGCAGTTAGCCAGACTTAGTTGGAGATATTCTAGGCCAAACTGGTAGTTGGAGTAAAAGAGCCATAACTTTGGCTAGGAAAGTCCTTTTGGGACGGATTGTTTTTTGATTTTGGGGTATTGGATCATTTTGGAGTTGTTGGGAGTGTTTTCAGAGCCATTAGGGCGCTCTATCAGAGAATTTACTGGCATTTTTGGTCGTGGAGCCACCAGGACCTAAGGAAAGAAGAGCTGTTTTGGACTATCTTCATCCAATGGAGGTGTTTGTTTAGTCATTTTATACTGATTTGAGCCTTCTAAATCTTAATTTGCAGTGTATTTTTCCATTTGAGGCTTCTATACAGTTGTATTCACATTTTGAGCATTTAATCAAAGAGGAAAAAGCCTAATTAGAGGCTTTTGGACCCAGCGGAGGTAGCCCAAGAGAGGGGTGAACCGCTTAAACAATTATTTGCTGTCATACTGTATAATTTTGTTGCATATTTTCATATTCTGCTCCTTTAAACAGTAAATTTTTCTAAGCAAACTTTTCTCAAGCAGGTTTAAACAGTGAACAAAACTTATTAGTTCATCTTCAAACCACTATACTTCATTTGCAAAATATGTATACTTTCCTATTCACATATTAAAGCTGGATCAATGAATACTTTGCACATAAAACAAATACTTTCATTGATCGGATCTCAGTGATTACATTTTGGCTTTTAGCAGCTCCTTGAGGTTTAGCTCTCCTGATCATCCCTTTCTTTAAAAGGTGAAATATCCTGAATGCCCCTACACACCCGTATGAGAAATACTTTGTTCTCACAATTTCAGATCAAATGTATCAGCTCTATTTGCTTAAGAGTTTGTGAAATTTGTGCAAGTAAATTGTATTATTCTGCAAAATTTGATGCTTACTAGGCTGAAATTGCAAAGAGGGGAAGGTCAATTGGTTAGAGAACAAGTTAATCCTCAACCAAGGAGGGCTAAAGTGCCATGACATCCACCTTCCATTTCATCCTCATTAGCCTTAGAATCAGCCACAAACATGTCTTCCAGAGAAGGAGAAATACATGAGGAAATGGATCCCAAGGAAGAAGAAAGAGTCTTTAGAAAAGCTTTCTTGGACTTGACTGAGATGGTTAGGATTCTATACCAGGAGAGAAATGATAGGATTGCTGGAGAAGGGTCTAGAAACCAAAGAGAAGAAGGAGATTCTTCAGGAGGAAAGAAAGACAAAGATGAGTCTAAGAAAGGGAATGGAGGAAATGGTGATCCACCATCTCCATCGTCATCCTCATCCTCCACATCATCCTCTTCTACTTCTGAAAATCAGTCACAAAAAACAAAAACATCTCTTAAAAATCCTTTGTTAAAGCTTGATGTAAAGTTTAAGTTGCCGATGTTTAATGGTGATGTTAATGCAGAAAAATTGGATAGTTGGATTAGACAGCTGGAAGTCTATCTAAGAATTCAGAATTTGCATGATGATGACACAAAAATCCAATTAGCCTCCTTGAGAATGGATGGAGCAGCTTTGGTTTGGTGGGAAGCTAAAACCAAGGAGGAAATCAAAAAGCATGGTAAGATAACTCTAACTTGGAATGAGTTTATTACTGCTATTAAGAAACAGTTTTATCCTCTTGCTCATATTCAGAAAGCAATCATGAATTGGAAAAAATTTAGGCAACTTAAGGGTCAAAATGTGCAAGATTATACCCAAGAGTTTAGAAGGAGAGCACTTCTACTTGGAGTAGACTTACAAAGTCAAGACACCTTGTTGAAATACATAGGAGGTTTGCACAATTATCTGCAACATACTATTCTATTGTTCAATCCTACCAGCTTAGATGAAGTCTATGTGCAGGCTACACATTTAGAAGCTAGAGGAAAGAATATTTTTGATGAGGATATTAATTTCAAAAACAAAGGAAAGAAGAGAGTAGCAAATTCAAGAAAATAAAAAGGAAAGTTCTTTTGCAAGAACTCTTCAAAGACTATTCATGATGAAGATCATTGTTGGAAGCTTCATCCTGAACTGAAACCAGAAAAATTCAAGAACAAAAACAAGACCAAAGAAAAGGAGAAACTGTAGCAACAGTTGAGCAAGACTTAGGGTCAGACTCAGGAGATGAGACGAAAAGCATAGGCATGGTTTTAAAGAACATTAAGGGGAAAGAAGTGGTGCAAGACACAATTCCTAGTTCTAGCTCTTTGAATTGTCACAAAGATACTCATGAAGAAAAGAGGAGGATAGAGCTTTTCCATGTGAGGGTAATTTCAAAACATACCAAAATTGACACACTATTTGACAGTGGGTCACAAGCAAATCTTATATCTGAAGACTTGGTCAAGCAGCTTAAACTTGAGACCATTCCACATCCGAAGCCTTATCCACTTGGATGGATATGCAAGGATGCCAACTTGCAAGTCTCAAGGAAGTGCATATTGCGTTTTGCAATAACTGCACACTTTATTGACACAGTGGAACTTGATGTGGTGCCGCTTGATATCTCAGGTATTGTTTTGGGAAGTCCTTATTTATTTGACAGGAAGGCCATCTTTCATCGCCATGAAAACAAGTATCACTTGTTCAAAGATGGTAAAGAGTACATTGTGAGAGCCCACAAGAAGAAGCTAGAATCTTCATTACTCCATGCAAGTCAATTCAAAAGACTGGTTAATGCAAGTCAAAGTCTAACTTTGTTGATGTTGAAACGACCAGATTTTGAGCATTTGCCTTTTATTGATGTTGCTAATGATTTGTCTCAGTTTGATAACAGTTTGTCTTTGAAAAAAGATGATGTTATGTTGTGCAAATTACCTTTTGGGTCAGCCAATGTAGTGAATGAAGTGTCAAAGCAAAGCAGTGCAAGCAAGAAGGACACCCAATTCAGCATGGGAAAAAGATGGTTTCAGAATGGTAGAATTCGCCATGGGAACAGTTTGCAAGGTGAAGGTCATCTTAAGTCTTTCTGGAAGTTTGATCAGTGTAGAAAAAGTTTGTTTTCTGCAAATTACAATTGCTGTTCTGCAAATTTTAATCATTTTCATCATAACTCCGTCAATTTTAGCAATGGTCGATCAGTTGATTCCAGAGACAGATTATCATTTTCTCAAAAGCTTCAATTGATGAAATCGGGTAGATTTCAGTTTTTCAAGGGTGGAAGAGTGGAGAATCAGTCTCCACATCATCAGTTTCAGTAATTAGAAAGCTTTTGGGGTCCAAAAGCTTCCCATTTGGGAGGTGTGATCAGGAGATCAAGTCCCTTGTAGAAAAATGCTCAAAACTGAAGTTGGTTAGAATTGGTCCGAACCAGATCGACTGGAAAGAGCTCGGAAAAACGATCCTGTAGACGCAAACGGCACTGAAAACCGACGTCGTATGAAGAAGATATTCAGCTTTAAAGTTTTCCAATTTCAATTAAAAAATGGCCAAATTTGACTTTATAAAATATTTTTATTAAAAAAAGAATATTCTGGGAAGATTTCATGGAATATTCCACAAAATATTCTGCAGAATATTTCGCTTGTGGCCAATTACAGAGTGCCACGTGGCTAGCCCGGAGGCCGCCACGTGGCCCCAAGGCGAAATGGTTGAATGAATTGGCGTTTAAAAGTTATTTGGTGCACGCAGCAGGATTTGAACCTGGGTGGGCATGGTCACAGTCAGGCGGCCAACCACATGGGCTGCGTTGCTATTTGTTAAACTATTGGCACACAATTTTATTTAAAGTTGATTGTTTGTTTGGGCGGGGCCAAAAAGGGGCCAGCCCTTACGGGCCAGCCCCTCCGCATGTAACCACAGGTTTGGAACTGGGAGCTTAACCCAATGGCACGTTAACAAATATGGGTCGTGGTCAAGGACCGCCGAAGGGTGCGGAATTTAATTATTTCATATGGTTTATTATATTATGGTTCAACTTTATTAAACTCCGCACAAAACTCTAGTTTTAAAACGAATTCCGAAGGTCACGGTTCCGTGGCTTATCCATTAGCCCCAGAGGTTGGCGGGTTTATTGGCGGAGTGCCAAAATTTTAGCGTCGGCTCCTAATTTTTCGGGCTATCTGGCAGTTAGCCAGACTTAGCTGGAGATATTCTAGGCCAAACTGGTAGTTGGAGTAAAAGAGCCATAACTTTGGCTAGGAAAGTCCTTTTGGGACGAAATGTTTTTTTATTTTGGGGTATTGGATCATTTTGGAGCTGTTGGGAGTGTTTGCAGAGGCATCAGGGCACTCTATCAGAGAATTTACCAGCTTTTTTGGTCGTGGAGCCACTAGGGCCTAAGGAAAGAAGAGCTGTTTTGGACTATCTTCATCCAATGGAGGTGTTTGTTTAGTCATTTTATACTGATTTGAGCCTTCTGAATCTTAATTTGCAGTGTATTTTTCCATTTGAGGCTTCTATACAGTTGTATTCACATTTTGAGCATTTAATCAAAGAGGAAAAAACCTAATTAGAGGCTTTTGGACCCAGCGGAGGTAGCCCAAGAGAGGGGTGAACCGCTTAAACAATTATTTGCTGTCATACTGTATAATTTTGCTGCATATTTTCAGATTCTGCTCCTTTAAACAATAAATTTTTATAAGCAAACTTTTCTCAAGCAGGTTTAAACAGTGAACAAAACTTATTAGTTCATCTTCAAACCACTATACTTCATTTGCAGAATATGTATACTTTCCTATTCACATATTAAAGCTGGATCAATGAATACTTTGCACATAAAACAAATACTTTCATTGATCAGATCTTAGTGATTACATTTTATTTCTTTAGGCAGAGTCTGTAGAAGGGCCAGGTAGCCTCCGGATTCATCCTTTCTTTGAAAGGTGAAATATCCGGTGAATGCCCCTACAGTCAATCTTTGTATGAGAAATACTTTGTTCTCACAATTTCAGATCAGCTACTCTCTAATATAAAGAGAAAGCACAGTTTCAGGGGGATAACAGAAACGAAAATATCATTCCAGGGGGAGATCAACCAACAAGGGAAGCATGAAACAGGTCCTCAGGATCAAAGGATTATGGAAATAATACATCCAGCATAAAGGAGTCAATGAAAAGGCTAAAGGGTTAGTATTTTAGATTTAATCCACACTGTGGAGAAGCAGGGTACAAAGTCAGAAGATCTCAGAGAGAGGAAATGCACGAAATGTTGAAAAAGGATAAAAAAATAGGATCAAAGGATAAAGTCTACACTAAGAAATGTGCAACCCCTTGCCATTGATGTCAAAGGGGGAGGAAGAGCTAGCAACAGAAGGAAGGATCCTAAAAAGAAAACAGAAGAAGTATATTGCCATCAATTCCAAAGGGGGAGACTGTTGGAAATGTTGTCATTGATAGCAAAGGAGATGACAAAGGAGGAACACCTGAAACATCAGTCAAGGAGCAGAGGAGGCAAAAAGAGAAGTAAGGAGCAGCATAAAGGAGCACAGACCTGCTTAGAGAACTGCATAGACTGCATAGGACGGTAAAATAGAGGAGAAGGGTCAATCAATTGTGTAAATCGAGTATATTTGTGCCTTGTCGATTTAACCCTATGTGAATATATTCCTGATGAATCCTTGTGACCAATACGAACCTCGGTGATGGAGTTATGTGTAGATAGGAGTTATGTGGAAACTATGAGCCGTGTGAGCTCTGTGTAATTGGAATAAATTGATGTTACTGAGAATCATTTGTTATGCTTAGCCATACCTGTAGAAGTATTTAGAGGGATCGTGGTTCAAGGGGTTAAACTGTGTGCTAGACCTTGAGTTGTATGAGTGACTTGACAGAATGAATGAGGAATAGTGACGATATCTGCTCAAGAATCGAGACGATACAGAGGAAGGGTTTCAGTTGAAGATGGAGGTTGTAGAATAGAGGCGCAGAAGAAATACAAGTGGGCAGAGTTAAGTCGAAATGGTGTATTGAGGAGTAGAACCGGAACCATGAGAGAGGAACCACGAAGGAGGAATAGTGAACGTGGTTTGGAGAAAACTCGGCGGGTTTGATCGCACCGCCCTTCCGGAATAAGCGGTAATTCAGATTTCAGAGTGATTCCACAGATTGGCCGACACGTGGCTCCAAGGGCTCGGGGAAAATTGCCTCCATTGCACACCATCGCGCGTTATTGTTTGCGCATCTCCACCAAGTGATATCCATTGGATCAACCAAAGTGATGCACCGTGTCGTCAGCCGTCGGATGTGGAAGGTCGTTGGCGTTGGGCCCCAGCTCAAATTATGATGATCGGGACTGTAAAACTAAGGTTGTGGAATTAACCGAGGTATGTGTAATTCAGTTTCATTGGCAAAGGTTAATCGTATATATTGGGCGGTAAATCTTTATGGATGTTGGTTTATTTGTATGAATGAAGTTGCAAGGTGAACAAAATGGAGAGCGAAAGTCAATTTAATTAAGCTCTGTGAATCCAATGTAATTTTGTGATTTAATTTAATAAAGTGGGTCTACTCAAAGGTTTCCTCTGCGTATGCCTGGAGCATTGAGGTTTATTTTTTAAACCATACAGAGTTGAATATAAGATCCCAAGTCATAGATTGAGATATGAAGTTTAGATCGAGTTAAGTCAGTAATATTTGCCATGGTCGAGCTTAGAAATTGTAACCAGAGTGCGGACTAAAAGAAGTGTTGAAGGTTAGAATGCAAAGTCAACCTTTTTAATACAGGGAGAGGTAAGGAAAAATTCACCATATATATTATGTGTGGAAACTTGGTCATTTAACCAATGCTAAATAGATTGGTCCGAGTTGATTCAACTATGGTTTAAGCCATAGATTCTTCAAGGAGGTAAACTTCAGCATAAACTCGAAATTGCTCAGATTGGAATTTGGGTTGAGTAATAAATTGAGTGCAGGTGATTTTATGTGCAAGTAAGTTCTAATTATTTAAATTGCCAGTCCAGAAAATAGAGTATTGAAATTGCCCAGATCGACAGTTGTATTGAGTACAAATTTGTTGAATGCATTTTATATGCACAGAGAGAGAAGAAATATAGGTCTCACAGAGGTAAACAGAGACTGCAGGTCTAACAGGTATACATGCACAGGTGCACACAATTGCAGTAAACCAAAGTATACAGAACAGTCACTCAACAGCAGCAGAAAAGACAAATCCAGTAAAGCCAAAGTCCAAAAAAGGAGCTGAATTGAAATGTGTAACTGAAAATGTAAATATTTTTTTGTTTTATATTTTTTGTGATGCAAAGGCAAGTATCCTAAGGAAAATAAAAATCCCACTGTAGCATGGAAATTTGTACATATTGTTATAATTTTAAAAATGAGTTGGATAAAGGAATAAGAAGACAGAAGCTAAAGAGTCATGACTGTTCACTCCAAATTCTTTGTGAAATACAAACAGTCATGTGAGGAACTCTATATATAATATCAATCTGATATGAAAAAAAAGAGAAAAAAAGAGGTCAGAGAGAGTAAGAATAGATAATGAAAAGTATAGAAGATTGAGGCAGAGAAGATAAGGAAGAGAGGAGTAGAAAGAAATGCTACAGAACAGAGCTGATATCTGAGGTAAATCAGCAAACACTTCTTGTGATAAATTGAGGAAGTTGGAGCTTCCATATCAAGTTGAAGCTTGATAGCTGTCAGTTGTAGTTGACTGAGGTTGGAGCCCCCTGTAGGTTGGTGTCTGCAGAAAATTGAAGGGAGTTGGAACTTCCTTGCAAGTTGTAACTTGCAGAATCGAGGTTGGAGCCTCCTGTAGGTTGGTGCCTGCGAAAAAACAGTGGTGAGAGGGAGTTGGAGCTTGCCTTTGCATCACAACAATAATAAGATGTGGTTTTCTCCCTTTATGGGTTTCCACTTATATCTGTTGTCTCTATCTGTGTTGCCTGTGTGCTTAGATGATTTGTCAAATCTGCTTAATGTTTACTGCTCTCATAATAAGTTTAATGTCACATTAATTAAATACTTGTTGCAACATATTAAGACTGTTCACATACTAAGGTTGAATACAAAAGTAAGCTGTAAATAAGTTGATGAAAATTTAAAAATCTCATGTATGTATTGAACTGATTCACCCCCCCCCCCCCCTCTCAGTTCAACTAAGAATTCAACAGGGCACCCATGCATTCTAGTGGATGGTTGCTCCTTTATATGGACGTTGACATATTATTTTGCCATGTTTGACCACACTCATATTTTGTAAATTGTTATCGAGACTTGGAAAATGTAATTCCTACTTGTCTCAATTGTGACTTTTTATGTAAAGGAGTTTGTTCCTATTCTATAGGAGTGATCTATTTATTTCCTAGATTGGTGTGTGGTTGAGATATTATCTCAACCAAATGATTGTGTGTCCAAGATAGTTTTCCTATCTTGAGAAAAAAATATTTCTATACATGTAATATTATTTGATTAATAGAATATAGAGCGCATGCTCAAAGTTGAAGTGTTTGTTGTGTGAAGATATAATTTGGGTTGGGATTCAAGTGCGACAGTGATGTCTGAAAGACTTAGAGGAGTGTGAAATGATCCAAAAAGAATCCATGGGTGGACTGCGTTCGTAATCGACTTGAGGATTGATAGATCATTATTGTGGAGTTTAGAAAATCATTGTGCATGTTGTCATTATTGTGGAGTGGAAGCATGAGAACGTTGTGCCAAGCATGAAGGAGTGTGGTGTTGCAGCATTCCAATGATTTTGATGATTAGCTGAGACGTGAAGCTCAACGTTGTGGGAGGATCCTTTTGCCTCCTTGCTGTGAAGTTTATTTTTTTGAAGTTTGTGATTTGGCTTCAAATCTACACTATCAGCGACCCACTGTACTGCAGAGTGGCATGATTGTAAAAGGAGCCTCGTGCTAAGTTAGTGATTAAGGATGTGTGGGGCATGGAGTCTACATAGAAGTCGCATGAAGCCCATGAGTTGAGTTGCGTAGTGAGTAGAGCCTTAGAGAGTGTGGAGGCATCAAAGTATATTGGATATGTGTTGAAGCCACGTCGGAGGGTCATACATATATATTTGTGGTTGGAATATATTCAGAGAGGAGATTGGTGAAGCCACGTTTTATTTTCTATCAGTTATTGTTGAACCGACTATATGTATATTCTTGTGCAAAAGCGTGAAGTGTAGTGGTGTAGAGGTTAATTGCATTGAGTGCAAATTCTATTGGATCTGGTCCAACATTCATTAAATATAAATTGAACGTGATGTGTGTGGAGGAGCACGAGGAGTCTATCTCTGGATCCCCTCGCATAATTTTGGTATGGTCAGGGTGAAGCCCATTTCTCATCCACTGAAAATTATCTTGAACATCCACTGTGTTATGTGGAAAGAAACATGAAAAGTTTTAGAATTAGATAGATTGGAACGAGTCATATATGGGTGGAGTGTGTAGGTGGTTGTCACCAAGAAAAGTGAGAAAACCTTCAGCGAACAAGTGAAATCTTGTGGAGAAAGTCATGGGTCAACAAAGGAGACTCAAATAGTCTCAAAGAGAATTGAAAGTGTCGAAGAGAAAGAAATAGAGGGAAAAGGAAGAATATGGAATGTTTCCATCTGTAGAATTCATGCTTAATGAAGACATGAATCCAAATACAGATCTAGATCCAATTCTACTATATTTCTCAGGTAAAAAATTTAAGCGTTGAGGAATAAAAATGGAGGGACTGCTTGGTTCAGTAGATTTATGGCAATTTTTTCAATAAACTTCGATAAATTCCCATGATAAGATTAGAGGTGAAGTGGCACTGCTTCTCATCATATCAGCCCTGGATGAAAACACTTTGTCTAGTATTTTGTATGAATTTAGTGAAATAGGTGATGCAAAAAAAAATTGGGATGTTTTAGAAATGAAGTACAGTTTGAATGAGGTTGAAGATGATTAAAGTATTGTTCTTGAAAATGATGACTTCGTTTTCAGTCTCATAGTTGATAGTGAACTAAAGATCACAACATTGAGGCTACAATTATGGATGATGAATGTGTGTATGTAATTGACATTGAAACATGTGATGATGAAGAAACAACCATTGATGTAGAATCTGAAGATTTTTTTGAAGAAAGTCTCTATGATACAAAGACATATAGATCATAATTAAGGAGAGGTGTCAGAATAATAATCATCAATGAACTTAGACCAAAAGACAAGTTAACATATAGGTTGTAATTAAGGAGAGGTGTCAGAATAATAATCACCACTCTGTAACCATGACAGGAGTTGGTGATAAAAATCAATAATCAATAGGTTTAAGTAAACAATAATAACAATATGGTGAATCTATTGGATGAAAAATAATTTCAACCAACCCCACCAACAAAATTTAATGCAAAGGATTCATCTCGGTGTTTCTGGAGAGATTGCTTAGCTTCCTGAAGAAGTTGTCTCCATCGACAACGAGTTTCGAGAAGGTTCTTTGCCATGTATAAATTTCCATATTCAGTAATGAAAAATTACAATTTTTTGTGCATTTTGTGTTCATTCTAATATGGTATTAGAGCAAGGTGAGGCCTTTGAGCGATCAGTTATCGCCGTGTAATTTTTCCAATGTGCCCTCAGATCATTGAGGGCATCTGAGGGCGTGTTGCAAAGGAGTCTCTGTGCTACTGAAAAGTCTGTTGCAGAGAGGTTGTGTTCAGTTTGTGTAAGTTGTGTGCAATGCATGAAGCCTTTAGTGAAGGGCGTATTGGCCACTAAGAGTAAGTTTCTATGTGCAACCAACTTGTGAAATCTATTGCAGAGAAGTTTTTTTTAGTACATTCTTGTGTTACAGAAAAGTTTGTTTATGCTTGCACTGGGTAAAGGATTTGGTGAAGGGTGAACTAGCTAAAGGAGTTGCTTGGAGAATTTTTCTTATGTGCTAATAAGAGAGGGTCGAAGAAACATGTTTTTTAAATTGAATTGTGGCAAGGTTAAATTTTTCTATTGGATATGATAGGAATGTTGCCTTTATGTTAAATGTTTAATAGTTGGAGTTAAAAAAATATATATATATTATGAATATTAAAGGCTTTATGGTTAATGCAAAGGTTCAAACCAAGTGAAAAGTAAATTGTGGTAGTTGTTGGTAATTGAGATTCACTTAGTAAATTGTGGTAGTTTCCATTTCTTTTGAAGTTTTTAAAAAGAGTTAATGAAATCATAGAAATTATAACAGTTGAAGTTGTGTGTATATTGTGTGATGTGTTGTGTTCTCTGATATGATATCTTCATTTTAGAAGATAGGAGCCGCATGATGAGTTCTTTGATTTGGTGAATTTTATGGTTTAAGTGATTAAGTAAAAAAAATGAAAAATAGTTGGCTTTAAGTTAAATTATAAGTGTTTATAACAACTCCAAATTTGAATTAAAATAATTAGTGGTGGTTGTACGACTGATTGGCATTATGTTTTTTTTATGACGACTTTTTAAAGAATATATGAAGTAAGATGAATCCGTGAAATTTATAACATTGGTGTGGTGAAATAAAGTATTGGAGTGTTTTTTTTTAAAGAAGTGTTTTTGATATAAAATCTTCTAAAAGGATTTTATAACAAAAATTAAAAAAGGGAAGGAGAATTAAAATTAAAAAAGGGGGTAATTTTATTTAAGAGGAAAGTAAAATTAGTCAAAGAAGGTGTTATTGTTGTTTGTGATTAAGGAGTTACTAAATTTATTGGTATTTAGATTGGTACTTGAATATTTATAAGTTTAGTACCATGGAAAATGTATTAGCAGAGTCTTATCTATCTGATTCTAATAAGTTGGATGGTGAAAATTATGCAAATTGGAAGTTTTAAGTTGCAGACTTTGACGGAAGGCTACAATATATGGATGATTGTGTCTAGAGATGAAGTTAAGTTAGATCCCCCTCAAGCCACAACGCAGCAATTCAAGATTGGGAGCGAAGAGAAAAAAAACAGAAGGTATTGTTGCAGATTTCTGTTAAGGGCAATATTATTCCACACATTAAAAAGTGCAAAACATCCAAAGAGACATGATGGGACACTCTCAAAAATTTGTATGAGACTAAGAATACAAATCGAATATTGTATTTAAAGAGTAAGCTTCTTTCAATTAAGATGGAAGAAAATGAATGTATGAGTAACTTTATTTCTAGAATTAAAGATCTAAAAGATAAATTAGGTTACATTGGTGAAACAATATCTAGTGCAGACTTGGTTACTGTGACATTAAATGGAATGTTGGATGAGTATCAAATTTTTATCACTGGTCTTGCAGCTAGAGAGACGGCTCCTACATTTGATTATTTCGCAAGTATAATTATGCAGGAAGAAGAGCGAAGAAGAAGACTTAATAAAAAATCTCCCAATTCAGATTTAGCATTGATGGATAAAGGGAAGAAAGCCTTCAAAGGAAAACAACGGGAGAAAAATAAAGGCAAAAGGCCATAGGTAAAATCATTTCAAGGTACACCTTCACCAAGGTCAAATTTCAAATCAAGTAGAAATGATGTATGTTACTATTGTGGAAAACCTGGATATTTTGCTAAGAATTGCATGAAAATAAGATCTAATCTATTTAAAAAAAGAAGTAATACATGATATTATGTTGATAGAGATGAGGTAATCAGTCATGAATTTAGAAATCTTAAATTATTTAGGTCCAATGTTGCTTTATCGGCAGAAACTGATGATGATAATGCTTGGTTTATAGAGTCTGGTGCATCAATCCACATGTCATGCAAAAGATATTGGTTTGATACTTATCATGAAGTTAATAATGGTGCACACATCTATTTAGGAGATAGTAGATCACATTAAATTAAAGGATATGGTGATATAAGTGTTACTATGCCTAATGGACAAGAAAAACAAATTCAAAATCTGGTGTATGTTCCAGGATTAAAGAAGAACTTAATTTATGTCTCTACTATTAAAGATCAACATTTTAAAGTTGAATTTGTGAAATCACATGAGTGCTTCCTTTGAGTCTGTATATATTTCCGACCTTTTCAGCCTTCATAACAACCAAGGCTCCTTTTGACACTTTCATCACTCCATTCTGACCTATAAATTTATACCCATTCGAATCCAAAACTCCCAAGGAAATCAAGTTTTTCTTTAGATCAAGTACATGCATCAGATAATGTTTTAACTGTATCATCATACATTTTGATTTTTACCAATCCCATCAGTCTGACAAGATGCATTATTTCCCATGAATACAAAACTACCATTTACAGTTTCATATGAAGTAAACCAATTTCGGTGCGGACTCATATGATGAGAAGCACCAGAGTCTAATAGCCAATTTTCAGCATCTTGAGAGACATTACAAATAGGGAGAGATTCAGAAATTAAAACCTCATCAACCATACCTGAATCAACCTGATTTTCTTCCTTGTTATGGTTTTTTGACTCCTTCCATTTCCAACAATCTTTCTTGAGGTGTCCAAGTTTGTTGCAGTACCAGCACTTGGCTTTGCACTTCTTGATGCCCTTTGACTTTGATCTGGAATAACCCCTTGCTCTCTCCCCTCTTTCCTTTGACCGACCTCTGGCTACCATGGCTTCTGGTGCAGATGTCTCAATACTAGATTTTCTTTGTACTTCTTCAGATAAGAGAGCACCCATAACAGATTCAAATTTTAAGGAATCGGCAGTGCTCAGACTGATTAAAGTTACAAAGTGATCCCATGGCTCAAGCAGAGAACACAACAAGGTTATTGCCTTGTCTTCTTCCTGCATTTTAACTTCCATATCTGACAACTGGAAAATAAGCGTATTAAAAACATTTCAATGTTCGGCAACTTTTGTACCCTCCTTCATCCGAAGACTATACAATTGTCTTTTTAAATAAATTCTATTTGTCAAAAAATTTTCATATACAAGGTTTCCAATTTTCCCCACAACCCATCAGCTGTGCTCTTTTCAACAATATTAAAGAGAACTTCATCTGTGAAACATAACCGAATGGTACTGAGGGCTCGGGCGTCCATGTCCTCCCAGTATGAATCTGTCATGCTTGCTGGTTTTTTATTTACCTCGTCTAATGCGTTGTGCAACCCTTGTTGCACCGACAAATCCCTAACCTTCAGTTTCCACAATGCGAAATTGTTTTTCCTGGTGAACTTATCCACCTCAAATTTTGCATTCATCATTTTTGTCATTCTTCCTACTATCATTAGGGGAATTTTGAGGTCTAAAATGGGCCTCCTAAGGAAATAATAAAATAATAGCTAAACCAATAAAATAATATTTATGAATTTGCAATTCACTTTTTGCACCGCAATCCATCTAACCATAGTTAAATTCAATTCAAAATTTGTACCAAAATAAAATTAATAAAAAAATTGTATTGATGTGACCATAAATAAGAATGAGATTTTCAAGAAAAAGTCATTATCATTTAACAACTAATGAATTTGTCCTTTGTACTTAAATAACTTAAAATAAAATATAAATTTAAATTTATAAATTCTTAATTATATTATATGCTATTAATTAAAATTTATATTATTTAAATTGTATAATAACATGTAATTAATACATTATATAAAAATAATATAATATAATAAATTTATAGGGATATGCATTGTTTCTTTCAAGAAATATGAAATGACAATAATATATTTTTATTCAAAAAGTGTGAAATGACATTTATTATGAGTATTTTACTTTGACTTTAAAAGTACTTAGAGCACTACCATGATTAACCATGAGTTTTTATCCACCATTGAGAATGTGACAAGTAAGTACCATTAACTCAAGCAATGCCACCTCAACCATTAGGGATGATGTCATCCCCTAAAATGTGATTGGTTCTCATAAAGTGAATTTTGATTGTACATTTTCCTTAGGAGGCCCATTTTAGACCTCAAAATTCCCCTAATGGGATTTTTGTTTTTTCCTCCTTTCAGCTAGTTAGGTTTTTTTTATTTCCCTTCTATTGCACAAAAAAATTCTTTCAATATTGTATGGGTTTTTTTATTTCCCTTCTATTGCCCAAAAAAATTCTTTCAATATTGTGTGGGTTTTTGATTTCCCTTCTATTGCCCAAAAAAGTTGTTTCAATATTGTATGCCAAAAATATATATATATTTCCCCTTATCTTTTTCTTTTATTTATTTAATTTTATGCCCTAAATTTTTTTGTCTACCTTTAAAAAAAAAAAAATCTCTTATGTCTACCCAAAAAAATAAAAAAATCTCGCCCTAAAATTCTTTTCTGTCTGTCTTTAATTTTGTCTGCCTTTAAGAAAAAAAAATCTCCAACTGCCTCAAAAAACCTTTCTTTTTCTTTCTTTTAAAATAAAAATACTAACAGAACCTAAATTTGTCTAAGACAACAATCGATTTCATTTGGGCATAACGACTCTTGTTCAATCCTGCAACCGGCTTCTCCAACAATTTCATTTGGGCAGAACAAATCTTGTTCAATTTTGCAACCGGCTTCTCCAGCGTTATTCAAGCTACAACCCCTTTTTCCTCGGACTCGAGCAAACCCTCTGTAGCCAGGCTTGAATGCAGCCTCCTTAATTGGTGACTTTTCAAACAATGGACAACAACACGTAGCCTTTCTCTCAACCCCTTAACTGGTGGCTTTTCAAACAATGGACAGCGGCACTTCTTTTGGACAATGGCTATCACAGCGTGCTTTTCAAACAATGGACATTAGCACTTCTTTTGGACAACAACTTCTTCTTTTTTCTTTTCCCTCTAGCGTAATCCTTACTCCACCAAGATCTTACTCCACCAAGCTTTGATACCACTTGTTGTTCTTTGGAAAGATAAAAAGAAGAAAGAAATACAATTATATAACTGAAAGACAAACTGAAATTAACTCACACGAAACACATAAATTTTACGTGGTAAAACCTTGACAGGGTGTCAAGGAAACCTCCACGGGGCAAGGGATTGGAAACTCTATTAATCAAATGATTCTCCACACTTACAAGACTCTCGGGTCATCTAATTTAACTTGAGCCTATTTTGTTATTCTAACTTCATTTCGTTACTCAACCAATTAACAGTTAATAAGTAATTTGCCCAAAATTACATTATTTACATTTGTTGTCATATTTTTAACAAAAGCTCAAAAAAATAACTGCGTATCCATCCTAACAGCTGCATCGAATATCTATATGAGAGAAATGTCAACGATTGATGTAAGACTACAAATCTATATAAATAATTGTTTTGTTTCTATTAAAATGCTACCAAACTATTTCAAAAACATAAAAAAATGTCAAAAATATTTCAAAGCAATGGAGCTGAACCATTAACTGGTGCTTTGAATATGAGCATGCTATTGGGTGCGCCTCTCCACATGGACAAATCGACTTTAACATCGTGATCAAGTTTTATATTAAAATAATATAGTGAGCAATTAAGAGTACAAGCTGGGTTGCTGTAGGTTTTCATACATACACCTTCATGTACTATGAGATTGAGAACGATATAATATTTTATTAAAAGATAAAGGTCATCTCTCCAACATAATATTGGACAAGATTTATTCAATCAACGTATAACACATGCTCTAAAACATCACACCATTTTGTAAAGAGGAAACCCACATTCACATGGATTATAAACCATCAAAATGGGTTGACAAAAAATAGATCATTATCTTTTTTTCTTTTTTTTTCAAAGTGGATTGTTGAAATATTAAACCCAACCTCGACTGAGCAGAAGGACGGAAGGACGTAGTAGCAGGAGTAAGAATTGTTTGTTTAAGATTGCACTCCATTGTGCATTCAAATCATATTTAAAGACATCTGCAAACCAAAATTTTGTGTATATGGTCGTAGGCCTATTTCTGCAAAATAATTTGACCACACAAGCTAGTTTTGTTTAGGTTCTTATCTCCTACAACCACCATTCTTAAAACCCTACATACTACATTTAAAATAAACCACCAATCATTGTTGAAATTTGGCGCGTTTCATTTAAATTTTTGAATGGGCCATGTTATGATTGTGGAGCCCATAATCAACATCACCACCCACAGCCAATCGCGAGGCCATCGCATAGAATGGAGCTGATGTGGACCAGCCCCAAATGGATGCGATATGCATTCATCAAATCCACTTGCTTTTTGTTTGAAATCTGCGCGGGCTCCACTTCCAGCGAATGGGAGGCTGATCGCATAGCCTTGGAGTACAGTCAACATGGGGAAAATTGGATGCGATAAGCGCATCAATTAGTTTTCATAAAAATTCTTGAAATCTACGAAAAGCATTTGCGTGAAGGTTTTAAACTTTAGGTTTAAGGTGTAGTGTTTTATTTTATATGCGCACATTGCGAAAAGGTTTTAAATATTAAGTTTGATATTTTATATATTATGCCGCGACAAAAGCTTTTACAAACTTAAGGTATAGTTATATATATATGTTCTCATATATATATATATATATATATATATATATATATATATATATATATATATATATATATATATATATATATATATAATGTAAAGTTTGTTTTATATTTTTTGTGATGACATATATAAAAGAAAAGGCCCGAAGGTAAATGCATGTGAGACTCTGTATGGAAAACAGAGAGCGTAGTTGTAAATGAATGGACTCTGTATTGTAAAAGAGCCCGAAGGCTAAAACAAAGAGCACTTTGTATGTATTTTCTTGAAGACATAGAGCAAACTTCAACACTGCGTGTGCAGCAATTTTTTTTATTTTTTTTTAAAGCCAACACAACAGTTCACTGGAAATTTTGTAATAGCTTCTCAAGCTTAATGAAATGGAGTTTTAAAGCGTCTCCGTCCAGCAATTTTTTTTAATTAAATCTCTGTGTTGGGAAGAGGAATTTTATTTCCTCTGTGTATTTGGAATTGTTCAAAAATTCCAACATGGTATCACAGCTAGTCCAGGCTCTTTGAATTTGTCAAAGAAGCTGAAGGAAGGATTTGTTGAAGCTTTTGACCAGCAAAGTGAAGGCTCAACAAAACCAAGGTATTTACAAAACAGAGTTTTTTTTGTTGTTGTAAAAGAGTGAAGTCCAGAGAAGTCTCTTAAAGAGAGATTTTGTCTCTCCACAGTGAGAAGGTTTATTTGTGAAACACAGTCAAGTTTTTTTTTGCATATTTCAGTAAGCTAGCCATGACAGGAGCCAACACAAGCACGAGTATGAGAAATACTCAATTCCCACAATTCAATGGGAAGAACTATGACTATTGGGCAATCAAAATGAGAGTCTTGTTTGTCTCTCAAGATTTATGGGAGTTAGTTGAAGATGGTCTAGAAGAACCAGCAAATGAAAATGCATTTAATGCCTTAACACAGGCAGAGAAAGATTTGCTGAAGAGTAATAGGAAGAATAAATCAAAAGCCCTCTTCTATCTCTTTCAAGCAGTGCATGAAAGTGTATTTCTAAGGATTGCATCAGAAAAGAGGTCCGAGGATGCATGGGATACTCTTTAGACAACCTACCAAGGAATGAAGAAGGTAAAGACAACAAAGCTTCAATGAATGAGAAGAGATTTTGAAGTCATTTGCATGAAAGAGTCTGATACAATAGACTCATTCATCACAGTGTTGATTGGGTTGGTTACCCAAATGAGATCTCATGGAGAGACAGTAAAAGAAATAAGAATAGTGGAGAAAGTGTTGAGGAGCTTACCCTCAAGATTTGATGTGATAGTCACAACCATTGAAGAGACAAAAGATCTCTCAAAGTTTACTGTTGATGAGCTTCATGCATCATTGATGACACATGAACAAATATTGGGCAGAACAACAAACTCATCTTTGGATCATGCCTTTAAGACCCAGAATTCCTTTGGAAGAGGAAGAGGTCAAGGAAGAGGAAACTACAGAGGAAAAGGAAGAGACAAAAGCCAAAACAGAGGAAGAAACAACCCTGCAAATACTAGTGGAAGGGGCAGCAATCAAAATCAGAACTAAGGCCAAGGCAGTAGCTAGCAAGGTGGACAAAATCAAGCACATAGATAAAGGTATGATAAATCCCAAGTCCAATGTCATTACTGTAAGAAGTATGGGCATTATGCCAATGAATGTAGGAAGAAACAGAGTGACATGGGTAATAGACCCAGTGCTAATTTTACTAAAGAAAATATCAGTCAGGAGAACTTGTTTTTAGCATGTAATATCGCTGAAGAAAAGAATGAAGATATATGGTTTCTAGACTCAGGGTGTAGCAACCATATGACTAGAAACATTTCTATGTTTTCCATGATTGATGAAAATGTAAAGTCTCAAGTAACATTGGAGACAGACAGTAAGGTCTCTGTCATGGGAAAAGGCAGAGTGAATGTTTTGACAAAGAAAGGAGAAAGAAAAACCATATCAGATGTTTATTATGTGCCCGGTATGAAGTGTAACCTTTTGAGCATTGGACAACTCATTCAAAAGGGCTACAATGTATTTTTTGAAGATAATGTATGCACCATCATGGATAAACCACCAAGCAAGCAATGCATTTCATAAGTGAAGATGACAAGGAACATAATGTTCCGTCTCAAGATGAGAGCATATTTGAAGAAATGAGATGTCATTGCAGCAGTGACACAAGAGACATTCCACGGAGAAGAAAAGCATGAAAACTGGTTATGGCACTTGAGATTTGGACATCTCAACTTTGGAGGTCTGAATTTGTTACATAGGAAAGGAATGGTAAAGGGATTACCATTGATTGAGAAACCGGACAGCCTACGTGAACGCTACATCTTGGGAAAACGACATAGAGAAAGTTTACCATCAGGAAAGAGCATAAGGATAAAATCACCCTTAGAAATTGTCCATTCAGATTTGTGTGGACCAATGCAAACACCATCACTAGCAGACAGCCACTATATGCTGACCTTTATTGATGATTACACAAGAAAAACTTGGGTTTATTTCTTGAAGTTGAAGAGTGAAGTGTTTGAGAAATTCTGCCACTTTAAAGCTCTTGTTGAGAACCAAAGTGGACAGCATATTAAGGTCTTAAGGACAGACAGAGGAGGAGAGTATATCTTAAAATAATTTCTGCATTTTTGCAGAGAAAATGGGATTCACAAACAATTTACAGCAATGTATACACCGCATCAAAATGGAGTTGTTGAAAGGAAAAATAGAACCATCATGGACATGGTAAGAAGTATGTTGAAGGCAAAACATTTGCCAAATGAGTATTGGGTTGAAGCTGTACATTGTGTAGCATATATATTGAATAGATGCCCAACCAAAGCTGTAATGAACAGATTTCCTGAAGAAGCATGGAGTGGCATAAAACAATTTGTCACCCACATGAGAGTTTTTGGTTGTGTGGCTTATGCACACATTCTAGATCAACTAAGGAAGAAGTTGGACAGTAAGGGGGATAAATGCATACTTATTGGATACAGTGAAGAATCCAAAGCATATAGATTATGTAACACATCCACCAAGAAGTTTTTTATAAGCATAGATGTACAATTTATTGAGGAAGAAGCTTGGGATGGAAGCATTGAGAAAACAGTGAATGTAAAAACTTGTTTGTCTCATGATGAAGATGAGGAAGAAATGGCTGAAAGACATTCCTCATTAGCAGCACCACCTCCACCAACACAAGTAAAACAATGGACACCATAAGCAGGTATGAGAACACCCTTGAGAAGTGATGACATTGTTTCTCCAAGCACATCATAAGGAGTAGATTTGAGTGCTTATACAAGCACAAGTACACCAAGTGAAAGAGGAACCAGATTCAGAAGTCTGAATGAGATTTATCAGCAAGAGGTAGGAAATGAAGGTATGAACTCTTTATTTTCATTGTATTGTCATGTAGAAGATCCTATTCATTTTGAAGAAGTTGTAAAAGATAAAAAATGGATAGATGCCATGGATGAAGAAATGAATGCCATAGAGAAAAATAAGACATGGGAATTAGTTGATCTCCCAAAAGGAAAAGAAGTTATTGGAGTGAAATGGGTTTATAAAACCAACAACAATGCGGAAGGTAAGATTGAAATGCACAAGGCCAGAATTGTTGTCAAAGGCTACAAGCAGCAAAAAGGAAGAGATTATGAGGAAACTTTTGCACCAGTTGCAAGAATGGAAACAATGAGAGCAGTGTTGTCCATAGTAGCACAACATAAGTGGAAAGTTTACCAAATAGATGTGAAATCAGCATTCCTGAATGGGGTATTGATGGAAGAGGTATATGTTGAACAACCTCTGGGATATGAGAAAGCAGGTCAACAGCACAAAGTATGCAAATTGAAGAAAGATCTATATGGGCTGAAACAAACACCAAGAGCATGGTACAGTAGGATAGATGCCTATCTACTGGAAAATGGGTTTGAAAAATGTGAAGGAGAACCTACAGTATACATCAAAGAGAAAGATGGTAAGATGTTGATTGTTGTTTTGTATGTTGATGATGTGATATTCACAGGTAATGATGCTTACCTCATTAAGAATTTTAAAACAATCATGAAGGATGAATTTGAAATGACTAATATGGGATTGCTGAGATACTTCTTACGAATAGAAGTAGAGAAAAATGTAAATAAAATTTTAATTTCTCAAGCAAAGTATGTTAAAGAAGTTTTGGAAATATTTAACATGCATGATTGCAAAACGGAAATTAATCCTACAGTGATGGGATTGAAGTTAAGCATAGAAGACAACAGCAAGGATTTTGATCAAGTTTGTACAAGAGCATAGTTGGCAGCCTCATGTATTTGACTGCAACTAAGTCTGATATTATGCATGTTGTAAGTTTAATTTCCAGATTTATGGAAAGGCCAAATGAGGCACATTGGCAAGCAACAAAAAGAATTTTGAGGTTTGTGAAATGAACAAAAAGGTATGGTTTTTTTATACACCACAGTAAAAAAACCAATTTAAATAACATAATACAAGATTTCACCTCAAATTTTTCGACGGCACTAGAAAATCCAAAAAAATCACACTAATAACAATTTCTATAATCACTGCATTTGTCTTTCTGTTTTTTTTTTTTTCCATGACATACTGCACAAAATTTTCATAGAAAAACACGGTTTATAAAGAGTTTAATCGACAAGACTATAAAGGGTTGGTTTGCTCTTTTAATATTATTATTAAATGTTTAGACAAATATGAAACATATTCCAAAGAAATGGAGATGGATAACCTGTTGACAGATGCATTGAACACGAGCACGCTATTGGGTGTCACTCCGCATCTAATCAAACATTATTCCAATTTATCTGATGTTTTTATATAGCAAGATTTGGTGAGAAATTAAGAGTAAAGGCTGGGTTGCCGTAGGCTTTAGCTTTATCCACTTTCAGTACAAGGAGATTGCATTTATATAAAGTAAGATTTGGTGAGCAATTAAGAGTAAAGGCTGGGTTGCCGTAGGCTTTATCCACTTTCAGTACAAGAGATTGCATTTATGTAAAGCAAGATTTGGTGAGAAATTAAGAGTAAAGGCTGGGTTGCCGTAGGCTTTATCAACGTTCCAGTACAACGAGATTGCATTTATAGAAAAAGCAGTTTTTTATTGAATAAAAAATACAAACAATCTTTCCCCACAAATTTTTTAAAAAATTTATTAATAAATATAACTTTGTATTCTAATTGGAGCAGGAATAACACATGCTCTAAAACGGCACTTTTGTAAGTGGCCTAAATACACACATAGGTTAAAACCCATTTAAGTGGGTTCATTGACATCGGATCGTTATCAATACTCTCAAAGATTATGATAACCAAAGAAGAATTGAGTCTTCGAATTTCTTCATGGTATTTTCACAACTAATTTCTTTATGGTTTTTTCATTTACTTTTATGCTAGGAACGTGCGTTAAGGTTAACTATTGTTCTTAACACCCACTTTCAAAGTGGTATCTAAAACCCACATTGATGGGATTTATTGGTGATTTGATGGAGTTGAATTTAGGGTTTAATTTGAATTTCGATTTTAATTTATATTTGGTAGACAATCTCAAAAATATTTTAGGTTTATGTTTTTTTAAGATTTTTTTTTTAAAGGTAAAGTGAATTTTGTGATGACTTATATATTTAAGTTATGGCTTGAGCTTGTTGCATTTAAGTGGTTAAAATCACTTGAAAAATAGCACTAGGTTTGAACCACAACAACTCTGAGCATGGTTGGATTTTTGTTGGACTAAGTTTTCAATCAATAAAATTTTCATCATAGAATGCTTTAATAAAATACCTTGTTATTGTTTGTTCTATGCTTTGTGGGCACTTTTTTAGCTGATACATAGGAGTTTTGAACTTGAAGAGGCTGCTCCCGTTAGCCTATCACCTCTCAGCACAAACGATGGATGCCCGATTGGTCTGCGGGTCATTGACTATCAGGCGGATTAAGGGCCCATAGCAGGCCCGTTATTTGTTGCCCTGTTTCAGGGCATGCAGCATGATTGCTCCAATGAGAACCCAATCTTTTTTAATAAATCTTCTCTGTTTGGGGACAATAGCTTTTATTTTTCTATTAAAAAACTATATTACTCAATATACGAATCTCATTGTGTACTTGAGGTTCATGAACCCTACGAAAACGCAGCCTATATTCTTAATTGCTCACCAAACTTTGTAAGTGACTTTAAAAATCGATAGAATAATTTAGAAAGAATTTTGGTAATTTTTTTTGAAAATTTGGATTAGTATTTTGGATTTTTTAAGAGTTTTTTTTGAAAATTTGGATTAGTATTTTGGAATGCTATAAATAATAATTGATAACATTTCGATAGAAACAGATCAATTTTTTGTATATAGATTTGTCATTTTCTTACATCGATTGTAGACAGTTCCCTGCTGGATTGTTTTTTTTTTAAGTAAAGGGCTTTGCTCGCATGTGGAGGTAACATCACCGCATCGAGTGGTGCTTGTGCGCTGGAGTTCCAGATCATCTGACAAGCACCATATAATTGCTTCGAGATTCCCCTACCACCCAATACTTTATTCTTCTAAATTAATCCACATGTCTGTCGGTGTCACTAAAGAAGTGGAGACTCCATTTAAAAAAAAAAAAGGAATCACAATAATCGTGTGTATGCAACCGTGCGTTTTGAGAAGGCTTCGCATGTATTCATTCATCCATTGCTCTTTATAATCCATCCTTCCATTTCTCTTCTCATAGATCAATCGATTTGAGGGGTTTCAGTGGCAGCCAATAGACTAGAAATAGAAGAATGGCTCCATTCACTCTTGTAAGGGCACTGCGAAAGAGCGATTCAAAGAGAGTCCACCCCTTTCTTGATGTTGAAGGTCATGAGAACTCCTTGGGAGCCCTAGCTGAGTCTGCTGATCGTTTAAGCAATTCTTCCGCGCAGTGGTTTACTGCTGCTCTGGATGTCATTCTCTCCGTATACTCCAATTTTCATTCTCTCGCTAATTCCAATTCCAAGTGAATAAACGACGCCCTGGAAGACATAGTGAAGCTTCTTGATATGTGCAATGCCGTTAGCGATAACATTGCGGACGTGAAACAATACCAGATGTTGCTTCAGAGTGCTACTCACTCTATGGATCGTGCAGGGATGAACATCAGCAAGATGAGTCAGCCCTCGCTTCTAAAAGCAACCAATATGTTGGCCGAATGCAGAGGTGCCATCACCAATGTTAATGCCAGATCGAGAGAAATGGTTCATATTGAAGAGGTTATAGCTGCCTCCTCAAGTTATTCAGAAGTCAGTAGATCGGAGGATGATTTATTAGAGGATATGCATAATCTCAATGGGTGCACCGCTTCCGTGCTTAAAACAGTAGCCAACGCCCTCTCGGTCGAGATGCCGAGTCCATCTCTTCACGGATGAGGTAATACCCGCATGCTCGCAGGGCGCAGTTCCTGCCTCCGCAGTTTGTTTGAAAGGGTCAGGAATCTCAACAGGAGGTGTAAAACCTCTGGTTGTGTATTGCATGAATTGGAAAATGCAGATGTTTTGGTAAGAAAGTTGTATGATATTTTATTGGTCGACAAGAAGCAGAAGGCGATTATTGAGCACGCAGAAGTGAAAGAGTTAGTGTGCGCCCTGAAGAAATGCGTGGCAGATTTTGATGAAGGGATTGTTGCGCTGGACAGTAAAGTCAAGCAATTGTATAACGCTCTCATTAGATTTCGGGTGAAGTTGTTGGACAATATAACCTATTGTCTTTGATCTGCACAACCCATTAAATCTCTTCAAAAAATTGCAGAGAGGATCCTCTGCCGGTTTTTGTAATTATACTTGAGCTGCTGTTGGCCCTTGGAAATGCTTCGGCACCAAGAAGTCCAGATGTAAAATATTACAAATATAATTTCTCAGAAAATACTACAAATATAATTTCAACATTACAAACATAATTTATTGTTTCTCTTGTTTTCCATGCACATTCCTTTCTTTTCTAGTTTCACTTTAGCTTTTCTTACATTATCTTATATATATATATATATGGTAATTCCAACTCTATTAAAATTGATTCCAGTTATGGCTATTCGACCTCTATTTAATTTTGATAAAGTTTTTCCATGCACATTCCTTTCTTTTCTAGTTTCACTTTAGCTTTTCTTACATTATCTTATATATATATATATATATATATATATATATATATATATATATATATATATATATATATTAATTCCAACTCTATTAAAATTGATTCCAGTTATGGCTATTCGACCTCTATTTAATTTTGATAAAGTTGATTCTAATTGCTTGATCGTTAATCAATGACTCTTCCACCGCTTCTTAAAAGATTCGAAGGGGGTCAACATAACTTTCCCACGTGCAGATAAATAACGCAACCTAAACTTCATGCGATCTATATTGATTGTTCTGCAACCAGCATTCTTACCACACATATTATGAACAGCTTTTTATACTGAAGGGCATTTTAAAGTGAACGCATGCATGTCAATAGCAGGAATAACAGCAGCCAACCCCTTTATAAGATTAAATCCTTTAAAGTTATCTTAGTATGTTTCCTTTTTTTTTAACAAAATAAAATGCTGTTCTTTTTCATTGATAAAAAGATAGTACAAAGATCGTTTGTTACATCACAGAGGGAGATTTTACAGCTGAGTTAACACAGTTCCCCTGTCAAAATGCCATCAATGGCTTATATTTTGTCACTTATATAATCTGAAAAACATAGAGACATTTTATATAAAAGATCCTATATTAATTCCTAAAGTTAATAAGGTATCCAATTCTACATACATTTTTTCTTTCTAAAGTAACTACAGTGGGATCCAACAAAAATACAAAAAAAAGGGGTATAGTCTAAACGGAGTCGATAATTCCCGAGTGTGGAAGGAAGTTACGATGATAGGCTGCGTAGTAGATCTTGTCTAATTTCGACTTGATTCCTCTTTTAGACAAAAGGTCAATAATTTGGTTATGGTCCCTATAAATGTGATTGAAGTTGATTGTCGTGAAAGAAGATGACAAATGGCAGATACCCTCCATCCATACCCTCCATCCAATTGGACAGAACAGGTGGCCGGAAATTAGAGTGATTCCTGATGACCCAATCTATGATGGTTTTAGCGTCTCCATTTATGGCTATACTGTCCAAACCGAGCCACGAAGCAAAGGATAATATACCCGAGAAGGAAATCACCTCAGCTCTGTTGTTGGTAGCATTTCCCTTGTTCCACTAGAGATGGTAGAATTGTCCCAGCTCCAAAGAAATGATGCCTCCACATCCACAAAGTCTATTAAGACATGCTCCATCAAATGAGCCCCATGGATATCCCCTTTTGATGTTCTTGAATAGAATCTTCCTGGATTTGGTTCTAGTCTTCTTCTGTCGAGACTCATTGAAATAAGTGATGATCTTCCTCACACCCCTCCTCACCGAGGGAACATGATTTTCAAAAATGCATGCATTTCTACAACTCCATATCACCCAGTAAATAAAGAGAGGGAGAGACTGAAACTCCTTGTGTTCTCCATTTAAGGATGAAGGTGGTCAGAGTACCGCATAGCAAGGGATAGACCATATTTAGTAGCTTTGATACCTCATTCCATACCTCTGATACAAATGAGCATCTCATAAATATGTGTGTGATGTCGTCCTCTTGTTGGTGGTAGAAAACGAAAATACCAAGACTAATAAACCCTTTTTTCTTTAGCATATCCCAAGTGATAATTTTGCGATTGATAACTAGCCAAGAAAAACCTATGATCTTGTGAGAGGTCACCCATGACCAGACCTGATTGAACCATTTATGAGCAGAAATATTAGAATCAGGTAGGGGAAGGATTGATTAAATACCTCTTACCAATGGTAATCCATTTTTCCAAGTGTTCTTCATTTGAAGAGTTTCCTCCTTAGCCCCAACCACTGTTCCAAAGTTATTTAGATTGGTGATCTACACGTCCCATTCCAGTGCCAATCTATCTGAAAGACCCAAAGTAGATGCCCACTTCCATCTAGGGCCAAAAGGAAAGTTGTTAGGATACATGGCTATTTGTGCAAAGCACATGATCCCCTTTGATCTGAGAGAGTAACTGATATCCTTAGATAGTGAGTGATTACCCTGAAAATCAGAAATCGCATTGATTACCTTGAAAATTAGAACTGCATCCAGGCCAACCATTGCTAGATTTCCTTCTCTAATTTTCCATGTCATAGAACTTAGCATCCATTTTCTAGTCAAATTCATGTTGTGCCATGAATATGAGGCATTTCCTGTTCTAAAGACTCCCCTAGAAATCCATACCGAGAGAGAATATCCCTTCATATACTTATCCTTTATAATTTTTCTCAAAATCTCATCTTGGTTTGTAGCCCACCAAAGGCTTTTAACCAACAATACATGGTTGAAATTGCATGTATTGAGTATGCCCTAGCCTCTGAATTATAGGAAGCTTCAACCTAAAAGTAGCCTCTAAGGAAAAATAATAAAATAATAATTAATATAATAAAATAACAGTTATGAATTTTGAAGGGGAAAAAAAAACTACTTCTTTCAATTGTATTTTTGACTTATCTCCTTATAGGTTTACTCAAATTTTAAGTTTATACTCTCATTAGATGTGGAATTCAATTTTGTATCTAATGAGTGTCTAAACTTGAAATTTGTGTAAACCTATAAGGAGATAAGCCAAAAATACAACTAAAAAAATTAGTTTTTCTTCTTTTCCCTCCAAAATAATTACATGTAACTCTTTTTAAATTGAAATAATTTTGATTGGTCTACATATTATGACATGGAAATTACATGAAAATTTCATGGGCACTTTTAGGCTGAAATTTCCTCTAATTAATTGTTGTCGGTCTAGCGAGCACATTCCATTGTGCAAGATGGTTTTTCCTATGCTTGTATGCCCCTGGCGAAATGAAGCGGCCCATGAGAATGTCGATTTTGTTTCATATATCACCTAAAATAGAGAATATTTCCATCCAATATACTACCATGCTCTAGAGAACCGCTCTAACCAATACCAATCTTCCACCCATTGTCAACCACTTATTTGCCCATCTGATGATTCGCCTGCTGAATCTATTTAGTAGTCATTCCCAATATTCCCTCTTATATTTGTTTGCTTTGAGATGGAAGCCTAAATAAATCAGTTCCTCCTTGGGTGGTCTCCTATTGATCCCAAAAAGTTCACCAATTTCCCTGCATCGTTCCTCCTCAATATCCTCCAAAATAAAAATAGATTTATTCTTACTCATATTCATACCCAATGCCTTGCTAAAGGCCAATAGAATAATATGAACATGCCACCAGTCATATTTGTATAACATGCCCCCAAACATTAAATCATCTACGAACAAGAGATGGGATACCCTCACCTTGTTGGATACCTTGATGCCACATATCAACCTAGAATTTATGGCCTCTTTAATCGAGAAGCTCAGGAAATTCACATACAACAGACATTACAGTAAATATCATATAATCAAATTATTATTTCATTGTCGAAAAAATTAAAATTATTTTAATATTGTCTAATGGTTGGGAAAGGTAAAGTTATTTTAATATGGGTAAAATTATTCTAATATTGTTTCACGGTTAGGAAAGGTAAAGTTATTTTAGTATTTGTTAAAGTTATGAGTATTTAAATGGGAATTTAATATTAGCATATAGTTATTTTAATTATAGATTTATTAAATGTTTATATGATTTAATTTTTTTTTTGATATGCAAGTTTTTATTTGAGTGCAAAATTTGAAAAATAATTTACATTTTAAGAAATTTATCTTTCTTTAAGCTTGATAGATATATGGTCATTAAGATAGATCTATACCACTTCTATAGACACCATGTGTAATTTGTCATTGTTTAAATTGCATTTTGCAATGTATAATGGATTCAATGCCTTGAGAACCCCCTTTGGAAATAGGATTCTATAGAATACACAATTTAAACTTGCAATTCCAACAAATATTTGGTGGATTTTACACAAAATTGAGGGAAAAAATATACCTAAAAATGGTCAAAATGTAGAATATCAAAACTACTCCAAAGGTTTTAACCATAAGAATTTGTTATTTTTGATTGATTTATATAATATATAGGGTGATGGTATGTCATGACACTTTATTGGCAATGCAAACGTATAAAACCTTCTAAAATGAGTTAGCTTTCTAGATATATATCT
Organism: Pinus albicaulis; assembly: GCA_034641835.2. Taxonomy (NCBI): domain Eukaryota; kingdom Viridiplantae; phylum Streptophyta; class Pinopsida; order Pinales; family Pinaceae; genus Pinus; species Pinus albicaulis. The sequence goes on from JAXQQM020091605.1 coordinate 163,345, forward strand.
TTTATATAGAGAAATTGTGTCTAACTATGTTAATTTTGAGTTTTTTTTAACATTAGTGTGTTATTTTTCATTCAAAATATCATGCGTATGTTTTAGTTAGTGCATTTTTTGAGTATCCAAGTGATAAATCTTGCTACAATTTTTTTTGGAGTTGTAGACAACATTGCATAGTTATTTTTTTGGAATTTTTAATCTTAATTTTATGCTTTTTCTAAAATTATGAAAATGAGTGTATTCTTGATATTACAAGGCATTATGTTAGTGCAACCTAAAAAGGTCTTACCATTATCAAACCTTCCATTTTTTTAATATTGTAGGTCTTAATATCCTCTAATGCACCATATAATTTTTTTCCCAAATGGTGAAGGCCCCAAAAGGTTATAGAGGAAATAGACGAGGGATGTGTTTTAATATTTCCATGTATGTCAAGAGGAAAAGGTATTAAAAATAATAAAAACTAATTATTTTTAAATTATATATTTAGAATCTACATAGTGGACTCCATATGGGTAATGTCAAACACGAGCATGATATGAAAACAACATGAAAGAGATACGCATGAGATATCATATTATTCACAATGATATACATTTATAGTACATTAGGTGTGACTCTTGGATTCCACATTCCAAGGTCACTTGGACTCCTCTTGACTGTTCAACTCCCACACTAACCCTAGGAGGATTAGGTGTCCAACATTCCCCCCCTTAATCCAAAGGGGTATGTATGAGTCCAAGAAGAGAGTTGTAATAAAAATATGCAAAGTATGCATGGCAGCACTAGGCTAAATGAGATCTTTGAAATGTTGGCAAAAGGAGGTGGTTTAAGAATGACCAACAACACTGTAATTCTTAGTGCAGTTTTTGGAACTCTTCCAAATCTGTCAAGACGCTGAAATCTTCTTCTAGAGGAAGTGCTCCTAAAGTTTTGAAGAGGGAGACCTTCAACCTGAAAGAAGGGAGGTCTATAACCCGCAATGGTTTAAGGATGACCAACAACTCTGGAATGCTTGATGCATTTCCTTGAACTCCTCCAAAACTGTCAAGAAGCTAACGTATTCTGCTAGAGGAAGTGTCCTCAATTATTTGAAGAAGGAGAAGCTCAACCTCGCATAGATGGTTTAAGGCTGACCACCAAACAAGGCATGCTCATCGTGTAGAAATTATACAACAAGCATGTATATATGGTTCAATCTGATCTAACAATGTACTAAAGTTAAATATTGAATCAGTTCTACAAATCAATTGCGGAATTAAAAACATAATCGCCAATCACATGAAGCAAAGAAGAATCAATCAAGCTACAACACAGATAATTTCCCGGGGAAAGGTTGTTACTCAAAACCCACTATCTTCTATTGTATATGCAGCATAGAATCATGAAACAATTACATACAACTCTTCTCACAAGAGCCCTCCTGTACTCAGATAATTGTCTCACACTGTCATAAATAAAACTGACCAATACTTAGCCAATTTACTGCCTCCAGACAGCCTGCCTTTCTTGCTCAATCCTTGATGAATGCAATCCCTAAAGAATAGGAATTTTGGCCTTCCTTGACTGCGCAACTATCATTGGCACTCCAATGGGTGTCTGGTTGCATGGGTGCAACCCAACAATCCTACAACTGATAGTCAACTTCCCTTTCACCTAGATCTCAACTGGGTCTCCACTCGATCTAACACACATGCAGCTAATAACATTAAATCCTCAGTTTCATGTGAGATCATTGATTGTGAATTAATTAATATTTAATTCACTTGATCTCTCACTAGTGTATCAAACAGTTACAACTAGCACAACTGAGTTTAACTCACTTAACTAAGTTAAACTGATTACAACCTGCATTAACTAATGCACCACTACACTTCGAACTCTGTTACAACTAGAATTACCTTGCATGCCTCACCAACTACCTCTAACTCAAAATTCTTGAGCTAACTGAGTTTATGACACTCAATTAACTATTGTAAGTTATTTTGGGACTAGATTACATTTTATTGTGCTTCTTAATTAAGGGATAACTAAAATAGACATAATTTAGCCTTGTGGGCCCCACCCTAGTGTAGGTGCTTAATGCACTAGCCATGGGTGCTGAAATTTTCTTGTTGAATTTAAACACATGGGAATTTTTGTCTCTGGCTACAACTCTAAATATAGAATGGAAATTTGTGGCTCAGGCTCACTTGATGTGGCTTTGAAGCTTGTAGATGACCATCATTTCCCCCCCTCTTTCAGATACAAGGTGAGATGATGGTGAAAACTCAACTGAAATATTGTTCAATACTATAGAACAAGTCCTGACATATGGCTGAAACATATTCTTGGTTTTTTATGCCCATTTCCAGGAAGCCATCCATACAAGATGAATCTTTGTTCTTGCAGGAGGCTTGTTTCTGAAGCATCTGTGTGAAGAATGAGTGTTCTGACCACAGTGCTTGCATGGGTGAAGATAAAATCATTGATCTTTCATATGGAAAACTCGGTCACAGTGTTGGAATTTTACAATCTATTGTTGTTGTTGTGGAAGAGGAGTAGAATCTAGAATAGCTGAAGGTGAGCTATCATGAAGAAATTCAGCATTCTGAAATTTGTTGGACTTGGAGTTGTCTGAAATATGAAAGGATGCCTCCTTGTCATATCCAAGACCTATTTTGTGCTTGTTATGGAAAATATCCTCCCAAGGTCTGATGAATGGCTTGGGAATTTTTGATTGAATTTCGACACGTGCATGCAAATCTGCCCTTGAACTAGGCATTGAATGTGAATTGATCACAACATTACTGACTTAGTTCTTATGGGAGTATCTATCAATTTTTTGAACAGAAACAGGTTGAGAATGATGACTCCATGTCTCTAATTTGTGTTTTTGTAGATGAGATTCAAGATGCAAAAACTTAATCTGTTCTTGTGCATTTTGCAGAGAGGTTTGAATATCTGTGAGAGTGTCTTTGTCAATCATCATTGTATTATCAACATGAGAATGTATTAGAGTATTTAGTAACTCTAATACTCTGTAAATTCTGCCCATTTTGTTAACAAATCAAACTCTGCATTCTCTATTATTTTTCCAATTTTTAAAAGTAGTTGCAGATGCTGCACATACCAACTCCAATACATCGCTCACTTCTTCGACATTCAAGGCTTGTATAATAGAGTTTCAACGTTAAATACATAACTCAATGCACATATAATCCATTCAATGCTTTTTTGCACCGAACAGTAAATGCAAATAGTTATTTCTAATAGTGTTTTTCCTATGCATTTCAAAATCGATTCTGGGAAAGGACTCAAACCCAAACTACCTTTTACATTTAGTTAACAAACTCACACATGTTGCAATGAAACAAAATAATTTTCCTACCTTTATATTCATGGATACGTGGCAATAATATAATGTTAGATCAGTAGTTTACATGAATCATAATTCCTTTAATGTTTACAGTTATGGGTCGTTGGGCCAATTCCCAACAGCTAAATACTTATTGTCTTCTTTCGAGAAATCTTCTTATTCCACTAATTTCTAAGCAATTTAAGAAATTCATATAGTTGTGGTAGTTGTATAATCATGTCATGATCTTCTTAAAAACGCTTCTTTTTTGGAGGATAATGAAGATGATGGTGAAACTCCTTTAATTGAGGGGTATTTATGCAACCATGTCGGCGTCAAATGCCCTTCACATTGAGGTGGGAATTGATATTTAAAAACTTTGATTTCCCTATGAAAGCCTTTGTGAAAATAGCAATTCTACTCCATTAATATTTAAGGCATGCTCCATTTTTTCCTTCACTCATTTTTCGCATCTATTTGGACCACTAACATGGAAAACATCTCTAAATTTTCCCACATTTCCAAGTGATTCAAAATAAATTATGTGTTCATCAAATAAGCCTCTTTTGGAGACAAGAATTATATCTCATGCACATATAAGGGGCATATTCCAGGATTGATGACCACAATCTGTCTGTAAGTTACAATGTTTCTACAATCTAGAATTTAAAAGTAAAGTTTATGCAAGAGGGAAATAATGTGTTTATTGTAGAGGGAGTATATTAAATGGCGGAATAGAAATGGAGAAAGAGGAATGGGGAAAATCTATTTAAGATATTAAATATTCAAAAAATACTATGATGATAATAATTACCAGTACAAGCATCTTCCAGAAGCAATTCTTGAACCATTTCTGTTGAGCAGCTTGTAAAACAGAGGATGAATGGAGAGCCATGGGAGTTGAGCAATCACCTACGTGGGTACATGTGGCTAGCATGTATTGCTCCAGAGCACGGTTTGCAGCGTGAAATTTCAAACCTCCACCTAATCTACCCAATCTACCTTATGTAGCACGACACCGTGATATTCTTCTCACACAACATCATCGCTATTGGGACGCACCTAAATAACACCCACAGGCAGGAGCAGAGGTAGTAGCTGAATCCGTTGACAAACATAGAAGGCTCATAGCGTTTACTGAGCATCACAAATCTAATGCAACTAGAGAGAGTGTGGGGTAGGTGAAATACTTAATATTACTCAAATGGCTAAAAGTGACAAATATGTTATCACATGAGAGTGGTGTTGGAAGGGAACATGCATGCGCGAAGGGATAAATGCCAGTTTTATTCTTTTTTCTATTTCTAGATTATGGGCAGAGAATGCAGAGGTGTTGGACTGACATGTACAGTAAGGTCACAAAAACAAGTGGCTCACACTTGAGCAAGGCAGGATATTGCCCACTCCGATACCATGTTAAACACAGGCATGACATTCAAACAACATGCACTACAAGGAAAAGACCCTCTAGCGGAGGTTATAAAGGAGGTTTTTAGTGTTATAAACTTGGCCAAAATTGTCAAAAAAACATTTGCTACAACATCCGTTTATGGTTACGAAGGTTTTGGCGGAGCTTTTAATGAAAATTCAACACAACTAAAAAAAACGGGTGGCCGGAGGTTATTACGGATATTTTTTCATTAGTGCGCTACTATAATGCACCGGTGCTTACATATCGACGATGCCTAGGGGCTGTGTCAGTCCAACGCACCGGGACGTTTAGCTGTAAAACCGCACCGACCATAGTGTTGGTCATACAACCCACGAGGCCAGTCTAATTGTTCTTGGGATTTGTGCAGTGCCCATGGGTCGTATCAATGCACCAGTGCGCCGTATCACGGAAAGGCACCGAGATTTATAATTGGTATCGGTATTCGTGTGGTGCCCATATATCGTAAAAATGCATCGATGCTTGTAGATACGTAAATGCCCCGGTGCGCAGTATCACACAAACACACCGATATTGATAACTAGTATCGGTATTTGTGTGGTGCCCATAGGTCGTATAACGGCATCGATGCATATAGACACATAAACGCACCGATGTACAATTACTAACACACACTGGTTTTCATGCTGTATTTTTTAGAAACATCGACATGTGACAGTCCAGTTGTTGTGATTGTTTTAAATTCATTATTCATCAAAATTCGACACATCTTATAACAATATTCATATTAATTACATTTTTATTAATGCATTTGAATGTGATGTTTGGATTAATTTTTTATATCATATCATAATTATTGTGGTTTTTTAAAATTCATTATTCATCAAAAGTCGACACATATATATCTTATAAAAATATTCATATGAATTAATTTTTTATTAGTGCATTTGAGAACGATAATGGAGAACGCAATAGCGACAATGGAGAATGCAATAAAATAAAACATATTTTATGATTATATATATATATATATATATATATATATATATATATATATATATATATATATATATATGAATAAGACAATCTTTATCACACAAAATGGGACAATTATTGGTATCCCTTTGTCTTTCAACTGGGACACTATGTCCATTACATTAAACAAAATGTCTAATTTCATAGACATATATATTTCAAAAAATAAAATGCCTTGCTTTGATATTGAAACATAGTGATCATCATTCTTCGCTTGAACTGTTGTCACTGCTAGAGCTACTTCCATGACTTGGGTTATTTTCAAGAATGTTTTGTTCATGGCGTTAATTGTTTTCCTCTTTAGATTGTGTGTAATGCTCATCACTCAAAACATAATATATGAACATATTTTTTTTAGTGAGACTTTTTGGAAGTTTTTTCGGTGGATTTTTTCGCTCTAATTTCTCTAAAATCCCATAGGAATTTGTTGAAATCACAAGCTTGTTGTATAACTTGTGGTAAATCGAAGTGCCTTAGGGTTTTTCAGAGTGTTGAGTCCATATACAGTAAAAAAACCAATTTAAATAACATAATACAAGATTTCACCTCAAGAGGGCACTAGAAAATCCAAAAAATCACACTAAAGACAATTTCTATAATAACTGCATTTGTCTTTCTGTTTTTTTTTTTACCATCACATCCTGCACAAAATATTCATAGAAAAACACGGTTTAGAAAAACACGGTTTATAAAGAGTTTAATCGACGAGACTATAAAGGGTTGGTTTGCTCTTTTAATATTATTATTAGATGTTTAGACAAATATGAAACATATTCCAAAGAAATGGAGATGGATAACCTGTTGACAGATGCATTGAACACGAGCACGCTATTGGGTGTCACTCGGCATCTAATCAAACATTATTCCAATTTATCTGATGTTTTTATATAGCAAAATTTGGTGAGAAATTAAGAGTAAAGGCTGGGTTGCCCTAGGCTTTATCCACTTTCAGTACAAGGAGATTGCATTTATATATAGCAAGATTTGGTGAGCAATTAAGAGTAAAGGCTGGGTTGCCGTAGGCTTTATCGACGTTCCAGTACAACGAGATTGCATTTATAGAAAAATAAGTTTTTGATAGGATAAAAACTGTAGTACTCACAATTTTTTAAAAGATTTATTAATAAATATAACTTTGTATTCTAATTGGAGCAGGTATAACACATGTCCTAAAACGACACAACTTTTGTAAGTGGCCTAAATACACACATAGGTTAAAAAACATTTAAGTGGGTTCATTGACATCGGTTCGTTATCAGTACTCAAATATTATGATAACCGAAGAAGAATTGAGTCGTCGAATTTCTTCATAGTATTTTCACAACTAATTTCTTTATGGTTTTTTCATTTACTTTTATGCTAGGAACGTTTGTTAAGGTTAACTATTGTTCTTAACACCCACTTTCAAAGTGGTATCTAAAACCCACATCAAGGGGATTTATTGGTAATTTCATGGAGTTTAATTTAGGGTTTAATTTGAATTTCGATGTTAATTTATATTTGGTAGATAATTTTAAAAATATTTTAGATTTATGTTTTTTAAGATGATTTACATATTTACTTATGGCTTAGGTTTGTTGTATTTAAGCAATTAAAATTATTTGAGGATAGCACTAGGCTTGGACCAACAACTCTTAGCATGGTTAGATATTTTTGAACAAAGTTTCCAACCAATGAACTTGCCATAAAAATGCTGAAAATACCTTGTCACTTTTTGCTCTATGCTTTGTGGGCATTTTTTCTGTTGATACATGGGAGTTTTGAACTTGAAATATCATAAAACATAACACTTCGTTATCAAATCTAGAGGATTTCCAATTGAACTACTACATTTTATATTCTGTTCTAATTTAATTTTTAATATAAATTATCAGGAGAATAAAAATAAGAGATTTTGTTGGAGTCCTATGCTACTATTTTTGATGCATCAATTATTGAAAATATTAGAATTAAGATGCGATAAGGTGAATTTACAAGTCCTTGCAACAAATCTTAGAGAACTGGTACAGAGTTTCTGGCTGCCAGTAAAAAAGGAACGAGCTGAATAGGGCATAAAACAACCTTGCTCGCGTAGCTGAATATTTGTCTCCCATGTATTTAAGAAGTACGTTGGCCAGTGATTTCAAAATTTGAAATTTAAATGGGAGGAAGCCGCGTGGGTTATCAAAATTTGAAACGAAAATTAGACGGAAGTGGGAGAGGATAACGGAGCCATGGGTTAACGGCGGGGCGTTTGTTTGAAAGAGCTTCAAAATGCATTGATAGCACACCTGGTCGGAAGAGGCTGCTCCCGTTAGCCTATCACCTCTCAGCACAAACGATGGATGCCCAATTGGTCTGCGGGTCATTCACTATCAGGCGGATTAAGGGCCCATAGCAAGCCCGTTGTTGTTACAATAACGCGTAGTTTCTCAATGAGAGCACAATATTTTTTAATAAATCTTCTCAAAGTTGTCTGCCGAGTCCGTGAAATAGCCGGACGTATAAATTATTCGAGTCAACTAAAACTCGAAAAATCATGTGCTTGGAGTGTTTAGGTGCCATTTGCGATGTTGGAAATGGTGATGTTGGAAATGGACTATGCACTATCAAAAACCCCCATAAGCACTATCAAAAACCCTTAGGGCACTCAAAATATTAAAGTTTAACAACTGTAAACAAGATTCTGGGCAAATCTTTGCCCGATTTTTTGAAAATCATTGTCAGATTCTGGGTGAAAACGCGGCCTTTTTAGACTACGCAAATCTTCTCTGTTTGGGGACAATAGCTTTTATTTTTCTATTAAAAAACTATATTACTCAATATACGCAATCTCATTGTGTACTTGAGGTTCATGAACCCTACGAAAACGCAGCCTATATTCTTAATTGCTCACCAAACTTTGTAAGTTTAACTTTAAAAATCGATAGAATAATTCATAAAGAATTTTGGTAAATTTTTTTGAAAATTTGGATTAGTATTTTGGATTTTTTAAGAGTTTTTATGGTGTTGAATCTATTTTTACTATCAAAAATGCAATTCAAACATTCCACCTACCTGATTTTTTGAAAAGAAATTTACTAAATTAAAAAAAAAAAACTACAAATCGAAATCTTCTTAAACGACACCTTAAACAAACCAGTAAACATGTTATTCATTTAAATTCATGTTATTCAGTTAAATTATTTTGAAATATTTTTTATATTTTCTATAAATAATAATTGATAACATTTCGATAGAAACAGATCAATTTTTTGTATATAGATTTGTCATTTTCTTACATCGATTGTAGACAGTTCCCTGCTGGATTGTTTTTTTTTGAAGTAAAGGGCTCTGCTCGCATGTGGAGGAGTGGTGCTTGTGCGCTGGAGTTCCAGATCATCTGACAAGCACCATATAATTGCTTCGAGATTCCCCTACCACCCAATACTTTATTCTTTTAAATTAATCCACATGTCTGTCGGTGTCACTAAAGAAGTGGAAACTCCATTTTTTTTTTAAAAAGGAATCACAATAATCGTGTGTATGCAACCGTGCGTTTTGAGAAGGCTTCGCATGTATTCATTCATCCATTGCTCTTTATAATCCATCGTTCCATTTCTCTTCTCATAGATCAATCGATTTGAGGGGTTTCAGTGGCAGCCAGTAGACTAGAAATACAAGAATGGCTCCATTCACTCTTGTAAGGGCACTGCGAAAGAGCGATGCAAAGAGAGTCCACCCCTTTCTTGATGTTGCAGATCACGAGAACTCCGTGGGAGCCCTAGAGTCTGCTGATCGTTTAAAGAAATCCTTCCTTGCTTGGGTGGTTTTTATTGCTACGGATGTCATTCTCTCCGCATAAACAATACCAGATTTTTGCTTTGAGGTGCTACTCACTCTCTTGGATAGGTATTGGGGTTGAACATTAGCAAGATGGTGTCCTCACTTCTAAAAGCAACCAATATGATGGCCGTGATTATGGGTCCCCATCACAGTATAATACCGGATCGAGAGGAATGGTTCACATTGAGTAGGTTATAGCTACCTCCTCAAGTTATTCGAGAGGCGGTGGGCTCGAGGTGACAAAGAATGAGAACGAAAAAAAAACTAGAGCGAGAGGATTGCTCATCTCAATATGAATTAGTTAAATAGGATTACATTGGAAACATCAGCAATAAATAACTGGAGATAAACTCGACTAAACTGGACTGACTGAAACTAAACTGGGACACTTGGACTGACAGATTTGACACCTAGCAGGTGGTTGAGATTACGTTCTTTAACACTCCCCTTTAATTTCAACCACATAAAAAAAAAAAAATTAATTAAGATACATGCTGGTCTATGTCTCAGCGAGGCTTACAATTTAAAAAAGTTTGACTTCAACTAGATTTGGTTTTCTTCTTCTCTTCTTCCAAATTCTGTAGCCTCTAAATTGTTTCAGATTTTTCGCTTTGCTATATCCTTGAGAACTCTGTTTCTTCATTTGCTTATATGTGGGCTGCCACATATTGTCTTCTGTAGTGCTCTTTTCATCATCAATCTTCTGCAACATAAGATTAGAATAATATCTTATCTCTTCAAAACTCCAACGCATGAAAATTTCATTGACATGTTCGTCATGCATGTCGTCTTCAACATTCATATCTACAGCTTCTGTGTAGATCTCAACTAGACATGGTGTTGCAAGCCATGTTTCAATAAACTTTAACTCTTCTTCATAATCAATCTGTATACCTGCACACTTGAAATCAATGTTAGAATAAAAATTATTTTCAGAACAACATTGGTTCTGGTCTTTTTTCTCTGTAGTGAGAGCTTTCTTCTGTTGTTTTTCCTTTTCTGCCTCTGCCTCAATCTCTGTTTCTGCATTCCCTTTGCATACTTCTTTCTTTACTTTTGTCTCTGATTTTTTCTCTGTTTCTTCCTTCTTCTCTGCAATGAGAGCTTTCTGTTGTTGCTCTTCCTTTGCTGCATCTTCCTCTATCTCTGTCTCTGTCTTTTTCTCTGCCTCTTCTTCACTGAAGTGGGGTAATCTCACCAAATAGCATCATGTCGATATCATATTTTTGTTGCATCATCTGCAACCAATCATCATTAGCAAAAATTTCATTATCAAAGTTTACATCAGCCATATCAATCATTGGATTTACCATTTCATCAGCAAGCTCTGTTGCTGGTATCATTAAAAGTTCATCAGCAATCTCTATTGCTGGAATCTTTAGATCTTCGTCAGCAAGCTCTGTTGCTGGATTCTCTTCATCCACTTGTGGCTGTGCACAGTGGGATTCACGAGCATCTTCATGCTGCTTCTCTGTTTTATCTGCACTTTCTTTGCAGACATCAGCGAGCTGTGACTGCGCACAGTGGGATTTAACAAACTCTTCATTTCGCTGTAGATCTACTGCTACAGATCCACCTTCATCTTCATCTTCAAAGCTCCCCTTTGCTTCAATGCTCCCCCTTGTACCAAAACATCTCTCAAGGGTATCCCATGCCTCCTTGGCTGTCTTGGAATCTGAAATCAAGGGAAGTATACTTTCATCAACTGATTCTTTTATGCATCTTAATGCATAGGCATCTTTTTGCCTCTTGATTTCCAGATCTAGAAAGATCTCGAACATAATCTGCTTTTGCTTTAGCCTCTTGGCTTTTCCCATGATCTCGTTGCTTGGCTTCCACAAACAGACAAGTCTATATATGCATCATATTCTTCTTCAAAAAAAAATCTCCTTTTAAACATTCACTTTCACAGGGCTCTCACAATTTGTAAGTTTTTTTTTTCTTTTTTTAAAACTCCAAAAAAAAAAATTCTTCACATACCATAAAATCCTTTCCTTTTTAAATATACCTTGAAACCTTTGTTTTTTTTTTTTTTTTTAACTAATTTTTTTTTTTATAGAAATCCCTTCTTTTTACGAGCCCCTTTTTCCTTTTATAAGAAACCTTTTCACATTTTAAGTTTTTTTGTTTTAAAGAAAAAAAACTTAAAAAAACTTTCCCTTAACATGTTGAGACCTTCGTATAAAGCATTTTAAAAATCCTTCATACTTTTTTTAAAAAAAATCTTTTTTTCACATGCATACTTTGAATATATGATTATGCATTTACATTTTTTCTTAAAATCCTTTGAATGTGTTTGACAGTGACGGATCTGGATTACCTTAACGTAGGTAATAAAACTCTGATCCCGCATTTACTTTAATGCTACGGATGGCACTCTGGTCCAGCGTTACTGCGGAAAACGTAAAGTATTTGAACTTAACGCGACTGCTATCAACTGGCTCCTGCGTTATAACGCGGAGGTTCTTAATGACCTATGCGTTAATACTAACACTGAGGTTCTTTTTAAGCAGCGCGTTATTGCAGCAAAAAAAAAAATTCAGGCTTTCTTCTATTTGTTTTGCAGGTGCCTTCACTGGCGTTTTTTTTTTCTCCGGCTTTTCGGTTTCTTCTCACGAGACATCTTCTATGTTCCTCAAACTTCTGCTACTCTGTCAAAGAGTCTTATGCAGGCTCGCCTCTCCTCTCTACTGCTCCAACTTGGCTATGTTCCTGCTCTCTGGGGAGGCCTATGCATGCTAGCTCCGATACCATGACAAAGAATGAGAGCGAAAAAACTAGAGCAGAGGATTGCACATATCAATATTACGAATTAGTTAAATAGGGTTACATTGGAAACATCATCAATAAATAACTGTAGTTAAACTTGACTAAACTAGAATCACTCAAATTGACCTATGACACTTGGACTGATGGTTTCGACACCTAGCAGGTGGTTGAGATTAGATTCTTTAACAGGAGGATGATTTATTAGAGGATATGCATAATCTCAATGGGTGCACTACTTCCATGCTTAAAACAGTAGCCAATGCCCTCTCGGTCGAGATGCTGAGTCCATCTCTTCACGGACGAGGTAATACCCGCATGCTCGTAGGGCACAGTTCCTACCTCCGCAGTTTGTTTGAAAGGGTCAAGAATCTCAACAGGAGGTTTAAAACCTCTAGTTGTGTATTGCATGAATTGGAAAATGCAGATGTTTTGGTAAGAAAGTTTTATGATATTTTATTGGTCGACAAGAAGTAGAAGGCGATTATTGAGCACGCAGAAGTGAAAGAGTTAGTGTGCGCCCTGAAGAAATGCGTGGAAAATTTTGATGAAGGGATTGTTGCATTGGACAGTAAAGTCAAGAAATTGTATAACGATCTCATTAGATTTCAGGTGAAGTTGTTGGACAATATAACCAATTGTCTTTGATCTGCACAACCCATTAAAGCTCTTCAAAAAATTGCAGAGAGAATCCTCTGCCGGTTTTTGTAATTATACTTGAGCTGTTGTTGGCCCTTGGAAATGCTTCGGCACCAAGAAGTCCAGATGTAAAATATTACAAATATAATTTCTCAAAAAATACTACAAATATAATTTCAACATTACAAACATAATTTATTATTTCTCTTGTTTTCAATGCACATTCCTTTCTTTTCTAGTTTCACTTTAGCTTTTATTACATTATCTTTTATATATATATATGGTAATTCCAACTCTATTAAAATTGATTCTAGTTATGGCTATTCAACCTCCACTTAATTTTGATAAAGTTCATTCTAATTGCTTGATCGTTGTATGACAAATAATCAACGACTCTTCCACTGCTTCTTAAAAGATTCGAAGGGGGACATAACTTTCCCACGTGCAGGGAAATAACACAACCTAAAGTTCATGCGATTTATATTGATTATTATGCAACCAACATTCTTACTACACATATTATGAACAACTTTTTATACTGAAGGGAATTTTAAAGTGAACGCATACATGTCAATAGTAGGAATAACAACAGCCAACCCCTTTATAAGATTAAATCCTTTAAAGTTATCTTACTATGTTTTTTTTTTTTAACAAAAAAGAATGTTGTTCTTTTTCATTGATAAAAAGACAACATAAATATCATTTGTTACATCACAAAGGGAGATTTTACACCTGAGTTAACACAGTTCCCCTGTCAAAATGCCATCAATGGCTTATTTTTTGTCATTTATATAATCTAAAAAACATAGAGACATTTTGTATAAAAGATCCTATATTAATCCATAAAGTTAATAAGATATCCAGTTCTACATACATTTCTTCTTTCTCAAGTAACTACATTGGCTTCCAACAAAAATACAAAAAAAAACAGCGGGTATAGTCTAAACAAAGTCGATAATTCCCGAGTGCAGAAGGCAGTTATGATGATAGGCTGCATAGTAGATCTTGTCTAACGTCGAATTGATTCATCTTTTATACAAAAGGTCAATCATTTGGTTATGTTACCTATAAATGTGATTGAAGTTGATCATCCTAAAAGATGCTGACAAATGGCAGATACGCTCCATCCAATTGGAGAGAATAGGTGGCCGGAAATTAGAGTGATTCCTGACCCAATCTATGATGGTTTTAGCGTCTTCGTTTATGGCTATCCTGTCCAAACCGAACCAGGAAGCAAAGGATAATATACCCCAGAGGGAAATCACCTAAGCTCTGTTGTTGGTAGCATTTCCCCTGTTCCAACAGATATGGTAGAATTTTCCCAGCTCCAAAGAAATGAAGCCTCCACATCCACAAAGTCTATTAATACATGCTCCATCAAATGAGCCCCATGGATATCCCCTTTTGATGTTCCTGAATAGAATCTTCTTAGATTTGGTTCTAGTCTTCTTCTGTTGAGTCTCATTGAAATAAGTGATGATCTTCCTCGCAACCCTCCACACCGAGGGAACATGATTTTAAAAAATGCATGCATTTCTACAACTCCATATCACCCAGTAAATAAAGAGAGGGAGAGACCGAAACTCCTTGTGTTCATTAGTCCATTTAAGGATGAAGGTGGTCAGAGTACGGATAGATCATATTTAGTAGCTTTGATACCTCATTCCATACCTCTGATACAAATGAGCATCTCATAAATATCTCCGTGATGTCCTCCTCTTGCTGGTGGTAGAAAACGAAAATACCAAGACTAATAGACCATTTTTTCTTTAGCATATCCCAAGTGATAATTTTGCGATTGATAACCAGCCAAGAAAAACCAATGATCTTGTGAGGGGTCACCCATGACCAGACCTGATTGAACCATTTATGAGCAAAAATATTAGAATCAGGTAGGGGAAGGATTGAGTAAATACCTCTTACTGATGGTAATCCATTTTTCCAAGTGTTCTTCATTTGAAGAGTTTCCTCCCGAGTCCCAATCACTGTTCCAAAGTTATTTAGATTGGTGATGTACATGTCCCATTCCAGTGCCAATCTATTTTAAAGACCCAAAGTAGTTGCCCACTTCCATCTAGGGCCAAAAGGAAATTTGTTAGGATACATGGCTAGTTGGTGATCCCCTTTGATCTGAGAGAGTAAATGAGATCTTTAGATAGTGAGTGATGACCCTGAAAATCAGAAACCGCATTGATTACCTTGAAAATCAGAAACTGCATCCAGGCCAACCATCGCTAGATTTCCTTCTCTAATTTTCCATCTCATAGAACTTAGCATCCATTTTCTAATCAAATTCATGTTGTGGCATGAATATGAGGAATTTCATGTTCTAAAGACTCCCCTATAAATCCATACCGAGAGATAATATCCCTTCATATACTTATCCTTTATAATTTTTCTCAAAATATGATCTTAGTTTGTAGCCCACCAAAGGCTTTTACCCAATAATACATAGTTGAAATTGCATGTATTGAGTACACCCCAGCCTTCGAATTATAGGAAATTTCAACTTAAAAGTGGCCTCCTAAGGAAAAATAATAAAATAAGAGTTATGAATTTTCGAGGGGAAAAAAAACTACTTTTTTTAATTGTATTTTTCGACTTATCTCCTTATAGTTTTACTCAAATTTCAAGTTTATACTCTCATTAGATGTGGAATTCAATTCCATATCTAATGAGTGTCTAAACTTGAAATTTGTGTAAACCTATAAGGAGATAAGTAAAAAATACAATGAAAAAAAGTAGTTTTTCTTCTTTTCCCTCCAAAATACTTACATGTAACTCTTTTTAAATTGAAATAATTTTGATTGGTTTACATATTATGACATGGAAACTACATGAAAATTTCATGGGCACTTTTAGGCTGAAATTTCCTCTAGTTAATAATTGTCGGTCTAGTGAGCGCATTCCATTATGCAAGATGGTTTTTCCTATGCTTGTATGCCCCTGGAAAAATGAAGCGGCCCATGAGAATGTTGATTTTGTTTCATATATCAACTGGCATAAAGAAGATTTGTGTCCAATATACTGCCATGCTTTGGAGAACTGCTCTAACCAATACCAATCCTCCACCCATTGTCAACCAGTTATTTCCCCATCTGATGATTCACCTGCTGAATCTATTTAGTAGTCATTCCCAATATTCCCTCTTATATTTGTTTGCTTTGAGATGGAAGCCTAAATAAATCAGTTCCTCGTTGGGCGGTCTCCTATTGATTCCAAAAAGATCACCAATTTCCCTGAATCGTTCCTCCTCAATATCCTCCAAAATAAAAATAGATTTATTCTTGCTCATATTCATACCCAATGCCTTGCTAAAGACCAGTAGAATAATATGAACATGCCACCAGTCATATTTTTATAACATGCCCCCAAACATTAAATCATCTACGAACATGAGATGGGATACCCTCACCTTGTTGGATACCTTGATGCCAAATATCAACCCAGAATTTATGGCCTCTTTAATCGAGTAGCTCAGGAAATTGACATACAACAAACATTAGAGTAAATATCATATAATCAAATTATTATTTCATTGTAGAAAAAGGTAAAATTATCTTAAAATTGTCTAATGGTTGGGAAAGGTAAAGTTATTTTAATATGGGTAAAATTATTCTAATATTGTTTTACGGTTAGGAAAGGTAAAGTTATTTTACTATTTGTAAAAGTTATGAGTATTTAAATAGGAATTTAATATTAGCATATAGTTATTTTAATTATAGATTTATGAAATGGTTATATGATTTCATTTTCTTTTTGATATGCAAGTTTTTATTTGAGTGAAAAATTTGAAAAAAAAATTACATTTTAAGAAATTTATCTTTCTTTAAGCTTGATAGATATATGGTCGTTAAGATGGATCTATACCACTTCTATACATTTTCAATTTATAATGGATTCAATGCCTTGAGAACCCCCTTTGGAAATAGGATTCTATAGAATACACAATTTAAACTTGCAATTCCAACAAATATTTGGTGGATTTTACACAAAATTGAGGGAAAAAATATACCTAAAAATGGTCAAAATGCAGAATATCAAAACTACTCCAAAGGTTTCAACCATAATAATTTGATATTTTTTATTCATTTATATAATATATAGGGTGATGGTATGTCATGACACTTTATTGGCAATGCAAACCTAGAAAACCTTCTAAAATGAGTTAGCTTTCTAGATATATATCTTTTATATAGAGAAATTATGTCTAACTATGTTAATTTTGAGTTTTTTTTTAACATTGGTGTGTTATTTTTCATTCAAAATATAATGCGTATGTTTTAGTTAGTGCATTTTTTGAGTATCCAAGTGATAAATCTTGCTACAATTTTTTTTGGAGTTTTAGACAACATTGCATAGTTATTTTTCTAAAATTTATAATCTTAGTTTTATGTTTTTTCTAAAATTATGAAAATGAGTGTATTCTTGATATTACAAGGCATTAATTATAATTGTAACTCTCCACTAACCCTAGGAGGTTCGATGCTCCAACATTCCTTAATCCAAAGGTATGTAGGTCAAGAAGAAATTATAATAAAAATAAATGTACGTAGGCACTTTTCCGGATAGATAAGATCTTTGAAAATGTTGGCATAAGAGTGGTTTAGATATTAACAAATCGTAAATGGGTTAAAACTCTACAAATATGTAAGGCATTCAATGTCTATAGAAGTATCCCTAAGGTTTGAAACAGAACCTTGACTGGAAAAGAGGTCATTTCGTGTTCGAGATGACACGCGCTGGAATGCTTGGCTGCATTCCTTGAAACTCCTCAGCGGCAGGCTAATGTTCACTGGAAAGTATGCGGTTATTTGAAAAGCTCAACCTAGCCAAACATGGTTTTCCAGCGGCCACCAACAAAAAGCATGTCATGGTGTAGAAACATAGAACAAGCATATATGTGGATTTAATCTGATCTAACAATACTATAAATTTAAATATTAGATAGCTTCTACAAGTCAATTGGAATTAATTTAATCTCCAATCCACATGAAATAAAGAGAATCAATCAAAATACATACAGAATGTTCAAGAGAAAATTTGTTGCTAAAGACTATATCTTCTGTTATGTATGGCATGGAATCATGAAACAGTGCAACTCTTCTCGGAAATATCCTTACTCAGCTAGTTATCTCACCTCTATGATAAACTTCTGCCCAAGTCACTCCTTCCCAATTTCTTCCTCCAGTTGTTCATACCTGTACTTGCGATCCTTGATGAACCGATCACAGAATGGCGGTGGCCATAAGGCTGCTGGAAGGTATCATGGGCCTCCAATGGTGTTTGGACACATGGGTGCCTTCGTGGTCTGTGACCGTCAACTTCTCTTTCTAGATCTCAAGCTGAGGTCTGCATAAATTTGGCATACGTGGCTAATAATAATAAATATAATTTGCATATGAGATCACAATTATAGGTGGAGCTAATATTGGTTAGCAAACTCATTATAATTATACTCAGCAGTTTACAACTAAGCACAAGCTGAGTTTAACTCCTTGTTGAAGTTAAACCAATTGTTACGATATGTTAACATAGGCATTGCCACAAGACTATTATTTTATTAAATTACCACCAACACACCTCCCATTCAGCTCTGTTACGAAAATTCCATAAATACTTCGATTTATAGCCTCATTTTAACTATTCTGGGGTGTTTTGAAATATATTATGTTATTATCACATAATTAAGGAGATAATAAATAGGCACAAATTTATCTGTAGGCCTTACTAAATGTGGGTGCTTAATGCTAAGCAGAGTGTAAAATTTCTTGTTAATTTAAACACTGGGAAGCATTTGTATACGCTACAACTCTAAATATAGAATGGAAATTTGGCTAGGAGGCTCACTTCGGTGTGAGCACAGAAACATGAATGACCATCTTCCCCCCACCATGCTTCAAGGTGAGATGATGGTACAGAAACTCCATTTTGAAATAACATTCAATACTATAGAAAAAGTCTGTTTATACAGCTAAAACATATTCTTGATTGTGATGCATTTCCAAGAGCCATCCATACAGATGAATCTTTTCTTTCATAGGGCTTGTTTAAACATCTTATGTAGAAAAGATAGGTACTCTTTGACATAATTATTAACACGGTGAAAATAAAAACATTGATCTCGCAAGCAGTACAGAGTCACAGTGAAGAATTTTACAATCTGTTATTGAGTAACAGAAGAGTTGTTGATGTGGAAAAGATCAAAATCTAGAATAAGCTGAAAGTGAGATATCATGAAAATTAGCACTTTAATTTGTTGGAATTAGGTGATACGATAATGAAAAGGATGCCTCCTTATACATATCTCAGAAAGACCAATTTTATACATGCAAGAAAATCTACCCAGTTTGATGAATAACCGAAATTACAATTAATTTCAACGTACATGGGGTGCCTTGAACTAGGCACTAAATATGAATTGGTACAACATTACGCTTAGTTCTTATGAGTATCTGTCAATTTTGAAGTGAAATTGAAATGATGACTCCAAGTCTCTAATTTGTGTTTTTATGAATGGGATTAAGATACAATCTCATCTGTTCTCTTATGCATTTTAAGAAGGTTTGAATATATGAGTATATTTTATCAATCATAATTGTATTATCAACACTAGAATGTATTAGAGTATTCGGTAACTCTAATATAACAAGTCTGCCATTTGTTAACAAATCAGGCTACTGCATTCTATTATTTTCGGTTTCAGTAAACATAAAATCATATATCGTTGTTATCACTTCTTGCTTGTTTTCAAGTCTTGTATAATGAGTTTCAATGTTCAATACATAGCCTCAATACATAACCATTCATGCTTTTCCCACAACTGAGTAATTAAATACAAAGAAATCATTTCTAATAGTATTTTCTCTTACATTTCAAAATCGATTCTAGGAAGGACTCAATTACAAACTTGTTACATTTGGTTAACAAACTCACACATGTTGCAATGAAACAAAATAGTTTTCCTACCTTTATATTCATGGATGCGCAATAATATAAAGTTGAATCATCAATTGTAGGCATAATACACTTTAATACTAACGATTGTAGGTACATTCATTAATTCCAATAGCTAGCGTGTTATTGTCTTCTTTGAGAAATCTTTATTCCTAGTTTTAAACAATTCCAGAAATTCATATAATTGTAGTAGTTGTATAATCATGTCCATGATCTTCTTAAGCATGTGGAGGATAATGGGGTAATGGTGAAACTCCATTAATTGGGGTATTTATCCTGACATGTCGGCGTCAAATACCCTTGCATGGAGTGGCTATTCAGTATTTAAACTTTGGTTTCTGGAAAGCCCTTTTTGTGAAAATAGCAATTCTACTCCATTAATATTAAAACATATCCATTTTCTCCTTCACTCATTTTCACGCATCTATTTGGACCACTAACACGAAACATCTCTAAGTTTGCTTTGTTTTAGTGATTAAAATATATAATTATGTATTCATTAAATATCTTTGGAAGACAAAGTTACTCTCAATTGCATGTAGGAGGCATATTCAAGGTTGGTATTTCCAAAATACTGTTTGTAAATTCATGTTTTAACGTCAATTTAAAGTAAAGTTTTATGCAAAGAAATAATTTGTTTATTGTAGAAATTTATATTAAATGGCGGAATAGATATGAAAGAATCAGAAAATCTATTTAGGAATATTAAATATTCAAAAAAATACTGATGATAATAATTACGATAAAGAAATCTATAACGAGCAATTCTTGGGCTTTATTTATTAGCTTGTAAAAAAGAAATGGACAGAAAGCACGTTGAAATCACTTGTATGAGTACGCAGGTAGCATGTATTTATCATAGCACGGTTTAGGCGTAGGGTGAGACCCTCACCTAGTCTGACTCTTCTGCCAGCACGTGCCGTGATATTCTTCTTACACAACATCATCGCTGTTGGGGATGCACCTAAATAACACCCACGGGCAGGCAGTGACGGTTGAATCAGCACAACGAACAAGAAAGCTCATAGCATTCTGCAGTATCCCAAATCTAGCGTGCAACTAGAGGTTGAGAGTGGTGAAATACTTAATATTATCAAATATCCTAAGTAGCAAATATGTAATCCATGAGAGTGAGTGACAGAATGGAACATGAAAGGATAAATGCCAATTTCTCTTTTTCTATTTCTAGTTGTAGTAGAAATTTAGAGTGTTGGGCCAGCATTTTACGTTAAGATCACAAAAATAAGTAAGTACGCCAAGGCGAGAAGAATATCGCCCACTGCTGATACCATGTCAAACACGGAACAGCATGCAAACAGACATCTGAAAGAGATAAAACAGAAATATCTTATTATTCACAGTAGTATACATTTATAGTACACATTAGATGTGACTCTTGGATACCACGTTCCAAGGTCACTTCATTCTCTTCGGGCTGTTCAACTCCCACCTAACCCTAGAAGTTGGGTGTCCAACTCATAATATTAATTTCATGGAAAATAAATTTTCTAACTTATAGAAAAGTAATATTAATGATTCATGCATTCAGCCCTAGGTGCAAGGTTTGTGATCCTGGACCAATATAAAAGAAACGAGTCATCATAGCATTTTGTGCAACAATATTTTATTGTATCGATAGGCCATGCTTCTAACAAACGTGTGCGAGTTCAAAATTCATGCTCATTTCTAGTGTTAGGAATGGCATTCATGCAACTAAATGATATTAACAAGCGAAAAAATATTCGGTGGGTTTGATAGGGTGGGGTGGGAGAAGAGAGGGTTAGAGGAAAAGAGAGATAAGAGAGAAACAAAAATAGAAATAAGAAAGAGAGCGATTGGAAAGAAGAGAATGAGTTGGTAGGAAATGCTTGAGATGGGTTTGTGGGGTGGTAAGGGTGAGAAGGGAAGAGATAGAAAGGACCAAAGGGGAATAATATGTGTATATGTATTGAAAAAATTATACAACCTTGCGTTAATCAACTCTTCTGGAACCTAGTTTTTCCCTTTTAAATAGGTTTAGCCTCTCAATCTAGATAAAAGTGTATTTTTCATTACCGATTGTTGATAAGCATTGGCAACTAAATGCATAATGACTCACTGTTCGAATAATATTTAGACTATTATCTTAATTCCTTGGCCAAATACACAACATTTTAAAAATTTTGATGAGATACACTTTAGGGTTCACTTGGGTATTATAGTGTAACATGTACATTCATGTGATATTAAAGAATTTTCTAATTTGTTCTCCTCCAAAATATTGAATGTTAACATCCCTTTACAGTATGTTATTCTAAATAAAACAACTCTAAAACTTTTAAATGGTATAAATTACAATTATTATGAACAGCATGCACCATACAATATACCAATTTGAAATTAAAATGCTGACACAATATTGTGTATTCTCCAACATTCATTTTGAAATATTGTTCTGTATATGACACGAGCTTTGAGTTAGGACCATTCAAACATGCTATTTTAGAAATCTTTGGTAACATTTATATTTCAGTCATATTGTTATGTCTGATAAACACTTTTATTGTATCATTGAAAATGTCCTCGTTGACTATGAAGCTATCACATATGGTTCCATAATATAATATCCATCCATATATATATATATATATATATATATATATATATATATATATATATATATATATATATATATATATATATATATATATGCGTTTTACTTCATTTTCTTGATTCCAATAATAGGTGCATCAATATAACATTATATGATTCCTTGTAATCTCTTCCTACTAATTTTTTGGTCATTTGTAACACAAAAATGAAATTCTCGTTCATAGAAATGTTGAAATATAATCTAAAATACTTCTTTGATATGATTACCTACTCAAATATAAAATAGTTGAAAAGCCTTATATCAATTAAAGAAAATAAAAATAAAAACCTCAAAAATATATCAAATTATTTAGTTTTAAATATATTATTTCTAGTAAATAATTAATTAAACCAATAGTATATTGTTGTTAGACCATTATTTCAATATTAAAATATATTGTTTATAAATAGTTAATCAATTAAACAATATTGTCTTTGTTCGTTTATAAGTTTTTAACAAATATTATTAACTCTAAACGAATCATCGTCTTAATTTTACGTTCAAAACTCTAAAAACATGTACATTAAATTAAATATTTAAGTTTTAAATTTCAGGTACGATATTCTCACTTCTTACTATTTTATACGATTGTAGTCTGTTCACAAACATTTTTAATTGTTTAAGCACGTTCCTCTTTTAATTTCAAACTCTTTATTGTTAATACCATCAAAATATAAAAATGCTTTTAAGCTATTCATAAAACCTTAATTCAAGTCATCCTCTTCTGGCTCTAATATCATCTCACATTAAAAGTATTATAGAATTCTTTATTAATAATCACATATAAATGAACATAATGATATATTAAATGTAGAATAGCTAAATAAATGTAGGATATTATTAATTTATACGCAAGAATTAAATTCGATTAATAACTAATTTTATCTAATTAATTATTTAATATATAGTGCTAATGTGTATATATAAATATTCTTATTTAATTATATATATATATATATATATATATATATATATATATATATATTCTTATTTTTTATTTTTTATTATAATTATTATTATTAATAATATTTATTTATTTTATATTATTTTATATTTTTATTATTTTTATTATATTATTATTTTAATAAGACAAGAATACGGTGAAAAAGCCCTTATGAGCTGTAACTAACAAGGAACAAAGTACGAACTAAAAAAACAGTGCAAGGAGGGCGGAAATTATTAATTAAGAATAAAAGCGAGGTCAACACCTCACAATCGCCAGCATCATTTCTTAAAAGATTAACGAGTTTCAATTTCTAGGCCTCTCTTATTACGATGATAGAAATGATAGGTCATGATGACATAGCCTCTCCAGTACAAATACAATCATTGATCTTTCCCCATATTCACTAGGGTGGGCAGATCTTCCATGTTTAATGTAAATCATATCTCATATAGTTTATAGACAATATTTTCTTTAATATGAGTGTTCACAATAACAGAATAATGCTTCTTTCCCCACTAGGGTCTACCATAACTTTTACACGATTTAAGAGATGTAGATGTTTAAAATAATCCCAGGAGGTCAGGAGGTCAGGAGGTCAGGAGGTCAGGAGGTCCAAAATCTGGGAGGTCAGCTGCAGCTGCAATGCAAGCCTGGGAAATCCTAGCATGGGGAAATAGGAAATAGGACACAACACAGTCCTCTGTCCCTCCAGCTGAAGTCCAAGGATCACAAGGATCAGAATGCTACAAATAGAAGGATCCTCAAATCGCAGTCCTCAAATCTACTTGAATGGAAATCCTCCAATCCTCTACCACCTTTAAATCCTCTACAAAAAAAAAAAAAAAAACCCCGTCTCAGAGTGTGTGTGTGTGTCCAGCTTCTGCCTCTGTCTCAGGTCTCATCTCATCTCATCTCAAAAAAAAAAAAAATACCATCTCGGCTTCTGTGTGTGTGTGAATCTCAAAAAAAAAAAATACCATCTCATCTCATCTCATCTCATCTCATCCCATCCCTAGGCCTCTACAAAAAAAAAAAAAAAAAAAAAAAAAAACCCCTCTACTCAAACTCATCCCCCCCCCCCCTCCAGCTCCAGCTCCAGCTCCAGCTCCACCTCTATAGGATCACAAGGATCACAAAGTCCAAAGTCCAAAGTCCAAAGTCCAAAGTGCTACAAGTCCAAAGAAGGACGGAGTGGGAGGTCAAATCTACCCGAATGGAAATAGATGGAAATAGCTACACGAAGGCCTCCAACGCGGAGTCCTCAAATCTACTTGAATGGAAATAGCCCTCCAATCCTCTACCAAATCCTCTGTATGAGTCCCTCCCTCCAATCCTCCAATCCTCCAATCCTCCAAAAGGGAGTCTCCAAAAGGGAGTCTCCAAAAGGGAGTCCCTCTGTATCCTCCAATCCTCCTCCTCCTCCTCCTCCTCCTCCTCCTCCAAAAGGCTCCTCCTCCTCCTCCAAAAGGGAGTCTCCAAAAGGGAAGGGAGTCCTCTACAAAAAAAAAATATTGTGTACATTCAATTTTTTTATGGTGGGTGTTTTAGCAAACATAGCATTTACTAATGAAGACATAAATTTTAAATGCTGCAGCAACAAACATAACAAACCATAATGGCAACATAGATACCATGGATACTACTTGTCATTAGTCAAATAAATGAATACATTTAAGTTAGATATGAAAAGATGAGCTCTTCATTTGTGGATATAAAACCATTAGAGTGGGACTTACGTTCATAACGATAGACACTTGGTTGATGAATCTCACTTCAATTATTCACCCCTGCGTAGGTATTTTAAGAATAAATGTGGGGCTGTCAAACCATCAATCAACATAAAACCGGGGCTCTAGATACCAAAATGTCTCATTTCTGAGCTAAACAACTTCTGCCTCACTGGGTTACGAACAACACACCTCCTCCATCACATGTTTAGCTCTACCCAGGTTATTAAAGTGTGGGAAAGTGGAGTAGGGCTCCCAAATTAGACTAGCTAAATGTTACAACTCATTTCTCAAAAGCCTTTTTATTAAGAGGCCCTCTCTTTTATTTATTTTCTTCATTTTCCTCCCTCTCTTTGACATAAAACCTTTGGGTTTCATTTCTCTTCCTTTCCATTATTTTCATAAATAAAGTACCCAATTATAATGTTATTATTTATTATACATACTCTTATTTTGCACCACTTTCCTTTAGCTACAATAAACTCGTTACACTGCTAAGATCTTTTTTCCGAACATTAGCTTCGTTATCTCCCATTCTTGTAGTCTTTCATATATATTTTTACATGGATTTTTAACGAGAGGTTGTTCGAGAGGAACCCACCCCCTAAGAGACACCATCATCGCGGTAATGGTAGCACTATAAACCAACAAATACACTGAAAACAAAATATCACATGGAACATATATTCTGTTCATGCAATATATACATTTAATAACATATAAGATGATAATCATATATACTAATTTAAATAAAAAGTTACTATTGTTCTGTTCACAAATGCTTCTGACATGACATACAAATACTACCATTTTCCTCAACAAAAAAACACCCATACTATTTAGGAAATTTATACGGCAGACACAAATGCAATATTTGTATATGTGTACACATATACACATTTTCTTAACAACAAATAAAGGGCAAAATGCTCATATCAATCAAAAAGAGAATCCTAAGCTAGAACCTCCACCCTCAAAATAATATAAAGGATTCCTCAACAAAATAAAATCATATAAAGTCAAAAAGATACATCCCAGCACATACACTTTAATCCTTGCCCTTTTTACTCTCAATAGACAATCCTTTAATTGTTAAGGCACAATGTAATGTCATACTAGTCCATCTAGCAGTATTAATATTAAAAATTCCATCCTTCTCTGCTAGTCAATGAAATCCCAAATCACATACATGGCTCATTGCACTTCTTCTGCATACTGTCTAAGAGAGGCCATCACATTGAAAGGAATTCCTCACATCGGGGAGATAAAACAACGGGAATGTATACTGCCTCAAACACTTCATCACAGTCATAACATAACCATGAAATCAATGGTATATTTGGTGCTAGTATCCCACAATAGCTGTATCTGTGGCTACTTTCTGTTCCTATCCCTCTTTCAATTCATTTGCTTCTTGCTCCTAGTTCATGAGTTTTGTTCAACCATCTGAACTTTAAATTTAGCTACTATTTTGGTAAGCACGTTCCATTATGCTCAAGTAAAGTGAAATAAGTTCAAATCATGAGAGGTAGAGAGAAAATAGGAGCTATAAAATACATAATATCTAAGTGTCAGTTATTATGATAGAGAGAAAATGGATACATTTGAATTGAAAAAAATCTTACAATTATCCTCAGAATCCTTTTTTATTAAAGCAAAAATGTCTATTTTATTTGTTCCTTCTTTCCTCCTCCATGCAGCATTTACCTGCCTTGTGTCCATTTTCTTATTTACCAATAGTTTAATTAATAGTTCCACCTTTCCAAAGCCTTTTCCTTTCCCCTTTTACCCACTTTCTTATTGACATCATAACTAGAATGAACACACTTTAAGTTTTCCTATTGTTTAGCTTCGAAATATGTCTCCAGTTGGTCTTATATGCTATTTTACATGGATTTTTAACGAGGAAATTCGAGCCCTCCCCCGAACATGTCCTAATGTTCAATAGCACCTCTGAGCTAAGCAGCTTCACTAGAAAGAACACTCCTTCTGGAGCTTTCAATACACATCTCATTGCAGTTATTTAATGAATAACCATATTAAACAAGATAATCATACATTTATTGGAGCTTGCTATAACACAAATCATTCTGATATTTACAATCACAGCCATATACACTATTCTTTTCTTCAACCTAGAAATATGTCCTAGCACTATTTGTGGGACACCATAAATGACTCAATACAGTATCAACAATATGCATATACATATGTAAAAATTTTCTCAACCCAAAAATCCAAGTATACGATGTTTGCCTCAATCAAAGAAATCAAAGGCCTCACACATCCACTGAAAATAATACCAAGATTCACCTCCTTCTCATGAGAATCTAGAATCCACTCCCAAAGTCAAGGAAATTGCATCTCCGTGTCCACAACTACCAATCTATGCACTAGTTTCCTTTAGCCAACAATCACTACTCATTTTCAAGGCACACTCACAATATGCATATGATCCCATCTGGCAATGTTAATAGCCGAACGAGTCAATAAGCCTTCTCTTCTATTCTACCCGGTCCATACAGAAATCCCGATCGTGCCCTTCTTGTTCAATGCTTGAACTGTTGTCACCCCATCTTGAAATACATCCCTACGTGAGAAACATAAATGGAAGATGAAACAACCAAGAATATACTTGCAACATCAAAACAATCATACCGGTCTTCCTTTTAACAAAATCAATAGACACTATTGGGTATTGATATTCACAGTAGCCCTCCTTACACGGTGTGCTTTACCCGAAATCTTCTTGCTTCTTCTGCAAAATTCCTCTTCTGCTTTCACTAGTTCTGTTGGTTTAACCATCTGAGTTAGAATTTCATGCTCACATGTGAAACACATAATTACCATAGAATCAAAATAAGATTTGAAAATAACTTCATTATATCTCATTTATTGTTACATCAACACCAATACACTTGAAATCTTGATCATGCCATCACACAGTACAGTAGCTATTGATGTTGGCTAAGACCCGAAACTATCATATATCAAATCATAATCATGATCATCATTAAACATAATCATGAATCCATGCAACCATCATAATTGAGCTCAAATACTCATAACAATAGAACCAGAAGTAAATGTCAATAGGTTTAACCCAACGATGGTGCACAACATGACTTCCATTTACATACACACACCATATAAATCCCCCCGTTCACTTACATGCATATACACATGAGCGCCATCGCAACACATAAATCCTGCAGGCGTACAACATGATACATGCCATATTTCACAACAAATCACATACGGCTGCGGTTGGTATGCAGCACAACATGCATGTACATACATATACGTGCACATGGTACAACATATAAGATACACATAGCACAGTACATGGCTGCACACTTTACATACATAGTATGTGTGCCTGCCCACATACTTCTTCCATCAATATCTGTGTATACTAGTGCAATGCTGCACAGCATACATATGGTACCACTTGTACCCCACTATTTTACTGATATGTGCTGACATCGGATGAGAACCACTGCCTGGGCGTGTACACAATGCCAGGTTTATAAGACTCCCACATGTCCCAATGTACACGGTACCCATAGGCTGGCTGTGCCATGGTGCCACTTCTGTAACATGTGGGTGCCACACATAGTACACCATGTACAATCCTTTACAACACCACATCTTTAACTTTATTATTTTAATTAACAACAACAACGTGCAGGTGCACCTAAGGAGGTTGTTGCTATTATGGCTTTGTCATTTCCTGCTGCGAGCATTCTCCTATCCCGTGGTCTTCTCAGCTTCTTGGTTTTATTTATAATTAAATTCCCGGTGATAAACATATTCAACAGTAACACAAGAAATTAAAACATATCTCTAGGCCTTTATATTCTCCTTTAAACCTTGTAACCAAATGTTTTAATCCTTAAAGACTTTATGCGAAAATAAGCTCTTTTTTAAAAAATGACATATAATAAACCTTTGGCTACCATTTACATCTATAATCGGCAATACGATCAATACCTTTGTGCCTTGGTCTCCTTGAAACTTTCGAGCCGCAATCACTAGAATTGCTTATCTGGATCGGCAATTACCTCAATATCGCGCGGCTCCAGTATTAATAATTAACGTCGATAGCAATATGAAAAATGATTTTAGGGTCCCCTGTTCATATCCATTCCTTCTATGAATAACTTCAATTAAAAATCGCTTATCTCGCCGTGATAAATATAATAATTGAACGTAATCACATCATAGGTTTGGAACAACCAATTGACCATGGGTTAATAATATCCTTCTACTGTCTAATTTGTGTTAACTCAAATGGGCCTTAATTTCGATTTAATTAACAATAATGATTTATCTCTTTGTTGTTGGAATTTCCACTATCATTAAACAGTTGTGTGCAATTTTACCTTTTGTAAATAGTTTTAAGTTTAATTCATGAAACTCATTAAGACAAATTAGAGAACCAGGTGAGGAGAGGATGTGGAGGCTGTACAGCAGTACAAATTCATTTAACTAGGAAGATTTATTACTTTAAATTTTATTGCAGAAAATCTCCCCCTCAATGGGATCAGGGTTTATATACATAAACGTTTGCCTCTTGTTCCTCTCTTTGAGGACACGTTTAGCGAAATAAAGCCTAATTACAATTATTGAATAAGCTGAGACATAGCGGATGGGTACAAACCCTAGGCTGTTTGACCTAATCTCGTTGATCTAAATGTAATAGGCGGTGGAGGTATTGTTTCATTTAACCTAGGTGCAAGGTCAGTTTGAGCCTCTAGCCTTTGGACGAGCCTCCTACATTACTTTGGCTAGTGTCTAGTCTTCTATGGGACTCTAGGGTAGCCATGTTGTAGGCACTGTCATAAGCTCTTCCTGTTTTCTCTTCGCATTAATGGGTCATCCAGTGCCAGCATCCCCACTGCTTTCCTTCGTTTAATTCCATCCTTTGCGTGCTCTTACATCCTTTGTCTTCACAAACATCTTTTTCAATATCTTCTCCCAGGCACAGCAATGGTTTCCTTTCTTGTTCACTTCTTTTCCTAAGTCTATTCATATACTGACAGTCTTTCTTGCCTGTACCATCATCTTCATACTTATGGGTGCAACATTAAAATGGGAATGTTCCTTGTAGGAGGTAATTCTAGTCATAAGCATTGGCTGAAAGAAACTTTCAAATGTCTTACATGGCCTAATCATTTTGAACTTGGGTCTTCATCTTGCTTCATGGAATCTCTCTTTCCTAAGGTATTGCAAACCACATATCCTACTTCAAAATGAACATATACTATAAAATTATATTTCTTTGTATTTGATCCTGCTGCCTTGTAGTTGTTATTTCACTTTTATTGTGTGGCTTGGATCTATGAGTAGATTTCTTGCTGCCATCACTTCAGCTCACCTTCTAAGTTTCTTAACTCAGTATTCCTCAGTGCATTGTAAATGATATGAAATGGGCTCTATCCTATATGTAGCGGGTCATTATATAATCTTCACAGGGAAAAATATGATCCCATTGTGTGGGATCCTCTCTCCTGCAAAGACTTCTCAAAGAATTTGAACTCTGTTATACATGGTTTACTTGTGGTCGGGGACAGTAACATGAGATAGAACTGCGTTTACTACAAGGATATCTTCATAGTATCCTCCAAGAAACTGTTTATGGTCTGGTGTCTATTGCTACACAAGGACATTCCTCTTGGAAACCATACCGGCCTAACCTTAACCAAAAACAAATTAGCAACATGAAGGTGGCATCACTAGTTTATAACAGAATAAAATGCCATATTGGAGAATGTCACTACAACAAGGCCCGCATCCTTCCCTCTCACAGGTCTTCTGTAGTCACAAGACAAGATCATATCACCTGCCCATGTCCCAAAACCCCGCTACACGGAATGAGCAAGGGTATGCAATACGCCGTGTATCCTTCGCCATCTTTGACAGTTTTGCAGTCTTCACCAAACTTATCAACTTATGTCACCTTGGGTGACGTACGGTGACCCGGTGCCATCATAAGTTTTATCGATTACTGATGCTCTAGTGGTCCTCCTGTCGCTAAATAAAGTTTTCTCTCCTTTGAGACATTTTGATACACGGTTTAAGGTTCTTCTAAATAGGCAAGTGCCTCCTCAGAAATAAAATCAGACAGCTATCTGTCTAGAACATGGTTACAACACACCTCAAATGCTTCTTTAAAATGGGATATTGTTTCTGATTCTTTGAGAAATCAAATCCTACAACTTCAAAATTAGTTTTCTTGAGCAAGCATGTGTTTTCTATCAAAGCATGGGCTATTTTATTGCATACTAATACTTTGAAAAAAGCTGAAACATGGAATGTTCAACCCACATTGGCATGCTTATGATTCAACAAGGCTGCAGTACAATGTCTTACAAAACAGAATGTCAGTATAATACAAATTCTTTAGACCTTGAATAATACTCTCAGTTTTAAAACACAGAACAATTGCCAAGGTGTCTCATAAAGAATACTTCATCAGTATCATTCAACATATTGAAAATAAACTACGAATACTATCATCTGTCCATATACTCAGTAGCTCACCAGCATGTTCACTTAAAACTAGTTTAGTAAAATAAAATGAAATCAAAATAGAAAACACATGAGTTATCTTTTATTAAAAATTTTAAATTTCTGTACGATGAGTCACGTAAACCAAACTGTCTTCTCTTATATTGTCTCAGTAGGTGCATTAATCTTCACAAATTTCTTATAAACCCGACAGCTGACGAGTCCATGAAAGTGTACACAAAAATTTATGGCAGGTAGGCCACTCCGATTACCTTAACCTTCTCACCAGGTCATCTTCGTCCTTCGAAATAACAAAACTGATACACCAAATCTTGTTATTCAAGCACGGCTTTCTGGATTTATCGACGATTTCTCTTGGTGCATTGAACATAATTCAGAGACCCTTAAATATTTCCTCTTGCGTTTATAAAAACTAATATATCATCCGAATGCACT
Source organism: Pinus albicaulis (assembly GCA_034641835.2). Lineage (NCBI taxonomy): Eukaryota > Viridiplantae > Streptophyta > Pinopsida > Pinales > Pinaceae > Pinus > Pinus albicaulis. The sequence goes on from JAXQQM020091605.1 coordinate 195,541, forward strand.
ATCACAAATTTACCGATGAAATTCCTTGACCTTGGGTTCTGTAAGTCTCATAAAAGTATAGGTGCATTTATTGTTATGAGCACCGCTACATCATTCATGATCGCCTTGTTCGCTAGCGGTTTCCTATCATCACCCTCTCTTATTCTAATCTCGTAATGTCTACTTTTAAATCTAAAAATATTTATTATCGCCTCGACGATCCATTAAATCCTCAACTGTAGGCAAGGTCATGTGATTGTTATCTTCAGTTGCTACAGAATCAGCCATCCTCATTCATCTTTGGGCTCCAGCTCTGTAGTACGCATGAGATCAAACTCTCTAAATCTAATTCCTAAATGACTACTGATTTCATGCTTGTCTCCACAATTCCTCATTTATTTGAAAGTCATTTATGGCTATGTTTCGCGATTTGAACGAGGGATAAAATATATCTAATGAACGTATTTCACATGTGGCAGGCGCATAATTAAATCATCCTGACAATACTACAGTATTCTGCTTGTCTCTTGAATTTCTGTTAGCCGTCCAATCTTTGTAGAAAATAAGAACTACCTTAGGTTTGCAAATAAAGCAAAACACCTCTTCTTCTATCGCTGGGATATTCCTTCACCAACAGGTCTTTGGATCAATCACTCTGTGGGCCATCTCACTTCCTTTGTAGGTATCATTGTATGATGCCCCATCCTTGAATAACCATAAGTATTCTGCTTCTTTTGCACATCATGCCATTGCTCTTGTCAAACCTACAAGGTCTACATTGCTGTATTTTTTACATCATGAGCATTACATCACATAGGACCTTATCTTTGTATTTTTCATTGCAGCTCTATGCTATTATTTCTGATCGTTTTAGTACACTTTGTAAGGCAGAGACACAAAGAGGTTGAATTATCCCCTTGTCTTTCTGGCTTCAACTTATCCCAAGCACTACGGGTGAAACAGTTATACCATGCCTGGATAGCTAGTTGGTAGCATTTTCCTGAACTTTACATGTATCCTAAACAAAGTCTTCCTTGTAAGCTCGATGACCTCTTTGATTTGTCCAACAGGCCTTGTTATTTTGAGGACTTTCCCTTTGGTAAGTTGCCAATTTCCTCTTCCCCTACTTTAAACATAACAACATTTCTTGGACCAACACCCCATTCTTGTAGGCATCACAGTATGCTGTCATAAGCATGTGGCACCTCACTTCTCTACACTCTACCCCTGCCTCCTCTTCCTCTACAAGCCCTTCTACACTCTTGTCATCCTCCCAGGATGAATTACAGGAGTGAGATGGTGCTCATCCCTAGGTGTAGTAAACTTCCTCTACCTGCAACCCCTTTTCACGTGCCTCTCTTTACATACTTCTTATAAATTTCTCTTACTGCCTTTAAAGTCTGTCAATAAGCCTCTTTTAACTTTCTCTTGGAGCAGAAGACAATATCATCTTGAATGTGGCTTGAGACCATTCATATACTTGGTAATTACTATGTGATGTGTCTTGGAATTTTGACTCTATATCACTGCGGAATTAATACATATATTCTTCTGTCAATCTTGTCTAATTCTTTTACCTAAATAATATTCATTACAATAATCACTAATGAAATTACCTTTTAATAGCCATCATTAAGTAGTCTTCGTACAAGCTATTTTCCAGCACTCTCCTCCTTTGCTGTATCATCACAGTACGACATGTCATCGCTTTGTTCTTGAAGCACCACCTTCTGTCCTCGCTCATTTATTAATAGTGAAGCACTTGTTCATTTCAATGTCCGGTCACGATTCCTCTGGGTTCGGGTCCTCCCACCTGGGCTCGGCAACAGTATCACCATACCAACACTACGGACCCTAGAATAGTTAAGGGCCTCATCGTAGGAGGAATCTAAAAATTTTCTTACGACACCCAAACCAAGTTCTGTACCAAGGATCCTGTGGCTGTCTTATCCCGCGCATCCACAATGCCAGCCTCAAACCTGTGATTCCAACATGCGCTTGTAGCGGTCACTTTTTCTCATCACCATTTATACGTAACTAAGATTTCTATTAATTCTATTGTAGCGTAACTTAAAAAACAATAGCTACTGATACCCAAATAAAGCATAAATTTGAAGATCGGCCCCTAAGGAGAGATAAATGCTGCTATTATCTCTGTATTCCCTGTAGGCCATTCTCCTCCTCCCCGTGACCTTTAAAAGTTACCAAAGTTTTTATTGTAATTCGAAGATTACAATCGATAATCATATTCGACAGCATAGAATTAAAGCGTATGTAAAACATATTCCTAAGCAGAGCACTTTATAGCAAGGGCACAATCCTTCGAACTTTATGTAAATGCACGGCCTTTTAAACAAATGACTTTGTAATAAACCTTTGGCTCATTTACATGTAATCAATATCCCAGTAATTTGTACCCGTGCCATGGCGGTCCGCCTTACCGACTTGAGAACACAGTGCTGTACGGGTGTGCTCCTCAGGATACAATAGCTTACTCAATATCAAGGCTCCGTTATGACGTGTACGATGGCAGTATAATGATTTCGGTCCCAACTTAACTACATATCCTTATTCTGTAGAATGTTAATTTAGAAAATACATTATCTCTACCAAGCGATGCCAATGAGAATACGGTTTTGCTAATCATATCGCAGGTTAAGACGATGATTGACCATGAGTTATTCGGCTTCCTTCTCTTCTCTCATTTTTATAAAATTAAGGCATGGTGCAGTTTAATTAACAATAGCAAATTTATCTCTCTTTATTTGTTGATTTCCCTGCTATTCATGATTCAACGATGCGATTTTACACACACATCGTACGGTGGGTTTAATTACGAGCTAGGTAAAAAAATTAGGAAACTAGTAAGCGGAAAGATACGGAAGATATCTGACAGTTCAATTCAAAATTATCACAATTCAAGCACTTTCAAGTTAAACAATTTCCTCATAAACATCAATTAAAGGGCCGGTTTGATCAGCGGAACTAGGATTCATTCCTGGAAGAAATTGCTTATTCCTGGAATTTCACTGTGATGATCTCTCCCCCTCAATAAGGTAAAGAGTTTACATATATGTAAAAAATTGTCTCTTCTTGGTTCTCTTTCAAAGACGATTTAATAGTCAAAACCTAATTACAATTATTCAAATGTGGAACATGAAAAATGGATGCAAACCCCTATTAAGCTTCTAATCCTAGCGATACTAAATGCAGCAGTGATTTGAAAAGGTGTGCTTGCATTGTACGATTTTAATTATTCGATCTCTCCTAGCCACCAACATATGGAAAAAACCTCTCTGTTGTTAGCATATGTCTAATGCCACCACGTCAATCCTTTTTCCTTTTAGATATACTTAAGACCATGTGTCTACATCCTTTATAATACCATGTATGCATATCTGCATATTCAACATACATATCATCATCGTACCCAACAGCAATATTGAATATACACACCATCCTACTGGCCGCAATGCTGGAATATAAACTTCCTTTTTTATATACCCAGCATAGACCAACATCATATGCTGCATATACATTTAACACACACTGCTAAAAGAACTGACACGAATATAAAATCATGAAATCAACATATACCCAAAAATAGTCACCAGCATAGACCATAGGTGACCCAAAAACCCAACATATGGTGTCTTGCCACTATACATACTTATCTGTACCATGTGACAATACTTTCAATTGATTATTGTACTGGTATTTACATTTTCTTAACATAAATATGGACATATTTTGAAAGCATATGGAATTTCAAATCACATCCACATGATGCTTACCTAATAGATTTGTCAAAGCTACTTTTCCACCTTAGCTATCATAAAGATCAGAACCTATTCACTTGGGCTGCCTACATGAAATCATTCCTCCCATCAGTCTTCGCTTTTTCATCATTGACAGCATAAATAAATGCATACATATATGTCTAATCGTTAGCATAAAATGTGGCAAAATCTTGTTAGACATTTGTCACCTTTAAAATATACACTTCATATTTTAATCTTAGATAAATTATGAAATCCTATGGTGGTACTGTCCTTTTAAATATAGATATTATCCTTTTATAATCCCCACAACATAGTACTAGATATCATAAGGTTTAGGTTAATGCAATTCCCTTTATTCATGCACAACATGCACAACATTGGCAATAACAGTTCCCAACATAGCCAAAGCATATAACACATCAAATCCACTCACTTTACCTTTTGTGTTACCTTTCTCATAATTGTTTTTCCACTGTCCAATTACCACAATGGATCCAACCAATCTAACCGATTTCCATATTCTTACCTTCCACTGCTTACGCATGCATTGAAATTCATTTGGGCCTCACATTACCTATTGGGTACCAGAAATATCTCCCTGAGCTCCATTAAATTCCCTCTTTCCCAACCAATTTCCAAGGCTCTCAAAACATAAAAGGAAATAACAAGAACAAGAAAGAAGAATACATGAAAACACAAAAGAAATAAGACACCACAAAACATTTGCATGGCCATGCACCAGACGTAATCAAGACCACAAATCAAGTGCAAAAAATCATAAATTATTGAAAGCACAATATTGACAAAAAAAACCATGACTCAATCCCCATGGTTCCCAATACATACAAAGGAAAGCTAAACCTAAGTCTTCTTCAAGATTTCACTGCAGTCTCTTCTTGCATTCAATTCCTTGTAGCACACATCCACAAACACATAACCATTACCGCATAAAAAATATGACATACCAGTTACCTTAGCTTGTTTTTTCAAGCACACTGCCCTATAACTGAACACAAATGTCAACAATATGTACCAAAGATCAAGATGACATATCTATCAATTTCAAATCAAATTTTACGAAGGCTAACAACTATGCAGTAGCCCAAAATAAACTCACATTCATTGGTCATAATAAATAATGCTACATCTATCACCTACTTACACTCAAGTGCATATCATCCATCCCAACACATATGTGTTAGTACAACCATCTTAAAACAATAACATTTCTTCATGCAATCTTATAAACACATATACTCATATCATGGAATTAATCAAACATTCAAACAACTTGCAAACATAGCATGCTAAATATATCAACTAGATGACATAATCAAGCATGAAATACCGTCAAGTACTAAGGATACGACATAACATAACTCATACATTAATGTATTTTAGGGGAGGCTATCTTGTATGCACAATCAATCTAGGTTAGCATGATATAATGTCACAACCTATAAACCCAAAAATAAAGAAAATCATGATATGCATAACAATATCTAACTAGGATGCTCACATAATAAACCCATAAGGAATGGAATTGATGCATACAATCACACATGCACACTCAGTATATACATAATAAAACAAGCTATCATAATTAGGTTGAATCATAAATGAATGTCATAACCCTAAACAACTCCATAGACCAATCCAAACTGGCATGATACATGTAACAGAGCTTAAATGAAATAACCCTAATCTTTAAGTTAACAATCATATAACAACAACAAGTTATACATCGTGCTCATCAACAACATGTAACCTAATCATCAATCTAACTATAATTCAACAAAAACAAGTTAACCTATAACGTACTCATCAACAACATATAACATAATCATCAAGTTATCTAACATAAAATAAAAATAGAAATGCAAACCACCACAGGTTACTATCATTCATGACTATCCGACACATGTGGACATAAATACCCTAATCAGCTACCATCCATCACGTTTGCAACCATAACATCAATAGAATGAAATGTATACACATAACCATAATGCATATGAATACATTTATCATCTAGGATTTATCATACATGTAACAAATATAATAATAGAATGAAAAACATATATGTAACCCTAATGTTTACAACAACCACAAATCACATACCTTCATGCTTGTATGATGATCTTCTCTTACCCAAAATTTCATTGATGCAACTTCTCTTAAATGATCTACATTTCCTACTCTATCTCAGTCGATACATTAGCATAATAATAGACCAATATAATCATGATGAGATAATTACATAAAATAACATCACAATGCATGGAAACATCAACCATGGCATATTACATGAACAATACATAAGAATGAACAACATATAACTAAACATGAACAAACAATGCATGTATGATATGTAATGACATGTACGCAAGCATGTATGGACATCACCCAAGTAGGAATCAACATGTGACTAAGCATAAACAATAAATTCATGTACAACACATATAAATATGTGAGAAAGCGTGCACAAATAATACAAAATCATGGGAAACACATAACCAATCATACACACATGATGACACATGTCCCAATTGTGACACCAAAAACTTTCCCACGACGACATCACTGTAACCATGACCAACACCATGCGAATGAAAAAATCACACATAGATCACAAGCATGTTACACACGCATGAAACCAACATAAACAAATGATCAACACACTACCCATCCAGTTTGAGAGTTGAACCATGCTTTGATTCCACTCTGTAACACCCTCTTATCACATCTACCCAAGTAACCATAAAGCTATTGAAAGCATATGATGAGAGGCTAATAATATGAGATTCAACCTCCTAGATGACCTTAAAGAAGTGGAACTAACGGAAACACCAAAAACACACCTTACACTGCATCATTAACATACCAAGGAGGTAATCCAAGCTTCCAAGTCCCTCCTCCGTGAGGGGGAACTAATGTTTAACCCATTTGAGGCTTATCTGCAAGCATTTCAGGGTAAGGGAGAAGTGATAATTCCTATAGCCATGAGTCATCCTTGGCAAGGTAGCAGATAAGGCCCAAACTGCCAAATGTTTACTTGTAGCTCCAAGATTTGTGCCACAATTTTAGCCCCTGAGCCTTGGTCACTACCTAGAACTTATTGTAACTCTAGGATAGGGTTAATAACATTAAAATAAAGACATGGCAGGAATCACATAAAAAAAAACTCATCCGACCACACCCATCCATGAGAGGAATTTCGTTAAACATCTCACAAACATAACATCTACAGGTATAAACAAAAAAATTAAACAAATGGGTATATTTCTTATCTGATAATGGATGGGAATGCATCAAAATTAGGGAAAATTTTAAGGATAGAAACTTATCTTAAAGTTTAGAAACCTTGGCGAATCTTACTAGCCCCTAACATGCAAACTATAAAATGTTTAGCGATATGATTGTAAAAATGTTAAAATTTCTAATGATTTTATATAGTCCCTATTAAACTTTGGCAAAATTTAAGGTAAGATAAATTTATGATATAAAATTTGGGTGAATAATTTTTAGGAAAAATGGAAATTTGCGATTCTTTTTTTCTGGAAAAAAAAACATAGAAAACTAGCCCACTTGCGAATATTAGCCACTAAAATTTTCCCTTATCACAATCTCATGTAAACATAATTTTTTAAATTATGTTTACATAATTTAAATTAAAATAGAAATAGAAATAGGATTTTATCTTTATGAAAAAAATTAGTGAGTCACTCGGCATATGCGAATAAAAGGAAATCTACTTTCAACTTATCAAGGTGGCCTCTTTAATTTCAATATTTACAAAGCTGGTGGAAAATTATAAATCCTTGACAGATTTTAAAAATTTGTAAATCCACCCACACACACACACAAATTTTAAATTCATTGTCAACACAAAAATCCTCTATAATGCTAATTCTATAAATGAAGCTTCATAACACATTGTAAATAGTAGATTTACTTTAAAGTTAAGACGATGTTCAATCCCATGCCCACGTTTATGTAAATTTATATGTATATGGGATTATTATAATATATCTTTATTTAGAAAACCTTAGCACAAAAATATTTTTCAAGAAAATTGTGAGACACATATTACGTATAATTCATGGGAAGGAAGTTTCTTTTGGAAACAATGGGTGTTGGAGGTTTGTATCTATTGGAAATGTTGATGAGGATTATATGTAGCATGATATATCCTCATCATTATTCATATCTACTCTCACTATTTCATCTAGAAGTTCTTTTCTACCTCCCTCATTACATAATATTTTAGAATATATGACCTATTCCAATAGTTGATCCTCTCACTAGTTGTTTGGGTGATGATTATGAAGGAATGTAAAAGTTCCATTATCTTAGGAATGTAAAAGTTCCATTATCTTTCCATACTCAAGGTAGAGATATAAAGTATTATTAAAAATTCCATCGAAAAGTGGATACCTATAATATATGGTAAAAAGAGATGTTTTCCAAATCATATAAATATATTGGGATGGAGGTTAGCAAACAGATTTTTGAGGGGATTTTTTAGTATCTATGGAAATTAGGGGTATTCCTTAATACCCCATGAGAGAACATGATATGTCATAATTTCACTAACTGAAGCAATTATGGAATTTGATCATTTGGTATTGTTATCACTCATTAAGTTTTAAAACTTTCATTGATAGGATCATGCAGGTCATTCATAAAAATTGATGTGGTCTCCTAAGTCATTTTTCAAGATAGCTAATTTTTTTTGCATTTGATGAAGTCTACCCTAAGTTTAAAAACAATCCCAAACCATGTCATGTCATTTAAAATCAACCTAATTTCATCTAGTTGTCATTCTAATGCCCATTTTACCACAAAATATTCCACTAGTCAGTTTTTTAGATTTTCGTAACGATTTACAAAGGAAATATGCAGATTTCGCTACGAAACTGCCTAATAGTTTTGTAGTGAATCTGTCAGAAGCTTATTTGTCTTCACTATGAAAATGTGTTTTTTCTTCCAAAGGGCCAAAATGGTGTGAGGTGTCACTTTTTGATTAGACAGGTGAAAGATGAGATCACCTAGTAGGTTATGACACTCATCCAAACATGAAATCATAAGGTTTTGTCATCATTCCACCTTCATCACTCCATTTGACATTTTCCCTCTCATACTTGAATTTAATTTTTTTTTAAATAGATCAATGAATCTCCTCTTTGTAATTAACCCTTCAAAATTTTCATGTCAAGCATCTCGGTGTCTTCCTTGAAGAGTTTAGCTTTGTGGCAAATAGCTTGCAGTCAAAGTTGTCTTTACAAGTGTCACCTTTTTAAGAGGGTAGCTTGGTTATAAAGCGAAATGGCCGTGAAGGAGAAAGAATAAAAAGGAGGATCTGTGGTTAGATAGAAGCTCATGGAACTTAATATATTCATGGAGGGACATAGTTTTTCAGAAGAATTCAGCAATTTAGGTTGCTTGAATTTCTGCTAGAGCTAACATGGAATTTGTTGTGTTTTGGATTGTGTGAGAAATCAATTTCAAACGAATATTATGGATGAAATGAGATGAATTATGTAATACTGAGAGAGGTTATTTTCAATAAGAGCACAAGGAAAAATAACCTCCCTCACTTTTCTAACAGTTTCTACCAGTTTGGAGATTCAAAGATGTCTCTCGAAACTATTTTCAGAATCCATAGTTTTCCTGTTTTATACATGTTTTTCTAATGCAGATTATTGACAGTCGGAGATGGTTTTCAAAAACCCAAGGGAGGTTTTTCTTCAGAACATCCTGATTTACAAAAAAATTCTCTCTTTTTTCAACAAATATCAAGGATAGGGAGAGAGGACCTCATCTCTGCACCCTATTGTTTCAGAAAAAACAAAGCCATTGTATTGGAAAATTAACTTTATAAAGGTGAAAATAATTCTTTTTAAAGAGGGTAAGAGGAAATTTTGTCTTATAATATTTAATTATATCACTTTTTAGACCTACAAGTGAAATTTGGAAGAGAAAGGAAGATTTTGAAATTTTCATCCATATCTGGTAGTTTCGTAGCGTGCTTCAAGCTTGAAGCAGAAAAATGCTATGAAATTTCTGAAGATGACTTTTTGATAAAAGGGGTGGTTAAAATTTAAATTAAAGCTTTGGAAAATTTCATATTAGCTCTTTAAAAATATCAAACAGATCCATGAAAGAAAAGAGTGTTAAGAGGTGGTGGAAATGGGTAAATTAAATTTGCTAGCAAAAGTTGCTACGAAACTGCCTTATTTTCCCCCGTTTTTGCAGAAAGTTAAATTTTGAAGAAATTTCAGTTTGAAAGGTTGCATAAAAGGTCAGTTGATCATATGGAGAGGTCAAATATGGTTAGAAGAATATTTTCATATAGGTTTGGTCCACTGAGTTGTCCAGCTCATATTCAAATTACTATTCATTATGGAGGCACTTCTATCATGTGTGATGTAAACAACTCCTTAAAAGTAGGAAGGTCTCTTTGATAAAGGCAATAAGGACATTTTTGTTTTTGATGTGGTCAATGTTATTATAGCACATTATCTCTTTCGATGTAAATAGTTGGTCTTTTAGATAAAAATGTAATAATTAGGTAGTTGAGTTTTGTTAGGAGTCTAACTCCTAAAGTTAGTAGGTGTGAGTTTTTAATTCCAAATATCTAGTTTATGGTTAGACTAGGTGGCAGCGAAAGAAACTAGTGATCTATCCTTGATTGGCAGATTCGATGTAAAGTTTTGATGCCTATAAATAGATAGTATTTAGATGAATGAAGGGTTGGAAGATGTTACTTGTGACTACTACTATTGCAAATTGTTCTAGATTAGAAATAGAAAGTGGTTGTGGGCTTTTTCCTTCACCTGAGATTCATTTGATATTTTCATAAACCTTTTCCTATTTATCTTTCTACTTTTATTTCAATATATTAATGTTTTATTACTCATAATTTGTGCTTCTCATGCTCTGAATTCCTTCAAGCATTAAAATATTGTATGTCTTTCTCAATATCCTTCTTTCAATATCTTCATGTTGATTACTTAGAATTCTTATTTCTCATGCTTTTATTTCATTTTAACATTAATATATTGAGTAAATTCTATGTGTGTTGTCCTTTCATTTAAATATATACATGCCTCAGCTTCCACAAGGAGAGCCATTGTCATTGAGTCCCGTAGCACTGACTCCATAAGCCCAAAGGTAGCAAATCTTCTACATTTTCCACCTACAATCATATAAAATCAAGCCATTATCATAGAGTTAGCCATATAGTATTATTTATCTTGGAAATCATAAACCACCTATGTGAGATCCATGTGAAATTGAAGAGGCTAATCTTCAATCAAATGCTGGTATGAAATAGTTACTCCAAGTTGACCATTGAAGCAGCCCAACAAGACTCAATTTGGTGATAAAATTTTGGTGCATCTACCAGGAGTCTAAAGACATATTTCCCGAAGTTTTTGTTCAAAAAGTGAACCTGAAATCTTGGAGGTAGCAAGACCTCAGCAATTTTTGAGGCTGCAGAACTACCTTAGTGACTCCATTGTTGAAGGGTTCAAAAATTCATAGCTTCATGGTGATTCCATTGGTCTTATGAAGAACTCAGATGTTGCCATTCTTGTTTCGAGTTATGCATGTGTAGATGTTTTCAGAAATTTATGGTTTCCCAAATCATTTTCCCAAGGATGCATATCTTTTAAGGAATAGTCCAAAAATTAATGGAGAAGATTTGAGTTTGACCTTGAAGCATATATCATATTTCTGTGACTTTACTGAGCTTCTTAGAGTAAGATATGAACATATTTTCATCATATTGTTCTATGATTCATTTTAAGGGAAATGTAAAGAATGGATTGAAAGTTTTCCTGTCAGATCTATTAAGTCATTTGTAGATTTTTGGCTTGTTTTTTTGGAAACATGGATGGAAAGAATAGAGTTGGTGGCAGACTCTTCTTCCATTCAAGGTTTTGAACAATGGAATGATGATCACACTAATGAGGAAGTGGATGAAAATTTTTCTTTGTCCTTGCCTTCTTATTTAAAGTCATTTGAGTGCAAGTTAGAAGATAAGATTCAATTTTTGGATGAAGTTGCTAAGAACATTGAGAAATGGCATGGAAGTTTTAGAAGATTAAATTCAATCCTATAGTCTTCATGGTTAGGATCAGTCTTTTCCAAAGTTTTTCATGCCAAAATCTAAATAGAAGGTGCTGCTAGCTTTTTATTTTGATATTGAGGAAGAATTCCTTATTCTTTAAATTCAGTTTGATAGCACACAAATGAAATCTTATGTTGCTAAAGAAAGCATATATGAGCTGCCTAAATTGCAGAATGTCTTGAGGATTATAAAAAAAACTATGTATTTTATGATCTTATAGCTGATTACATGGAAGAGTTCTACCGTCCAAATTTCCAAGTATGTTTTCATTATGAAAATCAGACCCATCTTCTCTTACCTTTATCATTTCGGAATATAGTTTGTTTTACGTTAAAGTGTAGTCAGGGAGTAGATGTATCAGATCAACTCATTAACTAGATTTATTGGAGGTTTCATTTTTCTTGAATCAAACATAAATATTGCAACTGTTAGGGTAGGAAGGAGTGTCTGTGAATAAGCTCAAAGTAGATTGAGGATATTTTCAATAGGTACAAATTTGGTCTTTCAGTAGTAATCATCAAGCTTGAGCCCGAGGTGAAGGCCATAAGAATTTGAAGAAGGCTTGGAAAAATTCAAAAGTTAATTTCCAAAAAGATGGATGTCACTAGAAATACAGGTTTTTTGGTGTGCCACAAGGCCACACCATACCAAGTGGAGCCACTGTTATCAGTCATTAAGTTTTAAAACTTTCATTGATAGGGTCATGAAGGTCACTCACCAAAATTTATGTGGTCTCCTAAGTCATTTTTTGAGATAGCTGATTTTTTTTGCATTTGATGAAGTCTACCCTAAGTTTAAAACCCATCCCAAACCATGTCATATCATTTCAAATAAACCTAATATCATCTAGTTTTCATTCTCATGCCTTTTTACCACAAAAAATTCCACTAGTCAATTTTTCATATTTTCGTAGCGATTTACAAAGGAAATCCGCAGATTTCACTACGAAACTGCTTAATCATTTTGTAGCGAATCTATCATAAGCCTAACTGTCTTCACTATGAAAATGTGTGTTTTTCAGCCAAAGGGCCAAAATGGTGTGAGGTTTCACTTTTTGATTAACCAGGTGAAAGATGATATAACCTAGTAGGTTATGACAATCACCCAAATGTGAAATCAAAAGGCTTTGTCATCATTACACCTTCATCATTCCATTGTATATTTTCCCTCATATACTTGATTTTTTTTTTTAAATAGATCACCCAAGCTCCTCTCTATCATTAACCCTTCAACCTTTTCATGTAAATCATCTTAGTGTAATTCTTGAAGAGTTTAGCTTTGTGGAAAACAAGTTGCTGTCAAGTTTGTCTTTACAAGTGTCACCTTTTTAAGAGGGAAGCTTGGTTATAAAGGGAGATGGCCATGAAGGAGGAAAAATACAAAGGAGGATATATGGTTAGATAGAAGCTCATGGACATTAAGATGCTGATGTAGGAACCTAGTTTTTTTTAAGAATTCACCAATTTAGGTGTATTGAATTTCTGCTCTAGCTAACAAGGAATTTGTTGCATTTTGGACAATGTGAGCAATCAATTTCAAGAAAATATTATGGATGAAAAGAGATGAATTATGAAATAATAAGAGAGGTTATTGTGAGGAAAAAATATGGAAAAATAACCTCCTTAATTTTTCTTACAGGTTCTACCAGTTTGGAGATTCAATGATGTCTCTGGGACCTATTTTCAGAATCCAGAATTTTCTTGTTTTATACATGTTTTTCTAATGCAGATTGTGGACAGCCGAAGGTGGTTTTAAAAAAACAAAGAGAGGTGTTTCCTTAGAACATCCTGATTTACAAAAAACATCCTCCACTTTTTCAATAGCTATCAAGGATAGAGAGATCTTAGCTCATCTCTGCACCCTATTTTTCAGAAAAAACAATAATGTATTAAAAATTTAACTTACTAAAGGTGAAAATAATGCTTTTTAAAGAGGGTAAGAGGCAAGTTTATCTTATCATATTTAATTATATCACTTTTCAAAACTATAGGTTAAATTTGGAAAAAAAGGGAAGAGTTTGAAATTTTCAACCATATCAGGTAGTTTTGTAGTGTGCTTCAGGCTTGAACCATAAAAATGCTACGAAATTTCTGAAGGTGAAATTTTGATAAAAGGGGTGGTTAAAATTGAAATTAAAGCTTGGGAAAATTTTGTATTATCTCTTTAAACATATCAAACAGATCCATGAAAGAAAAGATATTTAAGAGGTGGTGGAAATGGGTAAATTAAATTTTCTACCAAAAGTTGCTATGAAACAGCCTTCTTTTCCCCTGTTTTGGCAACAAGTTAAATTTTGAAGAAATTACGATTTGAAAGGTTGCAATAAAGGTCAGTTGATCATATGGAGACGTCAAATATGATCAGAAGAATATTTTCATACAAGTTTGGTCCATGGAGTTGTGCAGCTCATCTTCAAATTACTATTCATTATGGAGGTACTTATCATGTGTGATGGGAGAAGCTCCTTAAAAGTAGGAAGGTCTGTTTCATAAATACAATAAGGAAATTTATTTTTTGGATGTGGTTAGTGTTATTATAGCACATGATCTCTTTCAATGTAACTAGGTGGTATTTTAGATAAAAATGTAATAAATACGTAGTTGATTTTTGTTAGGACTCTAACTCCTAAAGTTAGTAGGTGTGAGTTTTTAATTCCAAATATCTAGTTTATGGTTAGAATAGGTGGCAGCCAAAGAAACTAATGATCTAGCCTTGATTGGCAGTTTTGATGTAAAGGTTTGATGCTTATAAATAGGTAGTAGTTCGATGAATGAAGGGTTGAAAGATGTTACTTGTGACTACTACTATTGTAAGTTGTTCTGATCAGTAATAGATAGTGGTTGTGGGCTTTCCCCTTCACCTGAGATTCATTTGATATTTTCATGAACCTTTTCCTATGTATCTTGCTACTTTTATTTAATTATATTAATGTTTAATTACTCAAAATTCGTTCTTCTTATGCTCTGACTTCCTTCAAGCATTTAAATATTGTATGTCTTTCTCAATATCTTGCTTTCAATATATTAATGTTCATTACTTAGAATTCATGTTTCTCATGCTCTGATTTCCTTTGAACATTAATCTATTGAGTAAATTATGTGTGTGTTTTCCTTTCATTTAAATATCTACATGCCTCAGCTTTCACAAGGAGAGCCATTGTCATTGAGTTCCCTAGCACTGACTCCATAAGCCCAATGGTTGCAAATATTCTACATTTTCCACCTGCAATCATATACAATCAAGTCATTATCATAGAGTTAGCAATCTAGTATTATTTCTATTTAAAATCATAAACTCCCCTTGAGACATCCCTCTCAAACTAAAGAGGCTAATATTCAGTCAAAAGATGGTATGAAATAGTTACTCCTAGTTGACCATTGAAGCAGCCCAACACAACTTAATTTGGTTATAGCAGGTACAAAGACAATAAAATAAAAATAAGGAGTTGAACAAGAAATCTAACTAATAAAGGTTTTAGAAGGGTAACCTTGTATTTCTCTCAAACAAAAGAATCGAAAGGGCAAATAAAGAATGTAAGTTTGAAATTACTTGGATAAGTCATTACAAAACTCAAGATGTTGCAAGTAATAATTATTTATATCTAATCCATTTTGATGGTAAGAAACTATCCTTTCTCATGGGAAAGTTCCAAAATGTTTTATCCAGATAATATCCAATGCTTTATGGACATCATTGTAACATAATAAGCTTTTTAGCCTTTTTTACCCATGTGCTTATGTTAGATACTTATATTACTAGTGTTTTCCCTTATTGTTGTTAGTGTAGCCCCCTTATTATTATTTTTATAACCCTATAGCCCCCATATTGTGATTATTATGCCCCATAAAAAGCCACTATTATTATTTTTGTGTACTTATGTTATTATTTTTAGGTCAGCTAGGATTATATTGTGACCCCATGGACTTCTATATATAGAAAGGAGGTTTAATCATTTGTATCATCCACGAATTGTTCATTTATGTCATGTAAAGGAGCTTTCCTCTTCAAAGTGGCTGATTTATAAGGCATTGATCTCTATTTTCTTCTATTTTGGGAATTGGTTTCATATCATTTGGTATCAGAGCGTTGGATTCTAGGGTTTAGCTTCTTCAAATAGGTCATTGTGGAATTTTCTCTATAAATTTTTTTCTACGAAGGTTCAGACGCTAAAAAAAAAACCCCATTTGTGCAAAATATTGCGGCCATTTGTGTAAAAATTTCAGATTTTGTTTCACAATATTTTCGGAGATATGATCTATGGAAGTTAGGGTTTTTTCATGCTCCCAAATTTCATCTCAAAGAGGTGAACTTGGGAAAATAATCATAACTCTCTCTCTGAGCATTGGATTGGAATTCTGTAAAAAGACCGAAATTACATGGACTATAGTTTTATGTGTATCAATTTCAGAGCCTATGGTAGGCCTTACAAGTTCGCTCTACTAAACAAATCCATAATTAGGTCATTGTGGGAGATTGGGCATAATTTTTTCTTGAAGAATCAAAATAAGGTGAGACATGTGGCATTGGAAATAAGACTGAGAGGGATATTATAGGACTGAAGCTTAAATCTCGTGGATTTTAAATTACAGAGATACATTAGTTTCAAGATCGAGCTCCTCAAAAGAAATAAAAAGGTTTGTATTTTTTTTCAAATTTCATAAGTCTTGTTTGAAAAATCAGTTTGAAGTGATTCCAAGTGCATATTGAAACACATATATCAATATTGGGTTCTAAAATTCCCCCTAAAAATAATTGAACAAACACTAAGCATTAAGAAGGCTCTACTATGACTCATGAAGGGGAAGAAGTACAACATGACATATCAAAATTATAAGAGCAAGTCCACCAAATTTCTCTCTCGGAAAGAGCAACACAAAATAAAATGGAATTTTTGAAGAAAGACGTGGAAGCTAAGTTGGATGGTTTGAAGAAAGGCGCAGAAGCTAAGATGGATGGTTTGAAGAATGGCATGGAAGCTAAGAATGGATTGTATGGAGGCTAAGATGGATGACATCGACCAAAAAATGAAAGATAACATGGAAGACATGAAGAATGATCTAAAGGCATACTTGGAAGGTCTGAAGTAATGTTTAGAAAATTTTATACAAGAAATGATTCTTGTTAGGATATTGCGACACATAGGAAATAGATAAGTATAACTTGGTCTAGATTTGAGTTAGGTAAAGTGTCTTTCTTTACTATGTACATTTGTAACTTATGATTCGACGAACACGATATGTAGTGATCCGAAGGTCCACTCTCTCCTCAGTATTACTGAGACTTGATTCGTGGCTTAACACTCAATTGGTCCATGATCTCTATTTAAAGAGCATGGATGTTCATTTTTCTGGTAAACATTTATGAGAGAAGATTATATAAATAATATATATTTATTAATAAATTTCCTGAAGTGGCTGCATTGGCTTAGGCCGTGGATTGTTTCCCTCTTTGAGGGTTTTAACCACATCAAATACTAGTGTACTAATGTGTGATCTATTTATGAGCGGTGACCTTTGGTGTTTGATCTAAGGAACTTACCCTTCAAATTCCTACATGGTATTAGAGCCATTTTAAGGGCCACATCCATTGTTGATCCGAACATGAAATCGGTTTAACTGCATGTGACTATCGTTTCCTAGATCTATTATTTCTGACCACTTTCAGGCTAGGGGAACCGCTATGTTGTGTATGTAGTATCTATTACACTGAGGAACCCATTTCGTTTCATGTGAAAAGGTTTCCGATTTCTTGAGTTATGTCATTTTATATCTGTAGGAATCAAGTATCTTTTTGCAGTAATATTTATAAATCCTTTTGTTTATTTTGGTTCCCTCTGTTTATTTCAGTTTATAGCTTTATTTTAGTTTATAGATTTTTTATTGTTGGATATATACGCTCCTCTCTGTGTATTCTCTTTTCTCCGCGTTGTGTGCGATCTTAGAAAATCAAAAACAGGAAGACGAGATTTTTTTTTGCTACATATGCTCTTACCCTGCGTCATTGTGTGATTGCGAGAAATCATCAATAGAGAAAAAATGATAGTTACAAGTAAGACTAACCATTAATTTAACATTCTGCTGTAAGGATTTCATTTCATTTTTTTTGTTCACGGATTTTTGTGTTTTTTCACAATAAAAAGAACACACATTGAAGAGAGAAAAAAAAAATCCTGCTTTCAAACAATTACAGAATCCTTTTACTAGCACACTTGGTGTAAAGTTAGTTTATGAGAATAGAGTCTCGCATTCAAGTCTCTCTCTCAAGCTTCTTCTTGTAAATTTTAATGTTCCTAAATTAGCTTCAGCTAATAGGAACATTAATTTTTCCTTGCTTATCTTTGCATTTCATAATTGATGAATAAATTGTAAAGGAGGACATGTAAAACTCCTAAAAACCAAGAATAAATCAATTCCTATGTGAACAAAGACATATCTGGGCTATGTAAATTATTATCTTGCAAGTGTTAATGGGTTAAATCACAAGAATGGGTCATCTTTGACCAAGTCAAACAACACAGTCTAGATGCATTGAACCTCTTTGAGGGACAAAGCAGTTCTAGAAGGAGGTTGTAATGTGAAAAGGGTTAAGTGATTCAAGGTGGTTTAGGGTTTGGAAAGACACCTATATTATAAAAGGGAGAGGAGGGTAGCAAGGAAAGGGTTGTTGAAGAAATTATTTCTGAAGGTCTGTCTGCTTAGACATCCATTGTTGGGCATTCCTGTTCAGGAATCCCACCTCCTTCCTTAAGAAGCTCTTGGAGTAGAATTGTGCTAAAATTCTCCACTATCAGGCTTGGGTCAAGTTTCACCTTATATTATAGTTCTGCTCATGTTGAGGGTCGAGCTGTCTTGTGAGTTGCAGCAAGTGGAGATCTAGATCTGCTCATATCTAGATGATAACAGTGGCTCTTTTTAGTGAGAGTGTCATTTAACCTCCTGGAAGAGTTCATTTGCTGAATATACTTCAGATTTACATATTGGCATTAGGAAAGATCATATTTAGAAGCTACAGTACTATTTCTATCCCTAACATAGCGTTATTTGTAGATCTACGGCTGCAGGGTGTTCTTCTTGCATTTTGGAGGAGAGATCTCCGGTGATTGGATTCATCGTTCACTGTGGTGATCCATAGATTGGCCAACCAATCTATGTTCTATTTCAAATCTGATATTTTACATGTTCATGATTCAGTGATTTTCTTAATCATTCTACAGATCTCCATTCTTAGATCTTAGATCTACTTCCGGTGCTTCATGTTTTGAGAAAAACCCCAAGGGGAATGTATAGATCAACTCTTCTTGTACATGGATCTGTATTAGATCTATATTTTTATGTAATAATATGATATAGATCTGAAGAATCAATAAACTACTACTTCAGCCCTGAAAATTACAATGTCACTGTTATGCAGTCTTTTCACATGGTTGTAGCACCTCTTTCTTGAGGATTTCTTCTGTATTCTTTCATTCTTCTCTTTTAAAGTGTATGAGTTATGTCCCTGAGATTATTTTTGAATTTTCAAACCTTATTTCAGTCATACCCTTCAGAAAACCATGCTCACATACTTCAGTAAATTTCTGCATAAATCTAGTCTTAGGAAATCAGGGTTTTCTAGCCTAGTTAGGAAAGGAGGAACTGTTTAGCTTAGTAAATTTTTTTTTCTTCTGAAATTTGACATGAGAGTCCCTCATAACCATATCTATCATATCCGACCACTTTCCCATCTTATTTTTGTGCAAATATCTTAATATACTCGTTTTAGGGCCAAAATCTTCACTTTTCCCCACCTTTTGCCTTGTAAAACGCTGTATAACCTTGATGTTGTGTATTTTGCTAAATTTTAAGTCTTTTTATACCTGTATGACATACATGGATGAAGCTCCACATTGTTAATAACTCATATTATTCCCAATTTGTAGTTGTTCCTGAAAAAGGGATATTACAGTGGTATTAGAGGAAGATCTTTGGCTCAGCCTCTCGCTTCAAGCCAAAGTGTTGAATCCCTCAAGGAGGAATATTTCAAGCTCTATAGAAAAATTCTACAGATGTCCAGGTAGCCCCTGTATCTCATCCTTTTTTCAAATGTGACATTTCCAGTAAATGCCCCTGTAGTCAATCTCTGGAATAGAATTTTGATTTTCCTGAAAGGGGAAATTTGCAATGATATTCTAGAAAGGAGAAAGGTAAGAATGATTAAGGATATGGGTTTATTCTCATCAGCTTTAAAATCTAAGAAGAACCTCTCCAAGGAGGTTGAACAATAAGAAGAAAGAAGAAGCAGTGAAACTCCTAAAAATTTTTAAGAGTAGAAAGATCTTTCGATCAAACCTACAAGATCTATACATGAGGAACATTTTGAATCCTCATCTTATGGATATGTGCACTCAACCATATCACCTAAGCTTCAAATTTCTGTCAGTTATTTCTTCACGAAGAGGAAGAAAGGAGGTGTATCTAAGAAGGAGACCCTTAGGGAGTATTTGGAGGAGTATGAAGCTCAATCCAAGGAGTTCAAAGATGATTTAAATTTGCAAGGGTTCTGGAAGATCAAGGAGAGAAAAGGAAAAAATAAGGGGCAAAATGACATGGGTAGATTCTATCTATCTATATTTGATGGATCACCTAGATATCCAGTCATGGTTTGGGTAGAGGAGCTAAACAACTTTGTGCAACAACATCAAGTCTCTGAAATTGAAGCCATCAAAGTTGCAGGGCTGCACTTTGGAGGTAAGCTATATGATTAGTGGTTTTTTGAGTCATTTTCCTTGAAGAATGAAAGTACACTTACTTATGCAAGGTTTATTGCAAGATTGATAGAAAGGTTTGATGAATCCCCATGTGTAACATCTTCTGGTGACACTATCAAACCATATCAGTCAAATATTTTGCATGAGTTGGAAGGGTCTATGAATCCAAATCCATTTTTGAAGAGCATGGGAGAAGGTGTGAGTTTTTTTGATGCCTTGCCTAGGGCAAGATCTCCTCTGAATAAAGGGAACTCTTCTCAAGAGGGAAGCATGGAGGTTCCTCCTTCACTAGATGACCAAGATCTAAGGTCTCTTGTTAATGATGAGGCAATTTCAGTTATTGGAGAGGAGGAGGAGAAGGCAGGAGATAACACACTCATGACAATGACACCTCAAGCACCTCATGAATATGAATTTGGAGCACTTACTCTAAGGGAAGAAAATCTTGCATTCTTGCAAGGAGTTCCAAAAGATCTTACACATGGACATCTTGATGCAACACAAGAGCAGCATGCATCATCATTATCAAATGATGAAGTCTTAAAGATAGGAGGAGGAAGAGAGGAGGAAGAGCATCTCAAGAAGAAGAGCATATACCCTTCTCTGTTTCAAGGGTTGGAAGGAAAAAAGAAGGCAAGAGAATCCATGCATCAATGGTAGGGGAAAATCTGTCCACCTACATTCACATTCTTCTATATGCCTTGATGCCTCTTTTGCAAGGAGGCATTCCATTAGGAAGACCTCTCGATTGGAGGAAAACTAAAGTGTTCTCTCAACTATGGGTAGCATTTTCATACTTGGCTAATGAAAGAGCCTTGGGAGAAGCAAGCATAGCGCAGAGGATATTTCATGAATTCAGGAAAGAGGTAAGAAATTTTTTGAATAGGACATTGTTATCTTCCATTCATTCATTTGCGCTGAGAAATGGAAGACCAAAAATCTATGATGGTATGGATATGATGATACATGGAAAAATCATATCTCTGGGGCAGCCCATGGTCTTCTCACTTACAAAAGATATTTCTGAACATGACAAGAGGAACTTAATACTCTTTCATGCATGGGAAAAATTGAGGAAGTATTGGAGGACAAGAAATTTCCAAGGGGAAGTTGATTTCCATATGCTTCAATCTTGTCTTGAGGAAGATCAGCTACAAGGAAAGCAGCAAAGAAAGTTTATGGGACTCCAACATGTGACCTTGGCATCAAGTATGTCAAAGAGGAGAGTCATGACATGATAGGGGTTGCATTTCATACATCTATAATGTTATTGTTCTTGGGGAGCCTAGATCCTTATCGGGATTCTCAACTTTTGATGGAGTACAACAAGGACCCTTTCACATGTGAGGTTCTTGATGGGAAGGTAATGGATGGGATGTATAAGGTAGTTGGAGGAGTCATCTATTTCCATGATCAGATTTATTTGGTTAAAGGCTCCAAGCTCAAGGAAAAACTGTTGAATGCAACCTATGAGATCCTAGTTTCCAAATCCACTGGTTTCATTGGAGCATATCATACTATCTTGGATAGATTCGTGTGGGAGAATTTCAAAGAGGAGGTGCGCTCTCATATGATGAACTGCATGGACCATTTGTTAGATGAGGAGGAACATAACTCTTGGGAAGAATTATCATCTACACCTCCTTATTCATTGAGTGTGAGAGGAGGCTCATCCATGAGCAACCTTGTTGATTTTAAACAAGTGTATGAGAAATATTATCTTGCTGAATCTCATGATATATACTTGTATTTTTATAACACTCATTTTCAGGGCTCTGCTCCAAGAGGGATCACTATTTATGATGGGCTTCATGGGCCACTTGAGGCCATGAACTTTATTGATGTTGATCATCCTTTGGAGGATCTTGGAGGGGAGATACACTTTCCATGGTGTGACTCCTTTACACCAATCAAAAAGCACCTTCTCCAAGCATGCAAGAAGGATGGGGTAGCAAACAAGTGTCGGAGGAAACACTTGTGATCTTCTACTCCATGGCAGTTGAGGGTAAAACTGCGTTGGTTGCACATGAGGAGGCATCTTCCTTCTCCTTTATCATATATGGAAGCTAGCATGATCTTAATCATGATTCCACATGCTTAAGATGTTCTTATTCTTGGGAACATGGTTGAAGGGGAGACACATTTGTGGAATGTGTCCTTGGGGGAAAGGAGTTTCCCACATTCTTTGCACTACATGTTCTAGGGGGAGCATGGGAGACCATATGGCCACTATAGCACATTACTTGTCTCTTTATGATGTGGACCATATGACTGTATGTAGCACTTGGAGCATGCCTCTCATGGGCATTTGGGAGGATCTTCACTATGATTTACCATGCTGGAAGGTAATTCATCTCATTTGGATGATAGCATGGAGGTGGAAGACCTTCATTGATGGTGAAATTCCCCATTATGGCCATCACTTCTATCTTGATAAGGCCATGGATCAACAAGAAGGTTTCCATATAGACCTTAATTTACTTCATGATGAGAGATGTTTGTTTTATCTACCAAAGGCCACGTTGCACACTTGGGAGGAACCATTGGGAGATGGAATTATTGCAGAAAATTTGAAGCAATGGTGGAGACTGTTGAAGGAGGAGGCCACAAGAAGAAGGGGGGAGATTTTGCAGCACCCTTGCATTTGATTGAGGACAAGAAACATTTGGGAGGGGGAGACTATAATGTTCTTAAATTAGCTTCTGCTAATAGGAACATTAATTTTTCCTTGTTTATCTTTTCATTTCATAATTGATGAATAAATTGTAAAGGAGGACATGTAAAAACTCGTAAAACCAAGAATAAATCAATGCCTATGTGAAAAAAGGCATATCTAGGCTATGTAAATTATTATCTTGCAAGTCTGAATGGGTTAAATCACAAGAATGGGTCATCTTTGTCCAAGTCAAACAATGTAGTCTAGATGCATTGAACCTCTTTGAGGGACAATGCAGTTCTAGGAGGAGGTTGTAATGTGAAAAGGGTTAAGTGATTCAAGGTGGTTTAGGGTTTGGAAAGACTCCTATCTTATAAAAGGAAGAGGAAGGCAACAATTAAAGGGTTTTTGAAGACATTATTTCTGAAGGTATGTCTACTTAGACATCGCTTGTTGCGCATTCGTGTTCAGGAATCCCACCTCCTTCCTTGAGTAGCTCTTGGAGGAGAATTGTGCTAAAATTCTCCACTATCAAGCTTGGGCCAAGTTTCACCTTACATTACAGCTCTAATCATGTTGAGGGTTGAGTTGTCTTAAGATTTGCAGCAAGTGGAGATCTAGATCTGCTCAGATCTAGATGATAACAGTGGCTCTTTTTAGTGAGAGTGTCATTTAGCCTCCTGGAAGAGTTCATTTGTTGAATATACTTCAGATATAAATCTTGGTATCAGGCCATATCATCTTCAGAAGCTAAAATGTTGTTTCTATCCCTAAGACAACATTATTTACAGATTTATAGCTGTAGGGTGTTCTGCTTGCATTTTGGAGGAGAGATATTCGGTGATTGGATTCATCCTTCATAGTGGTGATCCATATATTGGCCAACCAATATATGTTATATTTCAGATATGATATTTTACATGTTCATGATTCATTTATTTTATGAATCATTATGCAGATCTGCATTCTTAGATCTCAGATCTACTTCTGGTGCTTCATGTTTTGAGCAAAACCCTAAGGGGAATGTATAGATCAGCTCTTCTTGTACATGGATCTGTATTAGATCTATATTTTTATGTAGTAATATGATATAGATATTAAGAATCAATAAACTACTACTTCAGCCCTGAAAATTACGTCGTCACCGTTATGCGTCTTTTTACATGGTTGTAGCACCTCTTTCTCGAGGATTTCTTCTTGTATTCTTTCATTATTCTTCTGTCAAGTGTATGAGTTATGTCCCTGAGATTATTTGTGAGTTTTAAGACCTTATTTAAATCATACCCTTCAGAAAAATGCGCTCACATAATGCAGTAAATTTCTGCATAAATCTAGTCTTGGGAAATCAGGGTTTTCTAGCCTAGTTAGGAAAGGAGGAACTGGTTAACTTAGTAAAATTTTTTTTTTTTTGTTTAAAATGGACATGGGAGTCCCTCATAACCCTATATATCATATCCAACCACTTTCCGATCTTATGTTTGCGTAAATATATTAATACACTCGTTTTAGGGCCAAAATACTCACTTTTCCCCACGTTTTTCCTTGTAAAACGTTGTATAACCTTGCTGATGTGTATTTTAATAAATTTTAAGTGTTTCTATACCTGTATTGGGTACGTGTATGAAGCTCCACATTGGTAATAACTCATATTATTCCCAATCTGTAGTTGTTCCTGAAAAAGGGATATTACAAAATATTTTTTTATTAAGTTACTTTTTCTTATAAAGCCCTTTGGCAAGTTGTTAGTTTTAAAAAGAGGGTTTTATTTCAAAATAACATATAAAAGTAACATTGTAAAAGTGACTCTCACTTATTTATAAAATGGGTCACATAAACTACAGTTTTTTAATGTGAGCTTATTGTATTAAGTTTGGAAAAGGAAGGGGGGGGGTGGTGTTTAAGAAAAAATAGAACTTCATCATCAGATTTCATTATTTCACGTAACTATTCAACATTTAAAACACATTTATTTTCAAAAATGCATAACGTCTTCATCCGAAAGCCGTTTTCTGAGCCATTTTTTAATCAACCTAAGTTTGTGAGAGATTTCCATTGGAGCAGCTATTTTAATCCTTTTTTCTAGCTTTAGTTTCTTTAAAAAAAATGGAAAGTGCATGCCCATTTATTCTTAACAACACCAATTATTTGCAATGGCTATCCTATATGATATACTTACTTAGAAGTAAAGGACTTAAAAGAATAGCCTCAGGACAAGGAACTAAACCTACCAAAGGAGATGAAGCCGCTAAATGGGGAAATAAACAAGATAAAGCACGAGAGTTGATAGGAATGCCCATTTCTCAAGATCTTTGATTTCATATCTAAGAAATTGACACACCTAATGAAGCTATGAAAAATCTAAATACTATTTTTGGCATTCAAAATGAAATCAGGGCCCACCAACTTGAAAATGAGTTTCTTACTTTGGACCCCAATAATTTCTCCTCTATTAAAGAATTTTTTTCCAAATTCAAGACTCTTAGACTTATTTTAGAAGGTTGTGAGGTAAAAAGGGAATATGGTAGCCTTATCTATTCCATTCTTGTTAAGATTGTACTTGCATACTCTGTATTTGTTTCCACCTTCCATTCCACTAGAGAAGCCCTCATTTCTCAAGGAACATCCTACAAGTCCCCCTCTTTTGATACGTTTTGCAATTATTTGATAATAGAACAAGAAAAACTCATACACCTTGGTCTTATTAATACTGGAAACTCTTCTACAGAAGCCTTAGCAACCCAACAACAACCATATTAAAATATTCCCAAGAAGTAGTATCCTAAAAAGAATGGTCCTAAACCAAACAAGGGTTTTAAACAATTTCAGCCACAAAATGAAAAAGAAACACAATATGATAAGGAAAATAAAAAAAAGGGGAAGAAAATAGATAGACATTGAAAGTTCTCAGAATCATGATGGCCATGTAGAGTCCAAATTTTTTAAGGAGATGGAAGCCTTGTAAGCAAAGTAATGAAGAAGCACCACATAAATTTGGAGAACTCTTCAACTTCATCTTCAGAGAATGACACTTTCTTCTTGTGGTTGTCAAGTAACAATATCTCGTTTATCAATTAAATGTGTCTTATTCTTCTCATTCTCATGAGCATAAATCTCATTGATTTCGAACCTCTTACCACATGGAAATAATAAAACCATGTTTTCTTCTTTAAATTATTGTAACAAAAAAATATTTATGTTGGTGATGATAGATCTCTTAGTGATATAAGGTCTAGAACCATTCATCTAGATAATGGTCAGTTTAATGATGTATTATGTGCTCCTACCTTGTACTAAAACCTTCTATCTATTTATCAAATAACTCATTCAGGTGAAGGGAAAACAATAGAATTATCACCTCATGATGTTGTAATTAAGGACCTCAAATATCATAGAAATATTTTAGCTATTAGCATTGTTGATGATTCCACAAGGTTGTATAAGTTTGACAACTTTGGGTCATGATGTCTTCCCTCTGTTTTTGTTGCTCATAATGATGAAGTGAGAAAAATTTGGCATGAGCTATTTGGTCACATAAACTATCACTCTCTTCAAACTCTATGTAAGGAAAATATGGTGACAGAGTCTTCCTATGGTATATTTTCGAGATGGTGTTTGTTCTGATGTTTACTTAGAAAAATCATCAAGATATTTTTTGATAAACGTGCCTCTTGGCACGCTTCATCCCCTTTTTGCAGCTTTGTGTACAAGTGGATTTATGTTGTCAACTTCTTGTTGTTTCTTTCTCTCACTGCAAATACTTCTTAACTTTCATTGATGATTTTTCCGTATGCACTTGGGTATACTTCTTAAAACTCAAGAGTCAATTTTTAACATGTTCTTTTCCTTAAGGCCTTTGTTGAAAAACAATCTAGACATCAAATTCTCAAGTTAAGATCAAAGCAATGGAGGAGAATATGTTAACAAAAAATTTATAAAATTTTTTCATCGAGCATGGCATTCAATTGCAACATAATATTCGATATACTCCACAAAAAAAATGGCGTATCTTAAAGGAAGAATCACACCATAAAATAAATGGCTAATTTTTTGTATCAATCTAAAGGACTTAGTCTTAATTTTAGGCGTAAGAAATTAACCGTGGAAATTACATCATGAATCATAGTCCTACAAAGGTTTTAAGGAACATAATTATAGAAGAAGCCGGAGCTCAATCAAACCGGATGTAAGTCACTTTCATGTTTTGGAAGTGAAGCTTGGGCCCATGTTCCGATGCGAAACATAAAGGCTTAGAACCTAAGAATGGAAAATGCATTTTTGTTGGATAGTTTGAATATGTCAAAGGATAGAATTCTTCAACCAAAATCCAAAAATATAATCATTAGAAGAAATGTAAATTTTGATGAAAATATATCAGCTTGTGAGCCTAGTTCAACTGTTGTGCCACCTTTGTCATGTGAGCCTGCTTCGACATATGTTCCACATCTCTCTATCTCTTCTATTTTTGAAAAAAATCCTTCTAGTTTGGATGATGACAACGAGGATGATAATCCTCCTCCACTTCTTGAAGATATTCCTTTAGCTCCACAACTTCCAAGATGGGCCCGCTCTACTCGGGATGCAGTAGGTTCTCCCGTAGGTGACTCGTGCATCGATGTCGTACATGTTTCTCAGTTCGAAAGAGACTCTTTCCTTATTAACTCAAGTTCCAGAAAATCTTGAACCAGACACCTTTGAGTAAGATTTAGGTCGTCCAGATTGGGATGAAGCTATAACGAAGAATATCATTCATTATTGGCAACGATACTTGGGATCTTGTTCCTCTTCCAAAGGGAAGAAAAATTTTTAGTTGCAAATGGGTTTACAGAACAAAGTTTGGACCGTATGGAAATGTGGATAAACATAAATCTCGCCTTTTTTTTCTAAAGCATTTTGACAAGTTGAAGGCAATGATAATACTGAAACCTTATCCCTTGTTGCGAAAATGAATTATATCCACCTTGTTCTTTCCCTTGCTGCCTCCTTTAAATGGGAAGTCCATCATATGGATGTTAAATCTGCCTTCTTACATGGATATTTTCATGAAGAGATCTATATGGAACAACCCCCTCTCTTTATCCAAAACAACTCTAGTCTTGTTTGCCACCTTAGGAAGTCTCTTTATGGTCTCAAACAAGATCCTTGGGCTTCGTATGCCCAAATGGATAGCTTTATATTACATAATGGCTTTTCTAGGTGTTATTATGACAATACTGTCTACACCAATAAAGTGGGTAAGTCCTTGATCATCCTCATTCTTTATTTTGATGATATTATACTTACTGGTAGTGATCCAAATTATATAAACCATGTGAATTTTTAACCTAAAAAATAAGTTTGAAATGACAAAATTAGGACACTTGCATTATTTCCTTGGTCTTCAAATCTTGCAATCGAGAGCGAGTATTACCCTTTTCTACCCAAGTATTCCTATGATATTCTACGCCACTTTCACATGGAAGACATGAAGCCAACCTCTTCTCCCTTTCACGTCTACAAATAAGCTTTCACTACTTGTACTTCCCCCAAAGGTGATGCTACCTTATACCATCAACTTGTTGGCAAGCTTCAGTATCTAACACATACTGCCCTCAACTTTCCTTTTTCATTGGTATTGTTGCTTGGTTTATGCACCAACCTCATTAAATTCACTGAAAAGTAGCTAAAATAATCCTGCGATATATTCGAGGTATATTTCAGTTTGGGATTCATTACAGTGTAGGCACATCTCCATTTTTGATTGGTTTCATTGATTCCAATTGGGCTGGTGACCCTGATGATCGAAAGTCTACTACAATTTATGTATTCACTCTTGGTTCAGGACCCATTACATGGTATTTTAAGAAACAAATTCCCATTGCTCTTTCTTCGGTAGAAGCAAAGTATCATGGTGTAGTTGAAGCCAACAATGAAGCCTTTCGTGGCTTCGTCGTATCCTCGGTCGAATTTGATCTTCATTAGTAGCATCCAAATACACTTTGGTGTGATAATCGAGTGCCATTCAACTATGCAAAGATCCAGCTTCAACATCGCAGACACACACACATTAAGATTCACATACACCTAATTATAAATCTCATTCATGACCACGCGTTTCTTGAAGTGTAGTATTGTTCAAGCGTAATTTTACCAAAATTTCGATCTATGCTTGGAGTTAATGAAAGTTATCATTAAGGGGGGATAGGCTCTAATGCCTCCTTCCTTCTCCTATTGTGTCACCTTTGTAAATCCTTCAATCATATCCCAATTTTTTCTTAAGTGGGGATGTTAGGATATTTTGACACATAGGAGATAATCTTTCTTTTGTGTCACCTTTGTAAATCCTTCAACCCTATCCCAAGTTTCTTTTCTTAAGGGGGATGTTAGGATATACTAACACATAGGAAATAGTTAAGTATAACTTGGTCTAGCATAGAGTTAGGTAAAGTGTGTTTCTATACTATGTACATTTGTAACTTATAATCGACTGTCACAATAAGTAGTGATTCGATGGTTCACTCTCTCCTCAGCGATTATCGACACTTGATTCGTGGCTTTACCACCCAGTTGGTCCATGATGTTTATTTAAATAGCATGGAGGGTCATTTCTCTAGTAACTCGTTTATGAGAGAAGCTTATGTAAATTGTCTTTCTTTATAAATAAATTACTTGAAGTGGTCAGCACTGGCTCACACTAGTGGACTCGATTCCCCTCTTTGAGGGTTTTAACCATGTCAAATATTGGTGTACTGATCTATGACCTATTTGTGAGTGATGACCTTTGTTGTTTGATCTAAGGAACTTACCCTATAAATTCCTAAAATTCCTAATGGTCAAAAGATAGTAGAGGAAACTCATGATGAGAACAAAATAAAATTATAAATTGTGATTTATAAACTCTAATGTTGGGATTGAAGACCCACCATATTGCAAAGATTAATATGAGGAAGTTTGATGGAAAGGATCTCAGAATATGGATAGTATAGATGGAGAAATATTTTGACTCAATAATGTGTAGAACACACAAAATGTACACATTGCAAATTTATATTTAGAACAAAATACATTTATATGGTATCGATGGCTTTTTTCTCCCCATAAAAAATTGTGTCTTGGTCAATTTTTATGAGAAAATTATAGCACATTATGAGAAGATAAAGAGCAACACCTTCTTTAGCCCGATTGATAAATCTCAAACACAAGGGTTTAGTGGTGGAGCACATTGAGGACTTCCAAAAATTGAATATAAGGGTAGTTCATATTCCGTAGGAACACATGATTGATATATTCATAGGGAATTTAAAGGATAACATCCAACATGAGGTTTTACTTTGGGAACTTGATTCATTGGGGAAAAAAATTCGAGTTGGAAAGAAAAATTGAATGTAAAATTATGGGCTACAAGTAAGCCTACCGTCACATCTATAAATATGGAAGTGTTGCTATACCTATACTTCCACAACCTCACAAGGTTTCTGCCACAACAATTGGAAGAAAAAAAGAGAAAAGGGCTTTTCTATAGTTGTGATAATAAATACACTAAAGGTCATAGGTGTCCTAAAAATAAATTATTTTACTATAGATTTGGAATAGGGGGAATAAAATGAACAATAATATTTAAAAGAAGAGGATATACACCAGGAACCAACCCTAGAGAATGAAGAAATGATTCTACTCATATCCAAGAAAGCATTGGCAGTGAATTACCACTCCTCAAACTCTTAAGATAGAAGGACATATCAAGAAGGAAAAGGTAATAATGTTGATTGATTTGGGATAAGCATCTATAATTTCTTATTCATTGTAAGGTAGCCAAGGATTTGAATTGATTCCTATACCTAACCCCCAAAGTGTCAAGTTATGGTTGCAAATGGAGGAACTATAAATTGCTCGGGAAAAATTCCATAATATAAGGCTAAAGATGGGAGAATATGTATTAAATAGTCCAATGATTTCCATTCCAATGGAGGTGCTGATGTTGTACCATAGTACAATGGTTACAATCTTTGAGGACAAAGGTTTTAATTTTCAAGAACATTTTTTGAATTTTTTTTATGGAAGGAAAGGAAGTTGAACTATAAGGTATCGCAGTGAAGCTCGGAACTATAATAAGATCTAATATCAGACAAGGCTTTTGAATAAAGAACAATGAGGCGTAATTGAAAAATTATTCTCACTATAAGTTCCAACATCAAAATCATATATTTCTTCACATCTCGAAAACTTCTTTGAAAATCATTCCAACGTGTTTGAAACTCCCAAAGGCTCCCACCCATTAGTGATCATGATCATGCTATTAATTTGATTTCGTGAAATTTGCTCCAAACATCGTGCCTTACAAAGATCCCAATGTCCAAAAAGAGAGAAATTGAATGTATGATTGCAGAAATGTTAGAGGTTGGCTATAATTCAACCTAGTCAAAATTATTTCTCTACTCTAGCAGTATTGGTACACAAGACAGATGGATCATGGCATATGTGTCTAGATTATAGGGAGCTCAATAATATCACTATTGAAGACAAATTTCCCATTCGTGTGATTGATGAATTATTGGATGAATTACAAGGAGCAATTTATTATAACAAGTTGGATCTTTGTTCAGATATCATCAACTTAGAATGAAGACTCCAAAGACATTCTAAAAAAATTATTTTGAACTCATGAGGGTCATTTTGGAATTTTTGGTCATGCCTGCTTTGCCCGACTCAATGCACCATATACATTGCAATGGTTGATGAATTCCATTTTTCAAACCTCTTCCTTAGAAAATTTTGTGTTATTTTTTTTGATGATATACTAATATATATCACGCACTAGAAAGATCATGTTCAACATGTTGACGATGTGGTGCTCAAACTATTGAAGGAGAAAAAATTATATGAAAAAACCTCCAAATCATTCTTTGGAGTACAAGAGGTGGAACATTTGGGTCATAATTGATCTCATGAGCGTGTTAAGGTAGAGCCTAACAAAATTAAAGCCATTAAGGAATGGAAATTACCCACAACCATAAAGCAACTGCTTGTGATGATTTCTTGGGTTAAGAGGGTATTATCGCAAGTTTGTTAAGAATTAGGGGAGAATAGAAACATCTCTAACAACATTATTAAAGAAATATGCATGTTCTTGGACTCCTAAAGCAACTAAAGCCTTTGAAAATCTTAAAGAGGCAATATGCCTAGCACTAGTCTTAGCCACACCAGAATTCACAAAACCCTTTACTATGGAATGTGATGCCTCGTGAAATGGAATTGGTGTTATTTTAATGCAAGAAGTAAGACCCATTGCTTTTGAAAGTCATCCAATC
Source organism: Pinus albicaulis (assembly GCA_034641835.2). Taxonomy (NCBI): domain Eukaryota; kingdom Viridiplantae; phylum Streptophyta; class Pinopsida; order Pinales; family Pinaceae; genus Pinus; species Pinus albicaulis. The sequence goes on from JAXQQM020091605.1 coordinate 228,125, forward strand.
AAAGGAAAGTATTTATAGAAAGCTAATTATGAGAAGGAAATGTTGGAAATCCTACATGCACTAAATAAATGATGACCTTAGCTAATGGGACGACACTTCAAGGTAAAAAATAAGCATGATAGTCTAAATTAATTTTTGGAACAAAGACCATGTTCGAAGAGTAGAAAAAATGGGTCACAAAGTTGTTGAGTTATGCCTTGAAATCATCTACAAAAAAGGGCAAACTGAAATGTTATATGCAGTACACTCTCAAGAAAGGTTGAAGAGGTAAACATTTCTTTGAGCCATTTCTATTATCCAACTATACTGGATAAGCGAAGAAAGTGGATGAATGGAATAATGACAAAGACGTGTGGACACTCATTCAAAAGTTGGAGCAACATCCTAGTTCATCCTCGATAAATTTAGTTAGAATAATGATTCCTTATGGTACAAAGATCGCTTGTATCTTTGTAAGAATTCACAACTAAAACAAAAAATTCTTTTGGAATTGCATACCTCACCATTAGGAGGACACTCTAGATTTTTAAAAACTTACCATAGGGTGAAGAAAGAATCTTTTTTGGGATCACCTTAAATTTGATATTCAAATTTTTGTAGTGAATGTTTGGTTTTCCAATAGAAATAAATTTGAGACAATTAAGACCTTGGGCTTCTACAACCTTTATCCATTCCAAGTCAACGTTGGGAGGAGGTTTCAATGGATTTTATCACATGTTTACCTAAGTCGAAAGGACAAAGTGTCATAATGGTGTTAGTTGATAGATTTACTCAAGTATGCACACTTTTGAGCATTATCTCATCCATTTAAAAAGTGCAGCTTAGCACATTTATGGAAATAATTCAAAAAGCTACATGGAAACCCAAAGATTATTGTAAGTGATAGAGATCCCATTTTTCCCGAAATTTTTGGACATAATTATTTTTCTTTTTTGGGTACTCAAATAGCTCATAACTCATCTTATCATCCTCAATCAAATGGGAAAATTGAGATAGTGAACAAATTTTTTGGAAGGATATCTTCACTGTTTTTTATATGATAAAAGAGCACAATGGGTCAAGTGGTTACCTCTCGCGCGGAATGGTGGTATAACACTTCATTCCACACTGCAGCAGAAAATGACTGCATTTATGGCACTTTATGGATATCATCCACTGTCCATCACATCATATTTACGAGAGAATTCTAACGTTCAAGTAGTGGAATATCACATTGAGCATCAACAACAAGTTCTCAAACTCATAAAGGATAAACTAAATTTGACAAAACATCAAATGAAACAATAGGCATATCGACATCGCAGTGAGAGAAGTTTTGATGTAGGAGACTGGGCATTGTTATGGCTATAAAAATACAAACAAATGCCCCTCAAGCAAGCTAAGAAGGATAATAAATTATCGCCAAAGTACTATGGTACTTAGAAGGTGCTGCAAAAGATTGGTATTATGGCATAAAAATTCGAACTTCCTACTTTGTCTAAAGTGCACTCAGTTTTCCATGGTTCATCCTTAAAGAAGGTTATAGGTGACAAACTTCCGTCTGCATACAATATTTTAACTTAATGAGGAAGGAAAATCATATTGGAAACAAGAACTTGACAACTACGAAACCGATCAATTTCCAGGTATGTCATCATGGAAGAATTACCCATCAAGATTGCACATGGGAGGATGAGAATTCTATACAGTAAAGTGATCTAGAGCTACTCAAGCGTTGAGGACAACACTTTTTTGAAGGAGAGGGGCATGTTAGATCCCTATATTAATAGTGTAGTCCCTTATTGTTGTTAGTGTGGCCTCTTTATTGTTATTGTTATACCCCTATAGCCCCCATATTGTTATTATTGTACCCAATAAAAAGCCACTATTATTATTGTTTTTCCCTTACATTATTATTGTTAAGTCGGCTAGGATTATATTGTGACCCCATGGTCTGCTATATACATAAAGAAGGTTTTTTCATTTTTGTCATCCAAGGATTGTTCATTTATGTAATGTAAATGAGGTTCCCCCCTAGAAGTGATTTATTTCTAAGGCATTGATCTCTCTTTTCTTCTATTTTGGAAGCTATGGTTTCATAACGGATTAATTTTATTGAGTTCAAAATTTATTTTCTTTGAATAAAAGGAAGAGTTTCTTAGATTACATGAAATTGTATGAGCTTGGTGATGTATGATTCATACAATTTCATTTATCAATGGATTTCTCTTTCTTTGAAGCAAGGGATACAAAGTCTGGTGTCTTTAAATCTACGTTACATTTAGTATCCATTTGTAGAGAATATTTTAGGTGTAAAATTTTATGGTTATTCCGTACTTCTCACTCACTCTGAGATGACCACATGAATCTAAGTTGGATTCACTATTACACCTTAGATTATCTTCAATGTACCCTACATATTTTATCAAATGTGACGATATTCACAATGAGAAAAAAATGTGATGATTGATGTATAGCATTGGGCAATGATGGGATGACCGTATATATATTTTTTTAATCTTTCTAGATGTCCAAACCCCTTTGGTATTCAAACATGGCCCATCCTTCTAGTCGCTAGTTTAGTGTGCTTGTCTATTTCTAACTACCCCCTTTGTGGTATTAACAACCCCTAAAATTAGGAATTTGTATTGGATAGGTATTTAGGCATCTTGAGGTGTATCTACTAGAACAAGTGATCTAGAGAACCCCTAACTACTCACTTAATTTATATGCTATGTAAATGTATTGATCTCAATGTAAATATTGGCATACATATGCTTTAGCACACCTATTATGTACTTTAAATGGTCCCCTTAACATATGTATGTCCCACACTTTTCACGGGGATTATTGAAGATGATTTTAATCTCATTTATTTTCAATTGTTGTTCTTTCCAATCCCATGATGGTAGGCCATACCTCTCTACCTCGTGGTTTAGTGAATAACAAATTTCCCTGAGCCAAGTAGATTTGTTAAAAGGGCGAATACAATTCCTTCTCTTGACTTGTGGCTTTCTTTCTTCGACAAAGAAGAATGCTAAAAAGCCTTGAGAAAAATGGTTAATTGATAATTTCATCAACCTTTGGCCTTTTTATAGCTCTGTTTAGGACTCGTATCTCTAACAACTGGGAAAATCATGGACTGTGGGTATTTTATACTATGGTAAAGGATATTATGCTTTTATTTTTGACAACAAAGATAGGGATCTAATATTTAAATATAAGGCTTATTTCATGGGTTCAAGGGGAATGTTTCTCACCTAATGAACTCTAGATTCCAATCCCATCATGATTTCTTATGTGCATGTATGGAGTAGATTGTTCTGTCTTCCCCTTATTTGTGAGGGTGATGGTATTTTAAAATCCACTAGACACAAATTGGGTCACTATGTTACTTCTTCATAGGTCAAGAAGAATAAATTCTCATGTGCTAGAATATATGTTGAAATTGATTTTGCAAAAGGATTCTATGAACCCATTCAACTTGACATGAATATTTGGAACCATCTTCAAGCCTTGGATTATAAAGAGGTCCCCTTTACATGTAATTCTTTCAAGAGTATGGACACTTTGCGAAATTTTGTCCCCGAGGCTCCAAAGATCTCAACCATTTTTTTATCCCAATCCCAACTTTTGAATCTAATAATATGTTGTTCTAGTATCTCAACCATATTTTATCCCAATCCCAACTTTTCAATCTAATGATATGCTAGGAGAATTCAAACAAATTTCAAAAAAACATGAGAATAAATTGTTTAAAAAGTCTCATTCTACAAATAGGTTTAAATTTCTATAGGTCTTAACTATAAAAAAACTAATAAAATACTAATTGTAAATATACAATATTTCCCGAGAAAGATATGTGAGGAGAATTCAAACAAATTTCAAGAAAACATAAGAATGAATTGTCTATAACGTCTCATTTTACAAATAGTTCTAAATTTAGATAAGTCTTACCTATAAAATAAAAAACTCATAAAATACTAATTGTAAATATAAAATATTCCCCCAAAACTATTTATTTATGTAAAAAATATAAAATATAAAATATTTGGGAAAATTTGTCCTAAAGCTCTAGTACCTAAACCATTTTTTATCCCAATCCCAACTTTTCAATCTAATGATATGGGAGGAGAATTCAAACAAATTTCAAGAAAACATAAGAATAAATTGTCTAAAAAGTCTCATTGTACAAATATGTCTGAATTTTGATAACTCTTAATTATAAAAAAAGACTAAATGTAAAATATTTCCCCAAACAATTTATTTATGTAAAAAATATAAAATAGGTCTCATATATACATGTTATCCGCTGTATAGTGAAAATAAAAGTAGTCCAAAATAAGCTAATTATGAAAATAATAAATCAATCACCTATCCAATTCCAACCAGAAATCTCAAATGTCGGCTCCCAAAATTCTCAAATGTCGGCTCCCATAATTTAGTTTTGGTACACTATAAAACATGAACAAACTTTGCCAAACGTGGACATAAAAGCCTGGCTTTCTTTCAAAATATCTTATGTGCAGTGCGTGGAACCCAAGGAACGATTCAGCATTCTCAACAGTATAGCGATGGAAGCGCACGTAAATAAGAAGGCAAGGTATGAAATAGAAGACGAGATGACATTGCTACCACCAGACGTAACTTCTGCTGAGCTCGCAGGTTCTCCCATCTGAAAACCAACCTCATCCTCAAGAAGAAGAAGAAGCCGATAGAGAGAGTTTCGTCATCCATCGATTATTTTCAGAGCCTGCGAAGGAGGAGTGGTGCGAGGACAAAGACGATAGAAAGCTTCCAGATATTTTTTCGGGAGTATCATTTACTTGAGCATTTAACTTTGTAAAAGACACGAAGTTACCAAAATGCTCATTGTCCCGCACATATTATTTGTAATTTATAGCGAATGCTATATTGTTCCATTTCGACTCTATGGAGAAATGTCGCCACTTACTGACCAGCATGGGTTGCCTATCATAATAAAAAAAGAACGTATCGTCCATATGTGTTACAATTGTCACGATAATTCATTGCTAGTTGAAGTGGCCGATGTTGAAGATAGATCTAGCCTTGTAAGCTTAGACATTGCATCTATAGCAGCAGGGCAGTATCCACAAGAAAGACAAGTCTTTCGGCCAGAACAACTCGAAGAAGTTTTGGATTTTGATATTCCAAATTGCAGAGCCGCATTTTATGATAAGAATGAGAGGGTATTCAAATTTTTTGAACTGAAAGAGTACACAGAATTGTTTAGAATTCCGGATCCGGGTGACAAAAAGTTAAAATCAAAGTTCGACTTTGAAATTCCAAGTGACATGTTCCTAATCGTCTTATATAAGAGCAAAGATGAGAGGAAGGAAGCTTTATTGAAAATTTATTCCAAAGCGACTGGAGAACTTCGAAAAGAAATTTCCATACCTGTCTCTCCAGGACGCAGCATTAACTTCCTGGAGTTATGTGGCCCTGATAGAATAGCTGTTCAGCAACAGGGATTTAGGGATGCAGATGATGGATATATCTTCTCGAAATTTGTCAAATAATAAAATCAACTAGCATCCGTCTTACTTATCCACCTCTCTATTTAGCCAAAAGAAATGCCTTATTGTGCGTCACAGAAACAACGGTTTATCTTTGTGATTTACAAGGCGAGATTGTGGTCACATTTGAGGACCATTGCTTTTTTGACATCATCTCTTTAGCAGGGTCGTACGTTACAACCCAACAGGACATTCTGATTTCTGTTTGCGGGCTTGGCCCGTCTCCTGAGTCCATCAATATTAGTAGCATTGTTACAGGAAAAAGCCTGGGAAAGATTACAACTGATGCTCCCATTTGTGATTCTGAGTTGAGACGCATGGCCTTCCAACATATGAACCTCGAGACAATTGTATACGATGAAAGGACTCATGATATTATGTCAGGAAATAATATGGGAACTATTTTTTGTATGGTCAAATAAATTATGTCGTGACGTGCCAAATAAAAGCAAAGCTATTGTTTTGTCAATTTAAAGGATGATGATGATCAAGGAGGAGAAGGACTCACAATAGCCAGCAGCTCCACCTACAGTAGTGTGTAGCTTTTGGAACTTTTATCCAACTTTGTAAAGAACAGTGCGTTTGTTTTATTATTAATTAATTATGAATTGTGTTTGTTTTGAATATTCCTTTAAAAATTTTAATTAAAAAAAATAAATTAAAGGCTTTTCTTATTAGTTTTGACTTTTAATTAAATCAATTTGTTTTTTCTTATTAATTAATTAATTGAGTTTTGAATCATATATTTTATAGTTATTTTTATATATAAATATTATTGAAAAAATTATTTTGGAATTATCTTATTGCTTAATATTTTAATCTTCTTACTTCCACTTTCATAATATATATATATATATATATATATATATATTGAAGTATAGTGAGATAATATTTCTTTCAGCTGGGTTATATGTCAACCCTAAGGTTTGTGAAATTTCCATCACTACCATTACTTTTATTTAGTTTTTATTGTCAATTCTATACAAGTAATTGAAATTTATTTTGGGGAGATGAGATCTAACATTCTCTTCTCATATTTATCCAAGTTACTAGCCAACTCGGGCAAACATGTGATGAGAGGCTACTAATATGATATTCAACCTTCTAGATAACGTTACGGAAGTGGAACCGATGGAAACACCAAAAGCACACCTTCCACAACACCATTAACATCCCCATGAGGAAATCCAACCTTGCAAGGCCATGTTCCCTAAGGAGGGACTTATTTTTACCCATTTGAGACTTATTCGCGGGCATGTAAGTGCAAGGGAGCAACTATAGACCCTATAGTAGTGGGATAGCCTTGACACGTCACAAACATAACATCTACATGTATAAACAACATATTTAAACTGAGGGGGTCTCTTTCTTCTCTCGGGGAATGGCCAAGAAACATTGCTCTTGTGCATCTTTAGTCGTAATACAATTTATTTGACCATTGCATATTATTTTATAGGATAAAACATAGATAATGCCATACTTCATCAATGATTAAATACAAGCTTATAACAAACATAATGGCAACATAGATACCATGGATATAACATCAATGAAATCCAAATAAATAACAATTACATTTACAAATTGAATACCAAAGGAATGAGCTCTTCATTATTGAATGTAAAACCAACCCAGAATGGGACTTCCACATTCCACCCAACAATAGACATGGTTGAGCCAAATCTCACTTCAGTTATTCACCCTCATGTGATATTTTAAGAATAAATGTGGGGCTTTGTCAAACACATCAATCAACACCAAACCGAGGCTCTAGATACCAAAATGTCTCAACCTGAAACCAGTGACTCCACCTCACAGTCGAACAACACTAACCATCACATATTGGCCTCTACACATGGCACAATACCATGACTACACCATGCACATACATAGTATCACATGCCCATAACACATGTACAACATGCACTCAATATCACATGTATACTAGTACAATATGCACAACATGTACATAGTACCACTTGTACACAACACTATTTTCACAATGTGTGCACAAGCATCAGATGTACAGAAAACCACCCGCACAACGTGTACACAATGCCAAATGTATACGTAACCACATGTACAATGTGTACACAATACCACATGTGCACAACGTGTACATAGTGCCACATGCATGACATGTGCACAACATTGCCCACACATAGTACACCATGTACAATCTGTACAAAACACCACATGCATACAAAACCATGTTTCCAATCATTGACAACAACAAGTTTGAAGGTCTGCCCCCTAAGGAGAGTTGGTCTCGCTATTGTCACTCGTCAAGCATTTCCCGCTAAAACCCCGTTCTCCTCCTCCACGTGGTTCTTCCTCAACTTCTTCGGTTTTATTTATCAAATTCGAGGAATTCGATAAATAAACATATTCAACAACCTTTGAAAATTAAAACATATCTCTCGGGCTTTATATTCTACCGCCAAACCTTATAACCAAGGGTTTAATCCTTTGAAATTTATATAAATACCTGACGCTTTTTTTAAACAAATGACTTTGTAATAAACCTTTGGCTACGGGGCCCACATCTATAATCAACAACCCAATCAAATACACGCCTCGTGCCTTGGTTATCCTTCTGCAACTTCCGAACGCGATCACCGCTCGATTAGCCTTCCTCCAGATCAACGGCTTACCTCAATATCGCGCGGGCTCCGATGTCGAACGTTAACGTGCAATGGAAATGCGAAAAGGCGGTTTTCGGGGTCCCACCTTAGCTACATGTCCACTGTTCTATGGAATCGCTTCCAATTTGAAAATACCACTTATCTCCGCAAAAGCGGTGCGATATGGAAGTCCAGTTTTGCTAATCCACTCGTGGGTTTGGAACAGTGATTGACCACGGGTTAATCGCCTTCCTTCCTATGCTCTCCATTTGTTAACTCAGGTCGGGCCTTGGTTCCATATTTAATTAAAAATAAACAGATTTATCTCTTTATTTAGCGGGATTTCCACTATCATTAAACAGAGTTCAACGACCACGATTTTACACACACACTTCGTCTGTGGCTGGGATTTAATTCACAGAGATCGTTCAAAAAAATTGAGAGAACCAGTAGGCAAAGGGATGCGGAGGCTGTACAACATTTCCATTTAGAAATTATATACGCACAGAGTTCAACCGCCTCACAGTTAAACAAATTTCCTCACAAACATAAATTCAAGACAGTTTGATAATCAACAGGAACTGAAATTCATTCAACCAGAAGCAATTGCTTAACACACAAATTTTATTGCAGAAAATCTCTCTCCCTCAATGAGATCTGGGGGTTTACATATATACATAAACATTTGTCTCTTCGGTTCCTCTGCGAGGACCGTTTAGCAAATCAAAAGCCTAATTACAATTATTCAAATAACTGGAACATGACAGATGGACTGAACCTAAATATTCGACTTCTACTAATCCTAACTGATCTAAATGCAATAGGCAGCTGAGGTATTGACACCTAGCTGTTACAGTGCAAATGATTTCAAAACCTCCTAGCCACAACATGTGGAAAAAACCTCTTACATTGCTGGCTAGTGTCTAATACCCCTGCATCAGACTCCCGAGGGCGATTTTCTTCATGGGCTCCTATCCATGAGCTCTTCCTAACCTGCCTATCTTCTGCAACATTCCTTCAGTTATCCAAGTGGCTTCTTCCTCTGACTTGTCCTTCCATTTGATTAAGTACTGAAAGTACTATTGTCCTCTGGTCTTCTTGAACACTCTTTTGTCCAATATCTTCTCTGGCTATAATGGTTGTGCTGGAGGTAGTTGCTTTTCCCACTCAATCTGTTACTTTTCTGCTGATCTTTCTTTTGCACCATCATCTTCATACTTGTACAAATATGCAACATTAAAAATGGGAGATATTCCAACATCAGGAGGTAATTCAATTTCATAAGCATTGGCAGAAAAATTTCTAAGTATCTTTCATGGCCCAATCTTTTTGAACTTCAGTTTATTATACTGCTTCCTTGGGAATCTTTCCTTTCTCAGGTGTGCCAAAACCAAATCTCCTACTTTAAAATGGACTTCTTTTCTGCTCAAGTCTGCTCTGCCTTTGTATTTTATGTTGCTGCCTTGTAGTTGTTGTTTCACTTGTTCATGTATGGCTTGGATCTCTAAAGCAAATTCTTCACCATCTGCGCTCCTTAGCTCTGCCCTTCCCAGGTTTCTTTACTATGATATTCCTCTAGGGTGCATTCCATAGACAATATGGAATGGGCTCTGTCCTGTGCTTCTATTTGGTGAGTCATTATATGCATATTCTGCTTGAGGCAAAATATGATCCCACTACTTGGGATGCTCTCCTGCAAGACTTCTCAACAAATTTCCCAAACTCCCATTCAATACCTCAGTTTTTCCATCAGTCTGAGGATGATAAGTTGAGTTGAAACTCAGTTTGGTACCAATTTTCTTCCACAGTGTCCTCCAAAAATGGCCCACAAATCTGGTGTCTCTGTCTGAAACAATACTCTTGGGCAACCCATGCAACCTAACCACTTCCTTGAAAAACAAGTTAGCAACATGGGTGGCATCACTAGTTTTATAACATGGAATAAAATGTGCCATCTTGGAGAATCTGTCCACTATAAAAAATACTGCATCATTCCCTCTCTGAGTCTTGGGTAGTCCTAAAAAAAAATCCATACTCACCATGTCCCAAGGCCTGGCTGGAATAGGCAAGGGAGTGTACAATCCGGCATTCTGGCTCCTTCCCTTGGCATACTGACAAAATTTTCAATTCTTCACAAAATTATCCACTTCTACTCTCATCTTGGGCCAATAATAGAAGTGACTCACCTGCTCATAAGTTTTATCAATACCAAAATGTCCAGCAAGTCCTCCACTATGCTTCTCCTTAATCCAGTTTTCTCTCATGGAACATTTTGGTACACACAGTTGGCTTCTTCTGAATAGTAAGTCCTCCTGCAAGAAATAATCCAGCCACTGGCTTCCATCTATTAGAACAGGATTACAACATGCCTCAAATGCTTCTTTAAAATTAGGATCTATTTTATACAGTTCTTTGAGAAAATCAAATCCTACAACTTCAAATTTAGTTTCTTGAACAAGCATGTGCCTTCTACTCAAAGCATCAGCTACTTTATTTTCTTGGCCACTAATGTGTTTCAAAACAAAGTTGAAACCTTGGAGATATTCAACCCATTTGGCATGCTTATGATTCAACTTGGGCTATTGTACAATGTACTGCAAAGCATGATTATCCGAGTATAATACAAATTCTTTGGACATCAAATAATGTCTCCACTTTTTCAATGCCTGAACAATTGCATAGAATTCCTTCTCATAAGAGGAATATTTCTTTCTGGTGTCATTCATATTTTCACTGAAATAGGTTACAGCCTATTATCCTGACTCAGCACAGCTCCAATGGCCTCCCCACTGGCATCACACTTCACTTGAAATGGTTTAGTAAAATCAGGCAGAATTTAAAATGGCTTTTCAGTTATCTTTTGCTTCAAAATTTTAAAGTTTCTTTCTGCTTAAGAAGTCCACTTAAATGGTTGTCTTCTCTTCTTTATTTTCTCAATGATGGGTGCATTAATCTTACTGAAGTTTCTTATAAACTTCCTGTAAAAACTGGCAAGTCCATGGAAACTTCTTACCTCAAAAACATTTTTGGGTGAAGGCCACTCCACAATTGCCTTAACCTTCTCTGGGTCCATCTTCAATCCTTCTGCAGAAATAAAAAAACCCAAATACACCAACTCTTCCTTCATGAATGAGAATTTCTTTAAGTTTATCAGCAGTTTCTCTTGGTACAGCTTCTTCAAGACATAATTAAGATGCCTTAAATGTTCCTCTTTAGTTTTGTTGAAAACTAATATATCATCCAGATACACTATCACAAATTTACCAATGAATTCCTTCAATACTTCATTCATAAGTCTCATAAAAGTACTAGGTGCATTTGACAACCCAAAAGGCATGACCATCCATTCATATAGTCCTTCATTTGTTTTAAAGGCAGTTTTCCACTCATCACCCTATTTTATTCTGATCTGATGATATCCAATTTTTAAATCTGTCTTTGAAAAATATTTAGCACCACTCAAACAATCCATTAAATCCTCAGCTCTGGGCAAAGGGAATCTGTACCTGATTTTTATCTTATTGATTGCTCTGGAATCAATACACATCCTCCAGCCTCCATCTTTCTTTGGGCTCAATACTGCTGGTACTGCACATGGACTCAAACTTTCTCTGATCAGTCCCTTGTCCACCAATTCCTGTACTTGTCTCCTGATTTCCTCATTTTCTGTGGGAGTCATTCTGTAGGCTGCCTTATTTGGTAGATTTGAACCAGGGATAAAATCTATCTGATGGCTGATCTTTCTCACAGGTGGCAGCTCATCAGGTAAATCATCCACAACAATGTCACAATAATTGTCTAACATCTCTTGGATTTCTATTGGAAAATCAGAAATCTTTGTAGAAGTAAGAACTACCTTAGGTTTGCAAACTAAAGCAAAGCTTACCTCTTCTTCTTCTATCTGTTGCAGATATTCCTTCCCACTCAGCAACAAGGTCTTTGGATCAATCACTCTGCTTGATGGCTCTCCTTCTTCCATGGGTATCATTGTATGATGTACCCCATCCTTGAAGAACTTGTAAGTGTTCTTATTGCCATCATGCACCGCTGCTCTGTCAAACTACCAAGGTCTACCCAGCAGTATGTGACACACATCCATGGGCATTACATCACATAGGACCTTATCTTTGTATTTTCCCATTTGCAGCGCTATCTCACATTGTTCTTTTACAATCAATTGGTGCCCTTTATGCAGCCAGGACACCCTGTAGGGAGTTGGATGCTCCCTTGTCTTTAGCTTCAACTTCTCTATCACCTCAGTGGAAACCAGATTGTCTGTGCTACCACTATGAATGACTAGTTGGTAGCATTTTCCCTGGACTTTGCATATGCTCCTAAAAAAAGTCTTCCTTTGTGCAGGCTCAGTGACCTCTTTGATTTGCTTCAACAGGACCTTGTTAACCACCAAGGACTCTCCCCTTTCTCGTAGAATTTCTTCTTCAATTTCTACCTCTTCTCTAGCCTAGGCAACAACAACATTTCTTGGACCAGCACCCACATTCTTTGGGCACTCATAGTGCTTATGTCCCACTTGCTGACATCTAGAGCACCTCACTTCTCTACCTCTACCTCTGCCTCCTCTTCCTCTATAAGAACCCCTTCTGCCTCTTTCATCATCCTCTACAAATGCGTTCTAAGGTGAGCTATAGTTAACTCCATCCCTAGGTGTAGTAGGCTTTCCTCTACCACCCTGACTTCCCTTTCCACGGAAAGTACCTCTCTTTTTGGCATACTTCTTCCTCAGGAGTTTCTGTTCTGCTTTCAAGCCCATCTGATAGACCTATTCAACTATCTTAGGAGACAGAAGACCAATCTCATCTTGGATATCCAGCTTGAGACCATTCACATACTTGGCAGTCTTCTCTGGTGTGTCTTGGAATTTCCCAGCTCTTATGCTCACTTTGTAGAATTCTTCTGTATATTCCTTTACTATCAGCAATCTCTGTCTCAGGTTCTGCATTTGCCTAAATAATGTTAGCTGATAATCACTAGGCAAGAATTTACCTTTTAACTTAGCCATCATTCTGGTCCAGCTCTTGATAGGCTACTTGCCAACTCTCCTCCTTTCTGCCTGCACTCCATCCCACCAAAGTGCAGCATGTCCCTTAAGCTTTGTTACTGCAAACTTTACCTTCTTATCCTCGCTCATTTATTAATAGTCAAAGCACTTTTTCATTTCATTAATCCAGTCCACCAGTTCCTCTAGATTCAGTCCTCCTGCAAAACTTGACACTTCAATCCTGGGCTTAACTGCAGACCCCAGAATAGTTCTGAGGAGCCTCATGTTAGGAGGAATCTCAAAATTTTCTTCTGCTTCTTCTAATTTAGGTTCACTATTGTCTTCAGGATCTCTGGGTTGGCCTCAAACCTCTGCAAAATTCCCAACACTTCTGCATTGGCAACAAGTCTGCCTCTCCTTCTGCCAGCACCTCTACTAACTCGAATTTCCATGTTAATTCTCTGCAAAAACAACTTAAAAACAACAGCTCTGATACCACAAATGAAAGCGACAAGTTTGAAGGTCAGCCCCTAAGGAGAGCTGGTCTGCTATTGTCGCTCTGTCAGCATTCCCCTGCTAAAACCCCATTCTCCTCCTCCACGTGGTCTTCCCAAAATTCTTCGGTTTTATTTATCAAATTCGAGGAATTTGATAAATAATCATATTCAACAACCTTTGAAAATTAAAACATATCTCTCGGCCTTTATATTCTACCACCAAACCTTATAACCAAGGGTTTAATCCTTTGAACTTTATATAAATACTTGACGCTTTTTTTAAACAAATGACTTTGTAATAAACCTTTGGCTCCAGCCCCACATCTATAATCAATATCCCAATCAAATACATGCCCCGTGCCATGGTTATCCTTCTTGCAACTTCCGAACACGATCACCACTTGATTAGCCTTCCTCCAGATCGATGGCTTACCTCAATATGACGTGGGCTCCGATGTCGAACATTAACGTGCGATGGCGATGTGAAAAGGTAGTTTTCAGGGTCCCACCTTAGCTACATGTCCACTGTTCTATGGAATCGCTTCCAATTTGAAAATACCATTTATCTCTACAACAACGGCGTGATATGGCAGTTGGTTTTGCTAATCCACTCGCGGGTTCGGAACAATGATTGACCATGAGTTAATCAGCTTCCTTCCTATTGTCGACAGATGTTGTCGCTCCTAGAGACAGCCTAGAGTTGCCATAGACCAGTGCCTAGGACATCTTATCATAGCAAGGAGCATATAATAAAACTTGGGTGTCAATCCAAAGGCTCTCCTGCTATCACTTGTAAACAAGGAAATTGATTTAAATGGGACCAGAACTTACAAAAACTGCCACAGGGAAAGTAATGTTGCAGAGACAAGATGCAAAGCTCCAATATAAAAGCATCAGACAGTTAAGAGACAATTTACTGTAAAGAGGGCCGATTCAAGTAATATTCCACAGAAATCAAATATCAGAAGGTGTATGCGGTGAAATAAATATAAGAGAATATTAGTTATCTTTGGTCTGATACCCAGATACACAACAAAACCATATATGGGTTTATCAATATAAGAATCCATACATGACAATGGAATTTTAAAAGCACCCTTCCAAAGAAACTAATATAGCAGAAATATGGATGAAATGAACATGAAACAGTATATCATGCCTAAGCCATATTTAAAGCGCTTGACTGATCCAAGTATGGGTATCAACTAGGATAAATCCTTACCTAAAATCAGTGAGCCACTCGTATTCTAGTACATGATACAAGAAGATGGATAAAATGAAATGTTCAATTAAACACATTAGAGAAGATTACATACTGTGGAATATCAAAGACCAGAATCCTCTAAGATAGATAAAACTCCTCCTCACTGAGACCCTATGGGCTCTGAGCCTTCATACAAAAATCTTTACAAAATGTGTGCAAAAGTGCCTTTCACTGCACAATTTTCTGATAAAAGTCAGGAACCCTAACTAATTCGTTCTCCTGGTACTTTATAGGAGAAGCTTCCCAAAACCCAACAAAAGGTAGTTGGTGAATCATTTAATTGACTCATTAAAACAAATGGTGAAAAATATGACCTCCCATGCTGTTTGGCGGCACTAGGATGCTGCAGGTACTTTGTGGCGGCTTCATGAAGTAAATGATGTAGGTGCGAATTTCTCCAGGGGTAAGGTATGAAGAATAAAATATGTAAGACTCTGTACTTTCCTGAGAGAAAAATCTATTGAAGTTGAACCCGGAGGATATGATTTTTATGCACTTATACTTTTTTCCTTCTGAATGCTGGATTGCTATTTAAAATCTTCGGCTCCATATGCTGAATTCCTTGCTCTCTGACTGAAACTTTTTGTCGTATCATTAATAACTCCGTCTGTGGAAAATCTATGTTTTAAATTGCTCCGGAGGGTTTTGGTAGACTTTTACCATGGCTTCTTTAATGAAAGCCCTGTCACGGAAACTACTCGGGGCTTTTCTTCATAAACTCTACCTCTGCAAGCTGATCCTCTGATACATCTTTGATTTCTGCAATGTAGGCGGTGATTAGTTGTGATCTCTCGTTGCTGCAACCTACACATCTCACAACCACGTTAAGAAAACCAGAAACAAGGATGATGGCGTGGCGGGATCATGGACATGGTGGTGCAGACTTGTTGAAATGGTGAGGTGAGACAGGGTGGTGGAAAACATAGAGAAATGGCAGAGAAGGATTTTGGCGCAAGTTGGAAGAACACATGAAATTTGACCAAAACGGTGAAATTTCGACCTAATCACAAAAATATACATATGGGAGATTGACGAATGTACGACGGGGGTACGTGGAAGGATGATATGGAGATGCGGTGTTTCAATACCGACCGTTCAATTTCGGAGCAAGATCCACGGCTACAAATGCATCAAAGGGCGGTGAAATGGTGGGCCATGGGCGCGATGAACTTAGATTAAAGCGTATGCAACTTCAAAGAGCGACCACCCTCGGATGAGGGCTCCTATATCTAACGGTTATCATTAATTTCTCTACACGTCCTCGGCCGAACATTAACGCGCGAAATAGAGCGATATTGAGGCCGTACTCGGGGACACGCGGCAAACGCTGAATGGAATCGCTGCTATTTGAGGAATACCGCCTGCCCAGCAAAGGCGGTGCGGAGAAAACAGGCCGGTTTTTGCAATAAGTGCAGGCGCAGGGTCCACCAGGGCGGGAAAGATGTGGTTCGTCGATTTATGGTTTGATCTAACGGCTGGCGGATGGGCTATGAGCACGGCGTTGATCAGCGGAGACCGTTCGATCTTGTACAGATCATCGGCTAATATTTCGCCAGACGCGCATATTTGATAGCGCCCCCAAGATTTAGCATTAGGTTCCGGCTCACAGTCATGTGGAGGAAATGGCCAAGGGTTTAGGGCCGAAGGGACCAGGCCTCAAATATTTTCGAAAGTGGGGTTTTAGCCTTACAGAACATAGTTTTGGGGGCAAAGGAAATCAACGATAGGCTTTAGAATGGATTCTCAAGTCAAAGAGAAAGGATCGAGGGGGATTACTCAAGATTGCTAGTCGGGCTTCCACAAGGAACTAATTATGGTCAACATTGGCTCCATCTGGGGACGGCACGTTCATCCCTGGACGTGTCGAGCTGCGTAGACTTCCTAATCATAATCTATGTAAACTCTGTTCTTCAGCCCCTCTTACTTTTTGCTTTATGAATCATCAGCATGCCCACCTTGTTCAAACAAATACTGGAACAAAGCTAATATACAATATAAGACATCAGGCTCTCTCTGCCTGAATTAAAATTGGAAGTAGGGTTTAAGAAATTGACCATTCACAGGGGCATCAAGCAAGTCACCCTGTAAATTCTCCAATATGAATGTATTATTGCCTCCCTGTTCCACAATTTTAAATGGGCCGAACCACAGTGGATCGAACTTGCCATGTTTTCCTTTTTCAGCCCTCTGGACATCCCACCTAAGCACTAGATCACCAATCTACAGCTTCCTGTCTTTTGCATGCTGATCAAAAATGTTTTTCATTTTCTCCTGATATTCAGCTAATCTCTGATTCACTTGGTCCCGTGTTTCCTCTAATTCCACCAATTGATTGATTCTCCTGATCATATCATCGGGCTCTTTCGTGTTCCTCCTACTTCTTTCTTTGTATGAAACTAAGACTGGCAGTAGCTACCAGACAGAAAGACTAAGCCATCCTATACCAATTCATATGGAGATTTCCCAGTTGCTCTCTTACTGGTGATTCTATTAGCCCATAGAGAAAACTTCAATTGGGAATCCCAATTTTTCTGATTCTCATTTATAGTTTTCTTCAAGGCCCTCACTAAAGTTTTATTAGAAGATTCTGCCAAACCATTTCCCTGTGGATAATAAGCTGTGGAGTGGTTAAGTGCAATATTATATTGTTGACAGAAATTCACAAATTTTGCGGATTTGAAGGCCTGTGCGTTATCATTCACTATTCTAGAAGGCATGAAGGCAACCCAAATTCGATCTGTTTTCCTCCTATGAACTTCATGATGACTCTGGGTAGAGGAATCGTGTGTATGGCTTCCACCCATTTTGTAAAATAATCCGTGGCGGTCAATATCCATTTATGTTGGCCACTTGAGGGTGGGTGAATTTCACCTATAAAATCTATTCCCCATTGTTGAAATGGTTCATCTACATGAACTGGAATCAAGGCGTAGTCGCTAATTTTTTCTCAAAGAAATTTCTTGACACTTTCTTATCACATAAGCCCCGACCCAGTAAAAAACACATCTCCAAATAATTTGGTCACAAAGAGAAACCCAAATTTCAGTATTTTATGTTTACAGCCCTCCGCCTATAATGTCCTCCACGTATCTCCCCATGAAATCTCAAACAATATACTTTCTACTTCATCCTCTATGAGCACAACAATAGGATGCCCGAAGGATCTCTCCAATATAATTAGCCATTAGCAACTATGTACTTTTGTGACTTCAACCTCAAAGCCCTGTATTTTGATTTATCACAGCTGGGTGGGCAGCTGAGTGTTAGGAGGTATTCTACTATCCCCTTATGCCATGGACTGGTGAGATACTTCATGTGTACTTTCTGAGTAGCCATATCCAGACCTTGCTGCTCTTCTTCTCTCCCGGACTCTTCATTTGAAATCATAGACCAATTTATGCCCAGAGTTTGATAGTTCGATTCAGATAGAATTTTTGCAAGCCCCTGTCCTTGGATCAACTTGGTAGGGCAGATATCTAGATCATACTCCTGTATTTTAGCAATCCACCTTCCCATTTTTCCTTCACTGTCTCCCTGAATAAGAATGTCTTTAACAGCTATTGTAGGGACAATTGCAGTGATGTGAGACTGCAAAATATATATGCGAAAAGCTTTGAGAGATTTTACCAGGGCATAGGCTTGCTTCTCCAATATATTATATTTCAGTTCTGTATCATGGAGAACCTGACTGAAGAAGGCAATAGGCTGCTCATATCCTTCTTCATTTTTCTGTAATAACACTCCAGCTACTGTATGAGGTGATGCAAAAGAAAATATCATAAATGGTTTAGTATAATCTGGTCCAGCTAGTACAGGAGCTTCAGCAAATGCAGCTTTAATTCTAGCAAAGGCCTCCCATGATTCTTGTGACCATTTCACCTCATTATTCTTCTTCAACATATCTGTTATATGCCTAACTATCTCAGCATAGTTAGGAATAAATCTTCTCAGGAAATTTATCCGGCCTAAAAACACCTGCACTTCCTTCTTATTTCTAGGGAGAGAGATGCTATTTATAACCTCTACTCTTTTTGGATCTATCCTTACCCCATCTTTAGTTACAATATGCCCCAAAAGTTTGCCTTCCTCTAATGCAAATAAAGACTTTTGTGGATTAAGAGAAAGACCATACCTTCTGCATTTTTCAAAAGTTCTTCGTAAATGCTCAATGTGTTCATCATCATTTTTTGAAAACACTGTAATATCATCAAGGTACACCACCAGAAATTTATCTTGCTCCCCAACAAAAGCAATGTCCATGGCCCTCTGAAAAGTGGCCCCTGCGTTAATCAATCCAAAAGGCATCTTGGCATACATAAATGTACCCCATGGTGTGATGAAAGCAGTCTTCTTCTGATCTTCTGGAAGTACATCCACCTGGTTATAACCAGAGAAACCATCCATCATTGACATCCTAGAAGCTCCAACCACTTTTTGCAGAATGTGATCCATCTTCGGCAATGGGTAGTTATCTTTTAGAGATGCTCTATTTAAATTTTGGAAGTCCACACACAACCTTATCTCTCCATTCTTCTTTCGGACAGGGACCAGATTTTCCACCCATTCAGAGTATCTCAAGGGCACAATTATTTTGGCCTTTAGCAGCTTCTTAATTTCTTTCTCAATAGAGGGAAGCAGCAGAGGGTTTATCTGTCTAAGCTTCTGCTTATAATGTTCTGCATCTTCCCTCAGAGGAATTTTATGCTGCATTATTCTAATATCAAAAGTTTTAAGGTTCTGATAGGACCATGCAAACACATCTCTGTATGACTGAAATACTTTCAGGTATTTCTGCTTGTATTCTTTTGGGACCTTCTTAGATAATTTGACAATTTTGGGCTCAACATTAGTACCCAGATTTAGATCTTCTACCTGATTTTCTTCTACCACTTTACTAGGCTGCAATGGGACATCATTCTTGTCAAATAATCTTTCTAGAGGCACCAACCCTCTAGGGATGACATTTCCCTTTAGTTGCAGCACTTTACTTCCTGCCATTTTCTCCTCCCATTTATTTTCTAAAGTATTCTCAGCCTCTTCTTCCTCGCAATCATCAATCTCCATATTGGAGAATTCCCAAACTGTTTCTAGGAATCTCTTCATCTGTTCATCATCTTCAAATACCTGCCAGTGCTTGATATTATCTGGGATAGATGGCCTATAGCATACCTCGATTTCATACCTCAGGAGAGGGTTCTGAGGAGGATGGAATGTACTAGCAGCCATAACAAGGGAGTCTGCCATTCTGTTCTGTTCTCGGGGCATGAACTGGATATTAAATGCTGAGAAGAAATTCTCCACCATGTCCCAAACCTCATTTCTATAAGCCCTCAACCGAGGATGTTTGGCTTGACATTGATTTCTAACCTATCTGACCACCAACTCAGAGTCTCCCAGAACCTTTATACTTTGTATGCCCATGCTCCTGGCTGTTTGTAATCCCAACATAAGTGCTTCATATTCAGTTACATTATTAGTAGCCTCATATTCCAATTTAAAAGACAGTGGGATCCATTTGCCTGTAGGAGAAATTAATAATACTCCAGCTCCGTTTCCTTATCTTTAATTTGCTCCATCAAAATGCAATGTCCAGATTCCTTCTTCATGGTTCAATGAAGGCTGCTCAGTCTTGATTTGACAGAAGGAAGGTTCATGCGCATAATTTTGATCTTATTCTAACATCAAACATGAGAAATCTCCTTCCTTGCAGTAGACTGGTGAATTCTCTGAGCTGTCAGCCTTAGTCACCATCTTGACAAATCTGGTTTCTCTGTATAACCTCCTCTCCTGGCCACCAAAAATTGGAATAGTGGCATATGTTAAGTCTAATTTGAGTGACCCACCGATTTTTGTTCCCCAGGACCTTGACAAAAGCATGCCAAAGCGGGCTGGGATATCAGCCACCACGATGTCCATTACTACACTTTTTGCTGGAATTTGGGCCAGATTGACCACTAAATCTTTAATCATCCCTAGACATTTAACTCTTTTGGAATCAAATGAATAGAGGTCTTTATGTGGGCGAGTGATCTGTAGTCCTATTTGTTCCATGACTGATAGAGGCATAAGATTATGGGAAGCTCCAAAATCTAGCATACAGTTGTGTAGCAACAAGTCATGAATCACTAGAGACACGTAAAATGGAGGAGTAGAGGGATATATCTCCTCGACATGTGGGCCAAAAACAACCATGGGTCTTTCTTCTTGGAGGTTAAGACTGTCTGGAATTATTGGTGCTTCAGGAGGAAACAATAAAGAAGTAACTTGAGATTGATATGTAGGTTGTTTCAGCAGCTCAGTCAAGGGGACTGGGATTTTGACTTTCTCAAGTTCCTTTTGCAGATTAAAAGCAGGAGGGGACTTTTCTATTACAACTTCTTTTGACTCTTTATTTTCAGTTGAGGGTTTAACTTATTTTGATATAAACTCAGCATTAGGAGTGACTACTCTTGAAGAGGAAGGAATTTGATCATCAGACTGTAAAGGTTTGTTTAGATGACTCTTACCTTTGTCTGTAACTGTCTGCACTGTTGACTCCTTTTGAGCAGGTGCCTCCTTCTGGAGAGGCTCTTCTTCTTGATCCTGAGTTCGAGTCCTCTTCCTTGAAGACCTGAGATCATATTTTCTGTTGAACTGAGCTTGCATGAAATCAGCAAATTGTTTGCAATAATGGTCAAATTCTACTTCTTCTTCTTGCCAGGAGCACTCGGCTGCATCATTTCCCTGCAAAGGACATTCCTCTCCATCACTATATGAAAAGGCAAGATTCACATCCTCCAGTCCATAGGCAGTGTCTTCAGTAGAATCACCTACTGGAACTTCCAGATATAATGGGTGTGGTACCTGATCTTGTTGCTCTTTTGCTTCCCTTGGCAGTATTTGTAGGGGTGGCTTTCTATACTGAGTATTGTAACCCCTGTTTGGAGCATTCTCGAAGTTCTTGGAGGCTTAATTCTTGGTTTCCAATTCAAGCTTGACCAATTTATTAGAAATATTCTTAATCATTTTGCTCATTTCTTCAATTCTATTTGAATCCTTATCCTGATTAGAAGTAGATACTTCCTCTTTGCCTCTTCTCCTAGTATCCTGTTCAGCTTTCCCTCTTAATTTTCCAGTGGAAGAAAAATTTTCTTCCAACTCAAGAGCATTTGACTGAGCATCATCTAGGGTGGCAGGCTTTCTTTCCCTGAGAGAGAAACCAAAATCTAAGTCAAACGCTGCTATGAAAACAACTTTGGCAGCATTCTGATGAGGCTTCATATCGGCAGGAAGGTTTAGATATAACTTGTTAAATATTTTGATAAATTCCGACACCCCTTCATTATGTTTCTTCTTGAGTGTATTGAACTCAATAAGACACTGTCCATGATCTTTCTTTTCTCCCCATTTCCTGAGAAAGGTATTTTCCATATCGTCCCAAGTGGTTACGAAACGGTTTCCTAATGTTTTGAACCATTTTCTGGCTTCACCGTCCAGGGATTGCACAATTAATCTTAAGACTACATCCAAATGTTCTACATTAAAGTTCTCTGCAAAAGAGAAAAAGGTCTCAAGATGTTTCTGAGAATAAATTTCATTTTCCCCAGTGAATCTGGGCAAGATCTTCAAATAATCCTGTGGCATGTCATTTAACACTTGAGGCAATGCTAGGGGAGCATATTTGTTTAACAAAAAAGCTGGAACATTAGCCATTGGAGGAGGTGGGGGTTGTGCAGCAATCTGGTGTACAAATGGAGGAAGAGGCGGAGGTGGAAGTGGATGATGAATAACAATATGAATATACTGTACAGCAGCCTAAGGCGTAGATGGGAACAGTTCACGGTTAACAGCAGCTACTTCGGTGACTTCTTTAACCTCTTTGACCTCAGGAGTATGGGGAAGATTAGCTTTAATTATAGCACCTCCCCTGGGTGGGCTATCTGAATAATATTATGTGTCTCCCACAGTGGAGCCGAGATTTTCTACTAGAACTTCTTGAGAAGAAGAAGATGGATAATCTTCTACGGAAAACTCAGGGATTTCAGCACGGACTAATTTCTTTTCTTTCCAACTTCTTCTATGTATAATCTTCTCAGGGTCAGACACTGAAGGTGTCTTTGGCTGTGATGTATCTGACCTCAAGTGTGGCTTTCGGGGAGCTAGGACTACAAATAGATTTATCAAATAAACGATAGTGGAGTAGCCAAGGTGAGAGATATGCAACTCTTCAACTCTCTGTGCTCACCTGATTAGAGAGTGAATATGATTTGTCGAGGCCCAGGGATAATGATTTTCTTAGCTTCGATCCCTGACAACGGCGCCAGAAAGATGTTGTCGACAGATGTTGTCGCTCCTAGAGACAGCCTAGAGTTGCCGTAGACCAGTGCCTAGGACATCTTATCATAGCAAGGATCATATAATAAAACTTGGGTGTCAATCCAAAGGCTCTCCTGCTACCTCTTGTAAACAAGGAAATTGATTTAAATGGGACCATAACTTACAAAAACTGCCACAGGGAAAGTAATGTTGCAGGGACAAGATGCAAAGCTCCAACACAAAAGCATCAGACAGTTAAGAGACAATTTACTGTAAAGAGGGCCGATTCAAGTAATATGCCACATAAATCAAGTATCAGAAGGTGTATGTGGTGAAAGAAATATGAGAATATATCAGTTATCTTTGGTCTGATACCCAGATACACAACAGAACCATATATGGGCTTATCAATATAAGAATCCATACATGACAATGGCGTTTTAAAAGCACCCTCCCAAAGCAACTAATATAGCAGAAAGATGGATGAGATGAACATGAAATAAAAGATATCATGCCCTAGCCATATTTAAAGTGTTTGACTGAACTAAGTATGGGTATCAACAGATACCCACTAAAATCGCTAGCTACCTATTCCAAATATTAAGGATCATAGAAGAAGAAGGATAAAATGAAATACATATTAAATATAAAAGGAAGTTACATATTGTGGGATACCAAAGACCAAAATCCTCTAAATACGATAGAAATCCTCCTCACCGAGACCCCATGGGCTCTGTCTTCATACAAGAGCTTTTACAAGATGTATACAAAATGCCTTTCACCGCACCATCGATAAAAAACTGAACCCCAACTAATTCGTTTTGCCACTTTGAGAGAAGCTTTCCCAAAAACTCAACAAAAGGTAGTCGGTGAATCATTTAATTGACTCATTAAAACAAATGGTGAAAAGATGACCGCCGTTTGGCGTACCCCTCAGGGTGTCGTGGTACTTTGTGGCACATGAAGCAATTGTAGGTGCGACCCTCCAGTAAAAGGTATGAAGAATAAAATATGTAAGACTCTGTACTTTCCTAAGAGAAAAATCTATTGAAGTTGAACCTGGAGGATATGATTTTTATGCACTTGTAATTTTTTCCTTCTGAATGCTGGATTTCTATTTGAAATCTTCGGCTCCAGATGCTGAATTCCTTGCTCTCTGACTGATACTTTTTGTCGTATCATTAATAACTCTGTCTGTGGAAAATCTATGTTTTAAATTGCTCCAGAGGGTTTTGGTAGACTTTTACCATGGCTTCTTTAATGAAAGCCCTGTCAAGGCAACTACCCGGGGCTTTTCTTCATAAACTCTACCTCTGCAAGCTGATCCTCTGATACATCTTTGATTTCTGCAATGTAGGCGATGATTAGTTGTGATCTCTCATCGCTACAACCTACACATCTCACAACCACGTTAAGAAAACCGGACACAAGGATGATGGCGTGGTGGGATCCATGGACATGGTGGTGCAGACTTGTCAAAATGGTGAGGTGAGACGGGGTGGCCGAAAACATAGAGAAATGGCAGAGAAGGATTTTGGCACAGGTTGGAAGAACACTTGAAATTTGACCAAAACGGTGAACTTTCGACCTAATAACAAAAATATACATATGGGAGACTGACGAATGTACGACGGGGGTACGTGGAAGGATGATCTGGAGATGCGGTGTTTCAATACCGACCGTTCAATTTCGGAATAAGATCCACGGCTACAAATGCATCAAAGGGTGGTGAAATGGTGGGCCATGGGCACGATGAACTTAGATTAAAGCGTATGCAACTTCAAAGAGCGACCACCCTCGGATGAAGGCTCCTATATCTAACGGCTGTCATTGATTTCACTACGCGTCCTCTGCCGAACATTAATGCGTGAAATAGGGCAGTATTGAGGCCGGATTGGGACACACGTCAACCTCAAATGGAATCGGCTGCCATTTGAACAATACCGCATGCCTGGCCAGCTGCTGCAAGTGAGAAAACAAGCCGCTTTTGCAATAAGTGTGCGCGGGGATCTCACCTAGGATAGGTCGTGGGACCGTCGTATTTATGTTTTGATCGAACGGCCTGTAACTAATCCACATACATTCAATAAGCACCTTTCTACCCGATGCATGGTTATGGTCTTTGGTCGCGTGGAATAGAAAATTAGAGGGGTTAGGGCCAGAAGGGCTAAACCTTGAATACTCTTGGGCGCGAGCTTTCAGGCCTGCACAGTGTAATTGGGAGGCACATAACGGTAACGATAGGCAGAAAACGAGTTCCTTAGGCCACGGTAGGGAATTCGAAAGGTTCGAGCAGGACTAATGGCCAAGAAATTTAATGGGGGCTGATATGATCAACACATTGTTTCCAGGATTTTTCAAAATAATGTAGATCACTGAGAACATGAATTAGGAATCACAATGAAGGTAACTTCCTTAGGCTTAAAGAGTAGGGTGATCTTTGAGTGAAGAAACTAGTGCATATCTCTGACTCTAAGTTGTGTTTAAGATGTAGTCTTGACAGTGTAAATCAGAACTAGATAATTTCACAATTTCCAATAACACAGTGTTAACATTTCTAATTTAATACGGTGTTGACATTGTTGACATTGTAAATCAGAACTAGATAATCTCACAAAGAATTGCATAATTTTTTTTCGATACTTTTTAGTTGTTGTCATTGTTGGTTTATGGAAAAATTTGTAGCCTTATGCAACACCATCCAAAATATTTAAATCAAGTTATACTACTAGCTTCTTGGCATTAGGGTCTAATAAAACATTAAGGCATTAGGGTATTAATCCTTATGAATTCATGCAAATTAAATTAGAAATCTAATTAGCTAGTTTTGAAATTATCTGGTTAAATCCCACAGTTGGCATGGCTAGTTTCAATTCAACACTGTCGTTTCTTTGCAATGACCCGAGTTGGACGACACGAATGTTCGGAGAATAAAACGAAGAATTCCGTGCACAGAGAATTTCATCATTTTTGGAGAGAAAAGGAGGGAGTGGTACCTACTCTATTGTCGGATCTGCGTGAACAGGGGAAATCAGTGTGTGAATGAGGGAGACTAGTGAGTAAACAGGTGGTCTGCATGCAGGTTTGGTCATCCAAAGCTCCGAGTTGTTGACACAGGGAATACTGAGGATATGGCGTAGGACAGGGAGTGGTTTATGAAATTTGAATGGGAGAGGGAGGTGGTAAATGGAGTTAACGCAAGGGAGGTTTGAGGTCTGCTTTGGGAGTTAATGCAATGGAGGTTTACAATCGAACACCGAATAAGAGGGAGGGAGTAGGGACGGAGGGCGACACCAGTGGACAGGGATGGTGTACGACAAGAATCAAGCAATGTAGATCATTGAGAACATGAAATTGAAAGAGACATACCTGGCTAGAATCTGCGTGCTCATGGTGGCTCGAAAACGACAGTGTTCCAGTGAAAATGACAATGCTCCAGCAAAAACGACAGTGCTCTAGTGCAGAATGTCAGGGAGACAGGATTTTGGGGTTTTTTATAAGAATACAAAACTCGAACGAGATTTAAAAGAACTCTAGGCCGAGAGTTTTACAACTCTCATCTGAGAGTTTACCTGAGAATTTATGTCAATAAAACTCTCGGATGAGAAAATACTTAATTCTCGTCTGAGATTATTTTAACTCCGATCAAGCCCAATAAAACTCTTGGGTGAAACATTAAAAATATCTCAGACGAGTGTTCTAAAAACTCTCGGTCAAGATATTGAGTTGACTATTTTCTCGAATGAGAAATTAAAAGTTTCACCCAAATTCTAGCCATCCGCCAAAAAGTGTTTCCCAACTACGGGATTTCATCCTTTAGGATTTAACATGATTCACAGAACAAAGAGGAAAAAAAAAGGTATAAAAGGAGTTCAGTGATGACCAAAACAGGGTTGTTTGGGAGATTTTGACAAATCTGGAAATTCCAAATTTTACATAAACTAGCCTCAAAGAACCTTGAATATCTCCCAAACCGTAAGGAATTTGGCAAAAAAAATTAGATGTAATAACTATTCTATACTGGGACAAAACTACATGTCTCATAATCGCTTCATTCTCCTTCAACTACACGGAAATCGAGGCAAAAATTGGCATTTTAGAATTTATTACAGATTTGGACAAATTGGCTAATTTTCTTCTAGAGACCCATATGAGTGATTTGGGTGGAATCCCAGTTATGGAGAGGTATTATAACATCATTTTTTATAATAACCTCTCTCGGTTTCTCTGGAAGAACACCGAAAGTGTCAAAGCCTTAAATTAGGCATTCCCATACTTAACTGGCTTGTGGAGGATTTCGACAATGGAACCCTGTGATAAATGTACTTAGAAACACTGTCATCAATAAAACATGGCATAATCATTTTTAATCATATAGAAGTGAAGAAAACTAATGATAATAAACCATAGAGAGTATTTGGCGGAAAGTGATGGAATTAGGGTATGGAATGGGCTAAAAACCTAGGGTTTTAGGGTATAAACAGTGATATGTCATGATGAAAACATGGGCATATACGAGGCCCAATAGATGGGAAAAAAAAATCAGCATAGGGAAAGTGATCCTGAAGTCATCCTCTTTCACCATGCTCTCATCAAAATCATTGTTTTACACCAACTTGAACAAAACAACATCACTTGGGAAACTTTCATACAATCATATGTCTTTTTGTCACTTGTTAGTCAACCTACTAGCCTTAGCTCACCATAAGCACCATTTGTACCATCTAAAAATATGGAGGTTGGATCATCTAGAATATTTTCAGTGAAGAGGAGGATAGAGGTCACTCATACATATCAGAGAGGCAAAAGGGTTTTTTTTTCTCCTCAAATTGAGGAAGGGGCCAAGCTTGCATCAACAGAACATAGATCACCATTATAGCATGAACCATCTTTGCATGATGAGGAGCTCATACATCATAACATTGACATAGTGGACTTGGAGGCCAGTGAATATCATGAAACCCTAGAGCAGGTCATAATGGATAAATATGCCCATATCATGAAGCTCAAGGACAATTAGCAAGGGCTAATTTCATAATTTCCTTCCTGGAGCAAGAGAACAATCAATTGAAGGTAAAGCAGTTGTTTTTAGAGAAGAATCAATTTAAAGATAGTATTCAAGATGTGAAGGGAAAATCAGTGGTTAATAGTGAATATTCAGATAATAATGAAGGGCAGGTGACAAGGAAAAGGCCAAGTACCATGGGTCTTAGAAGGGCACTTCAGAAGGAAGAGAACAAAATCCACCAGATGAAGAATTGACATTTGAAGAAAGGATAGCCATGTAAATCAATGAAAATAGATAATTCTGGATTGACACAGTGAATTGTCACTTAGCTAATCTACTTGAAAAATCCAACAGAGACAACAAGTTGCAAAGGCATATGGTTGCCCCCTACTACACCATAAATCATATTTGCAAAGTCGAAGTCAAACAATTGCAAGCTAAATTGAAGGAAACCCTAATCAGCCAAAAGGAGAAGGGTAAGTTAGACCTTCTTGTTGATGATTCTATAATAGCATATCACACCTTATCAGAGCTTCATCTAGCATTTCTGGACCAATTTTGAAGATTTTTGGAAAAAATTTGCATTTTTGTGAATTTTGGTGAAATTTGACAATTTTTTAAAACAGTCACACTAGCTAAAACACAGCGTGGGCCACGCTGCACTTTTTCTGGGGAGGTCCAATGGATGAATTTTTTGCATGGGTGCATTCATCTTGGCCGACATCAATCCTAGCCAGCATGGAATCCTTTTCAGCAACTTCTGGAGGGTAAAAATGCTCAAAAACCATCAAAAAATGACCTTTATGCCCTCTTTTTGGAGGCCACATTGTGTTTTCTGAATAGTCTTGGGAGATTGAGGTTTTGGAGGGCTATAAGCCACATTTTTGAGTGCTTGATGAGCCTATCATGTATCAAAAATCTAGGGTTATCTACAGCAACTTTCAGATCTGTATTTGGACACTGGGAAGACCTCCAAAATGCCATTCTCCTAGCACACTGCATTTTCTCCTGAGCACGCTACGCTTTCTCCTGAATTCGTTGTGTTTCCTCCATAATGCATTTTTATCCATCATATTCATCCAGTTTGACTTTCACTCATGTAATTTGTGAATGATGATGATGTAATGATTTCATGAAGTGTAATTAGGCAGGTGAATAGTAAAGTAGGGTAGATACATGCTTGTAAATGTCAAAAATGGTCAAAGGAATCAGTTTGTCTATCTTGGGGAGAGGTTAGAAACCTCCCTAGTCTTTAGGTTTTAGGTGAGAGGATCAAGCGATCAGCTCCACAACTCATGTATTTGACCCCTCAGAGAGGGGAAATGATATTTTGACTATATATATGTCTTTCTTAGTCATTTTGATGGTTGGGTATCAGAGGTTTGAGACCACTGTAGCTTGTGCTTCAGATTTTATTCAGAAATTCAGAGGAACAGTTGCATCTATTATCTAGGAATTCATGTGCAGTGAGTTATTGATGTTTTCTTT
Source organism: Pinus albicaulis (assembly GCA_034641835.2). NCBI lineage: Eukaryota > Viridiplantae > Streptophyta > Pinopsida > Pinales > Pinaceae > Pinus > Pinus albicaulis. The sequence goes on from JAXQQM020091605.1 coordinate 257,816, forward strand.
TCTCTGTTATAGTCTTTTATGAATGATATATATATTCTCTTTCCATCCCTTTCTTTCCTCGGTAATCTTCCTAAAATTTGATAAGAAGAATTCTCTCATGGCTCTGTTTTGTTTGGGAAAATCATTTCATGTTATTTTCTTCAGTTTTAATGAATTTGTGAATGTATGCTCATTAATATTCTCTCCACTTTTTCAAGTCCTACACTACACCGATAGAACCCTAATCCATCACTAAGGCATTTCTACCTTGCTCCTTTATATATTTGTAGATGTAACCCTTTGATCATTTGAACTAGCTACCTAGTTTCATCCCTGATCTAGCACCAAAATCATCAAACTTTCAAAACCCTAGAGCTAACCTAACTAGCCTAAAATCTACTCCTCATCCTGTCAAACCCTTTGGCTGTGATCTCATAGAGAGATCCCTCTCTATTTTTGGTATGGCTAGCTACCAAACTGAAAGCTTGGTTTGAGGTTACCTCCGTCGGTATCCTTTCAACAACCTTAGGATGTTGTGGAGGCTAACATTTCTGGCGCCGTTTCTGAGGACCAAGGTGAAAGATCTTCCCAGGATCAGATCTTATTGTTGATGGTGAACATTGATCAGGAATAATAAGGTTGTACATCTTTCACCTGTCAACTCCAATGTCGAAGAATCCAAAGGTTCAGAATTTTTATGGCGACTCCATTGTTCAAGAACCAATAGTTCGAAGATATTCCTAGTGACCTCATTGTCTTCAAGATGGATTAAAATATTCGAAATTATGCTCCTATGAATCAATCTCATATTCCTGGTTTTCTGAATCAGATTCCTTGTATAGATTGGCCAACAAGGTTGCCAAATTTTAAAGGTCAAGATGGAGAAGATGCTAGTTTCCATTTTTTCAAATTTCATTTTCATATTCACAAACTAAAGATTGACTTTCCTGAAGATTGTTTGATGAAGATGTTTATGGCTACCTTGGAGGAACAAGCGACGAAATGGTATGATATTCTACCATCTGCTATATTATATTCTATAAAGGACTTTCATTTAGTTTTCTTTCAACATTATCAAAGCTCTAATTCTTCCTTGTCGATGATTAATCGTTGTTGTGAGATTTCCGAAAATTTCATTGAGTTTCTTGAAAATTTGTATGGGGATGAAGAGTGTCTAGATGATGGGATGTTAGAAGCCCTTTATGATTTTTCCTCCCAACATAAATCAGTAGTCTCCTCCTTGGATGAAACAGACTGGGACAAAGAAATATAAATGCCAATTATTGATCTTGAAAATGAAAATCACCAAGCCAATGTTAACTGCTATAAAACTCAATTTTCTCCTCTGTTTGAAGATGAAATAGATCAGCTCCAGAAAATTCATGTTACAGCCCAAGCTAATGCGGGTTTTCAGTGTTCACATAGTCAAGAATGTCTTAGTGAAACTTCTTCCATTATTGAAAATGAGAGTCTGAGTTTAAATGATGATATTCATGAGACTGATGAAACTATACAGGATTTTTTTGTGAGTAAGCCAATTTGTGATGATGATTTCCTGCAAAGAGATCAACTAACAAGGATTATTTTCTTTCATGAAGAGGACAGGGTTTTCATGTTTAATAATCTTGAAGAATGTTTTATGTTCAAGGATGATTTAGACCATGAATTGGAAGAGAATTGAGTCTGAGATAGAATCATATTTTCTCATGCTTGAGTAATTATAGCCAACACTCAGGTCGCAGAAGGTCATACTTCTGTATGCCTTCCTATGGATCAAAAACCAAGTATTCTTTCAAATCAAAATGAAGGGTGTGCTTATGTTTTTTATGGATCTTAAGACAAGGTAACATTTCAAGTTATTGAATATCCTTACGTTGATTTGCTACAGTCAATAGGGATGATATATTTTCTTGCATTTATGGATCATGAGGAAATTTTTAGTGGACACTCGGAGTTGCCTATCTTTTTTTTCTACCTGCTCGAGGAAAGTGAGAGAAGAATTAAAATAAGTAGCCATCTGTTGGATTCGTTACACTGGGAGGATCACTTCACATGATTGTAAATATGTCTTCATCAGGCTGGTAGTTGTCGTTGGGATTTGAAAGCCCTCAAGTCTCGGTGATATGATGCCATCAATAATTTTTGTAAGTTTTGTTTCAGTCAGATTTAGTTTAGTTTTTTCATGTCAGTTTTCAGTATTGAGTTTTTTCTTTGTGTTTTTTTACTTCATTCCTAATGAATAAGGCTACTTGGTCTACGGTGTTCTTGACACCTCCAAGGAGCTGCCATCCCCAGTTGGAGCCAATGTTAGTGTTAGTCAGTTCGGTCTGTCACCAAAATTTAGGGTGTCGAGTCAATTTTTTATGGTTTCAATAGGTCTTCAAATAAAAATTTGGTCGTTGGCTAGTGTGTCTAGGACTATTACTGTTCCTTCCAAAAAAAATCACATGCTGGTCATTACCATATCTTAGTTGGATGAGTCGTCATTTCAAGGTCTCCATATTCATTTCATTCATGCCATCGTTGTCTCCATTCAACTCAGTGTCTTCATTAGGTCATTAGGGTTTAGGTCACCAAGATCAGTCATTTCACCAACAAATTCAGCAAATGAAGGAGAAGTAATAGGGTTTTTTCTCAATAAAGTTTTTCTAAAGTGTAATTTGTGTTTGATAGATGTAATAAGTTCCTAATTTTCCTAAGCTACACAAAAATTTCCAAAGCTACATATTGTTTAAAGCACAAAGAGAAAAGCATGTGGTGGGCCAACCCACTACTATGAAGAAAATTGACTCTTACAAGATATAAAAGACCATTTCATTCATTGTTCTCATTCATCCAATTGAATAAGATCTCTCTTTCACCTACAAAGGCAAGCTCATCACTTCATCATCCAATAAAACCCTAAATAGGTGACCACAAGCTATCACGTTGTGTTTTGGAGGCATCACATTGCGTTTTCCATCCTACGTTGTGTTTTCTTTCCAAAAGGATAAAATTCAGTTTCCAAGGAATTGCAAAGGATCTCCAAGAGATCTTAAAGTTTGAAAAGTAATTTTAAGCCTTGGAAGCCTCCCTTTCAGTTTTTTTTCCTTGATTTCATGGTGTGACTCCTCCATAAATCCCCATGTTGTGTTTTGTGGGAGATCTTCTATTTTCAAGTTTGTAATTCCAATTGACCTTCCTATAGTGATTTTTCCTTTCCTCACAATGAAATAAACTCCCTAAATCCCTCACACCCCCTCACTTTCATTCCCTAAGCCCCTACACCTAAACCCTAGCCATTACACCATACCACTATCCCTATGATGTGTTTTTTGTAGTCCCTTAGACCTAGGACTGTGTTAAATTTCCCTAGGCCTAATCCTACTCTAATTCCCTCCATTTCCACTTCCTAAACCTTCCTAACACCCTTCCCTACTTCCCTAATTTTTCCCATCCCCATTTCCCTCTCCTAACCCCTCCATCCTACTCCCTTTTCCCTTCCCCTGTTTTTCACTGTTAGGGTTTTCCCCTTACAAAGTACATATGGAGGGAGATAAGAAGCCTTACAAAAAGGGATTCCAAATGTCAAGATATGAACCCATAACCACTCATGAGCTGATTTCTTCACCATTTTCAAAGCAATGTTTTCAAAGTGTAGGGTGTCTTCCATTTTGTGAGCAGGTTGAAAGAGTCAAATAGCATGTTAAATTGACTAAATTGTTTGCCACTCATCTCAAGAAGGAAAAGGTCATGATTGCAAAAGTTACATTCACTATTTCAACTAATGTAATAGCAGAGGCCACAGGGATACCAAATCATGGTGATAAATGGTTCAAGAACCAAGACCTAGAGGTCCAAAACTAAAAACCTTACCTCATAAGACAGTATCAAGACAACGTCAAGAATGATTTTCCAGTTGGGTAGCTCCTTGAGAAGTATACAACACTGATGAAAATCATAATGAATTACTTCACATGTGAGGGAAATTTTTCTATAATATACAAGTACCATGTCAGAATCCTCATGCATTTCATAGTGGTAAAACCACTAAATTTTCCCTACTACCTCTACAGAAGTGTGGCAAAGATGGCAGAAAACGTTCAGCATAGGAAAAGTGATCCTGAAGTCAGCCTATTTCACCATGCTCTCATAAAAATCATTGTTTTACACCGGCTTGAACAAAATAACATCACTTGGGAAACTTTCATACAATCATATGTATTTTTTCCTCCTATTAGTCAGCCTACTAGCCCTACCTCACCATCAGCACCATCAGTACCATCTAAACATATGGAGGTTGGCTCATATAGCAGAGTTTCAGTGAAGAGGAGGATTGAGGTAACTCAGACATATCAGAGAGGGATAATTCTTGTGTTTTCTCCTCAAATTGAGGAAGGGGCCAAGCCTGCATCAGCAAAACAGGGATCACCATTACAGCATGAAACATCATTGCAAGATGAGGAGCTCAGCCATCATGACATTGACATAGTGGACTTGGAGGCTAGTGAAGAGCATGAAACCCTAAAGCAGGTCATAAAGGATAAATATGCCCAGATCATGGAGCTTAAGAACAATTTTGCAAGGGCTAATTGCATAATTTCCTTCCTAGACCAAGAGAACAATCAATTGAAGGTAAAGAAATTATTTTTAGAGAAGAATCAATTTAAATCTAGTATGCAAGATGTGAAGGGAAAAGCAATAGTTGAAAGAGAATATTCAAATAAGCATGAAGGGAAGGTGACAAGGAAAAGGCCAAGGATCATGGGTCTCTGAAGGGAACTTCAGAAAGAAAAAGAACAAAATCCACCAGATGAAGAATTGACATTTGAAGAAAGGATAGCCATGGAAATCAATGAAAATATAGAATTCTGGCTTGACACAGTGAATTTTCACTTAGAGAAGCTCCTTGAAAATTCCAACAAAGACAACAAGTTGCAAAGGCATATGGCTTCGCACTACTACACCAGAAATCAAATTTGCAAAGTCAAAGTCAAACAATTGTAAGCTAAACCGAAGAAAACCCTAATCAACCAAAAGGAGAAGGGTAAGTTAGACCTGCTTCTTGATGCTTCTCTAATAGCATATAAAACATTATCAGAGCTTCATATAGCATGTCTGGACCAATTTTGAATAGTTTTGGAGAAATTTTGTATTTTTGTGAATTTGGTGAATTATGACAATTTTTTAAAACAGTCACACCAGCAAAAACGCAGCGTGGGCCACGTTGCGCTTTTGCGGGGGAGGTCCAATGGATGAATTTTTGCATGGGTGGATTCATCTTGGCCTGTAAATCAATCCGAGTTAGCATGGAAGCCTTTTGAGCAACTTATGGAGGGTAAAAATGCTCAAAAACCATCAAAAAAGGACCTTTCTTCCCTCTTTTTGGAGGCCACGCTGCATTTTCTGACTAGTCTTAGGAGATTAAGGTTTTGGAGGGCTAGAAGCCACCTTTTTTAGCGCTTGATGAGCCTATCATGTAGCATACATCCAGTTCTATCCATGGAAACTTTCATATCTGTATTTGGAAACTGGGAAGACCTCCAAAATTCCATTCTCCTGGCATGTTGTGTTTTCTCCTAAGCACGATGTGTTTTCTCCTGAATTCATTGTGTTTTCTCCATAATGCCATTTTTCTCCGTCATCTTCATCCAGTTTGAATTTCACTCATGTAATTTGTGAATGATGATGATTTAATGATGTCATGAAGTTTAATTAGGAAGGTGAATAGTAAATTAGGGTAGATACATGCTTGTAAATGTCAAAAATGGTTAAAGGAATCAGTTTGTCTATCTTGGGGAGATGTTAGAAACCTCCCTCGTGTTTAGTTTTTAGGTGAGAGGATCAAGTGATCAGCTCAAAAACTCATGGATTTGACCCCTGAGAGAGGGGAAATGATATTTTGACTATATTTATGCCTTTCTTAGTCATTTTGATGGTTGGAAATTAGAGGTTTGAGACCATTGTAGCTTGTGCTTCAACTTTTATTTAGAAATTCAGAGGAACAGTTGCAGCTATTATCTAGGAATTCATGTGCAGTGAGTTACTGATGTTTTTTTTTTCTCTGTTATAGTATTTTATGAATGATATATATATTCTCTTTCCATGCCTTTATTTCCTCAGTGATATTCCTAAAAGTTGATAAACAAAGTTCTCTCGTGGCTCTGTTTTGTTTGGGAAAATCATTTCATGTTATTTTCTTCAGTTTTAATGAATTCGTGAATGTATGCTCATTAATATTCTCTCCAATTTTTCAAACCCTACACTACACCAATAGAACCCTAATCCATCACGAAGGCATTGCTACCTTGCTCCTTTATATATTTTCAGTTGTAATCCTTTTATAATTTGACCTAGATACCTGGTTTCATCCCTGATCCAGCACCAAAATCATCAAACTTTCAAAACCCTAGAGCCGACCTAACTAGCCTAAAATCTAATCCTCATCCAATCAAACCCTTTGGTTGTGATCTCATAGAGAGAGCCCTCTCTATTTTTGGTAGGGCTAGCTAACAAAATGAAAGTTTGGTTTGAGGTTACCTCTGCCGACATCCTTTCATCAACCTTGGGACGTTGTGGAGGCTAACACTATCCACAAGCCAATGGCTAGGTTGAGGCTATCAACAAATTCTTGTTGACTATGCTTCGGCACACCATTGGGAATCAAAAATGAGACTAGGACCTCATGATTTTCTCAGCTCTGTGGGCATATCGAACCTTTGCTAATACTCCCACTGGATTCACACCATTCCAATTGGTGTACGGTCTAGAAGCCAGATTCCCAATCGAGTGTGAGATTCCTTCCTTGAAGCTAGCTATTGAACTACTTCCTAGTACTTCGTCGGAAGAGGAACGTCTATTGTACCTCAAGTGTCTCGACGAGACCAGAAGGCTTGCTACTTTATTTCTTGAAGCACAGAAACAATGAGTTAAGGTTCAATATGACAAATCTGTCAACCCCCACATTTTCTCTGAAGGTGACTTGGTCCTACTTTATGACCAAGACCATGATAATTTGAGAGTAGGAAAGCTCGAGCCAATGTTACATGGGCCCTATATCATTCAATGTGTTTTGGAGCAAGGAGCCTATGAGTTAGGTGATTATGAAGGCAATCCTTTGGCTGAGCCCCGAAATGGGCTCTATCTGAAAAAATATCATGCTTAATCATAAGTGTGATACTTTGTACATTAGTGTTTTATTCATTAGTGTGCTTTAAGTTGATTTTTGGTGTGATTGTTTGCCTTGCATACATGTTTCCTCTGCTCACCTTGTGTTCCACTTAGTTTGCATATGTCTTCGAATCACTAAGTTGGTTTTGCTGATGGTGCTTGCCGTAGCGCACGGAACCTATCTTCAATAGCATGGGCACTCTTTGGTCCTGATGTCACTTTCCATAGCACACGGAACCTGTCTTCAGCAGCATGGGAACTCTTTGGTATTGATGGTGAGTTGATTAATTTACAAGGTATTTATTTGGGTCAAACAACTAACAATATTGTCGAGTATAGTGCGGTGATCGAACTATTATCGGATGCCATTGATATTGGGATTATACATTTCGTCGTTAAGTTAGACTCACAACTCGTTGTGTTACAATTGAATGGGAATTATTTTGTGTGCAATCCTAAAATTTTGCGTATGTATTTGTGTGTTATATTATTGGAAATACATTTTTATTTTATCACATATCAACATATTTGAAGACGTTTAAATACATTAACAGATACATTAGCAAACCATGTATTAGATAGACATTTGTGCAATATGTAAGCCAAGACATCATCATGATACACAAGTAGTCGTAGAAACATACATATACATACATATATATATATATATATATATATATATATATCAGTCTGTCAAGTGTGTTATGTCAAAAATCTCAAAAAATATGTGTTATGTTACAAAAATGGCTCTCCTAGCCTACATCAGTACAAAAATGTAAAAATAGGGTTGTTATCCACCCACATGGTGCTCATGGTAACAGGTGATTGCTCGAATTACTCACCAGAGTAATCAACGTAGTCTGCCCGGTGTTAGGTGGCAGTTTTGTACACTTTTCCTACCTTTGTTTTCCCTATTTTTCCTCTTAACTATAACCAATGGGAGTATCTTTGCCTCTTTCTCCTACCTTTCTACTCTAACTTGTGTTGTTTCACCTTGTTTTTATTACTCTGCCAATTCACCAATTATTATGATATATCGTACCTTTTATGACTAATTGATGGTGAATGTTTGGAGAAGATCGATGGTATTTGTGTTGTATTTTCAGATGTCACTTATAGCACCAAAGATCTCAAACACGAAGTTCACAAGAGCAGTTAAGAGGGTGTTGTTACAGAAAAGCGATGCAATTACACCTTGTTGTTACAGACTCGCGAGAAAACTATTGTTACACTCTGTTGTTATAGACCTGCTGGCGAATTTCTGATACAGTTGTACCATTAACTAATCCCATAGACACTTGTTGTTGATCTGTCCTCTGGATTTTACACTACGGCTGTGATTCTATTACGATAGCTGTAGAATTTGTTTAGCATTGTATTTTTGGGATAACAGCCTAAGGGCGGTTTTGATTGTAATATTTTATTTTCTAGTCAGAAATTTATTAGGAAGTAGTTATAACTATATATGTTCTATTTCGATCAGCATGAGAATCATAATATTCTCATGACTGATCTATCCCTTAATTTTCTTATGTAACCACTATATAGTTCTCGACCCTAGAGGTCGAAAGGTGAGAGGAGAACAACATTATTTTGGCTCTGTAATTGTGCTCAGATTAATACAGATCATCATGTTATTGTTGTTACATGCGTTATTCAATTTAGTTTCCATTAAGTTCTTCCTTTACCTGCACCCTGCTAGGGAGGAAGGGCCCTCCTTCTTAGCAGGGATTGCAATGATTGAAGTAGTTGTGTGTATGTAATTGTATTTCAGTTTATGTATCAATAGAGTGTTTTTGTTGTTGTTTAGCTGTGAATATATCTGCTTCAATTTCAATACTTTGTATGTTGTTACACATATGATATTAGAGACACCATCTGGTTACTTGTCATGTGGCACGCTAGAATAGATTAATTGAAGTGTGATTATAGTCTTGTAGATCCTTTTAATTCTGCGTGAGTTATTTACTTCCAGCATTTACTTCAGCAATGATTTATTTTCTTTGAAATTTCTTTTGGTTGGTGTATCGGCACAGACAGTGCAACTGTCATTGGAAGAAATAGATGTCCCTGGATTGATAATTAATGTGTGTTGTTTAGTCATTTAACAGTGATTTATATAGTCCAACATTTTGGCACCATTTCCAGGGATGGAAGTGATGATCCAATCAATCAAATTTGTTTCTTGGAAGTGCAATTTCCATGTGTTTTCATAGAGTTTCTCCAGCGACACAATTGTCGGGCAGTAAGACGAGAGGTAAGAACCTGTGCAGCGCTCTAACAAACTTGAGCGGGCTCACCAATGTCTTGATGGGACACTTAGGAGGTTGAATTTCTGAGCATTTTTTTTTTTCTTAGAGTGTCTCCAGTGACACAATTGTCAGGTGGTAAGATGAGAGGTAAGAACTTGTGCATCACTCTAACAAAATTGAGCGAGCTCACCAATGTCTTGATGGGACACTTAGGAGTTGAATTTTAGGTGTTTTTTTAGGGTGCCTTCAGCTATACATTTGTTGGGCGGTAAGACGAGAGGTAAGAACCTGCGCATCTAACAAACTTGGGCGAGCTCACTGCTGTAGAAACTAAAGCACTTGTAGGATGAATTGATACACATAGGGCCCATGTGTGTTGGTAGGAAAACATCAAAATCTACAAACAACCCCCACTCTACTGACTACAGGAAAGATGGGCCGTAAGAAGGAAAAGAAGAGTGCATATTTGGGAAGGAAAACATTCTTTGGAGATCTGATTTCAAGGGCAGAAAAGGAACAATCCACGTCATACAAAGATAATAGGAAGACAAGACCATAGAAAGCAGCTACCATATCAAGGCCTGGATCATCAGTGTCTTCCATGTCTAGAGCTCACCATCCTTCGAACAACATATCCACTCCCGATATCAAAACTCCGGATTCAAAACAGCAGTGGAAAATCATTGATCAGGATCTGAGAATTGAAGGACACGGAGAGACCAGTGGGGAACATCAGGGACCTGAGGAACAACATTCATTTTATCATAAATTGGACGCTGGTAGTGTTTTTAAACAGTTGGTCCTAGAGCAGCCTGATCCTTCTGTTTGTCAATCTCCAGTACACTTTGAGGTCAGTTCATCCCATTAGGAAGAATCAGCCATGGGGGACGAGAATTTCAAGACAGACAACTCTGTTACTTTTGAATTCCCAATAATAGTAACATGGGATGAGGCTCCTACGAATAATATCCCTTTATCATCCCTACCATCCTTTCAGGGGATGGCCGTTGAAGATCCTGATACCTTTCTGTTCAAATTTGATGTGTTGTGTAGAGGTTATGACTGCACTTCAGATACCCAGAAGTTGAAATTATTCCTTGCTACTCTGAAAGGAGCAACATTAAGATGGTTCATGAGATTAAGTGCTGGCAAAATTTGAAGCTAGAATGACATGAGAGAGGCCTTTCTCTTTAATTATCAGGACTACTGCCGAACCAAGGACTTGAAGGATGATATTTTTCAGAATTGCACAGAAGGAGGAGGAAATCCTGGAAGACTATCTGGAGTGATTTCACTACAATTTACAAAGGTCTAAGTTCAGTAATTTAGATCCAGAAATTTTAAAGCTAATATTCTTAAGAGGTTTAAGAGATGATTGTCTAGAGAATCTGAACATAATAGGAAAAGGAGACATATCGCAAGAGACATTTGATGAGATAATGAAGCTTTGCCTGCGTAGCTCAAGAGGATCGGTCAAGGGGAGAGTTTCAGTTCGGGATCCTTCACTTTAGATACAGAATTCCATGAGTGGAGGAGTAACCAGAGTGGAGATCGGGAACTTATTTGAGGATTTTAAAATTGACCTCCTTAGCACTCTCTCTACCCAAATAACTACGATACAAATCAAGAAAGAACAAACAAAAGCTGAAGCGGCCTTAGCAATATTTTTTCCCTGATGTGAAAAGAAACATTTGGAAAAAGAATGTGGATTGAATAGTTTCAGCCTGTGCAACATCTGTGAGTTGGCACACTCTACGAATCAGTGTCTTGAGTTGCCTAGAATGAAGTCAGTACTTCAAGAATCAAGCGAGGATGTTCAATCTTCTTATTTCATCGGATCAAAGAGACCATCGCAACCGCGACCTACAGGTATGCCTTCAGATTTTTCCTATTTGTATCCTTGGAATAATGTTTATAATAGTCAGCAATACCCATGGCAGTATCCTACTCCTTCCTGAACACAATTTCCTTCACCATGGAACTAGTGGCCATCTCCTCCACCAATGCAATACCCTCCATCAAAACCCAATCCTTGGGGTCAGAACTGGAGAGGCAATGGCCAAGGTCCAGTACCCCCTCCAATAATAATGCAACAGCAGTAGTTACAACTACGTTCTATTCAAAATCCTACACCTTCTATCCAACCCCAATTACCTATGCAATCTAACCCCAATCAAAATAACAAGGCAGCCCAAAGCATGGATGCTCTAGTTACCCTCCAAAATTATCTTATTACTCCTATTAGACTTAATGAGGTTCACCTTCGATCAAGGAAATTAATCAGATCTGAACATACCCCCATTATTACCGAAGAAAGTGAATCACCCAGGAAGGATATGGATGATTGTGAGGCAGCTGTTACACATGTAACAACTGATACAACACCCACTTTTACATCTATAATAGCCAGCTTGGGAGGGTCTGTTGTTCCTATAGCATCCAGTCTGAGTAACGCTGGTACATCTATGATAACTAACTCAGCTGTTAGCATTCAAAACCCCCCATATTCTCAACGGTTAACTGAAACTGGGTTGATCTCACAACCTGAATCCGAATTCCTTAGGGAGATGTTGTTGGAATCACGATTTTCGTTAGACCAAAACCCGTAGGTGTTAGTCTCCACTACAATATCCAAATTTAGGATCCACAAGAGGTGATTAGTCCATGTCACGAAACACATGGGGAGCATTGAACACAATTTTCAACAATCTCCCCCTCAACGCGAGTCGAGTGAGTTTCGAACTTGAGACTTGTCGCTCTGATACCACTTATTGGAATCACGATTATCATTAGACCAAAACCCACAGACGTTAGTCTCCGCTACAATCGCCAGAGTTAGGATCCGCGAGAGGCATTTATTCTATTTCATGAAACACATGGGGAGCATTGAACACAATTTCTAATAGTTGCAAAATTTGTATGTGCAGATTCCATTGTTACAAGCTCTTAAAGAAGTGCCTATCTATGCTAAAAAAGTGAGGGATCTATGCGTCAAAAGACATGGAAGGAAGCCTAAAGACCCTTCTATTATCCATGTCATGGGAAAATTGTCCGATCTTATGATTGATCAGCCTTTGTTGACTAAATATAATGACTCAAGGAACCCTACATTGATTGTCCATATTGAAACTCATCCCATAACCAATACTTTTATTGATCTAGGGGTAGCTATTAATTTCATGAATAAAGACCTCTTCATCTCTCTGGGACTCCATGGACTTAGACCTACACCTACAGTGCTTGAATTAGAAAATAGGTCCCGTGTCAAGCCTGAAGGAGTAATTTAATATGTGGTTATCACTATGGCTTCTTGGAATCATCCAGCTAACTTTCTCATTTTACAAACCAAATCCAACCTGGGGGGTCATCCTTTAATCTTGGGAAGATCGTGGCTAGCCACTGCAGATGCATATATCGGATGTAGGTCTGGATCTATGGTGATATGAGATGGACATGCCACTCAGAACCTAAACCTTTATCCCCCAGCAAAAGCTCATATGGATCCGAGTAGTCCCTGGTGGGACGAATTTGCACCTGAATCTGATCTTTCCCTGCCTCTTCTCATGCGTGGAAAAGCACAATACTTTAAGGATGTAACAGAGGACGATATCATTAATGGTTTTATTTATAATGCACTCCCTCTTTCCTCCATTAGATATTTGGGAGAAGAAGATGAGGAAGATGATGCAATTATTGAACATTTGAAAACAACTCCACTTACTATCAGCAGTCCTGTTGAAATCGAACCTAGAAAATGTTTGAACATCAATCCTAACCTAACTGTTGAACAAACAGATTGCTGATACATCTGTTACAGAAATACAAAAAAGCATTTGCATGGGACTATACTGATATGAAAGGAATCCATCCTGGCCTATTCGCTCACCACATTTACCTTAAAGAGGATTGCAAACCAATTAGACAACCTCAGCGACGAATGAACCCCGCACTTCAGGAGATAGTGAAAGAATAATTGCAGAAACTCCTTAATGCTAATTTAATCTACCCCATTTCTGAAAGTCAGTGGGTGTCTCCGCTTATCATAGTTCCGAAGAATAATGGCAAATGGAGAGTCTATGTTGACTATAGATAACTTAACAAGGCCATTCAAAAGGACCATTTTCCTTTACCATTCATTGATCAAGTCTTGGACACTCTTTCTGGAAAAAAACACTTTTCATTTCTAGATGGGTTTAGTGGCTACAATAAAATATAGATTTCCCCAGAAGACCAAGACAAGACAACCTTTACTTTTCCATGGGGTATAGACAAGACAACCTTTAATTTTCCTCTGTAATGCAACAATAACCTTTCAAGGGGCAATATTGGGCATTTTTTTTGATCTTTTGAATGACTGTCTTGAAATCTTTATGGATGATTTTACACCCTACGGGGATGTCTTTGAGACAACATTAGATAACTTGGAGTAAGGGATGGAACGTTGTGAACAAACTAATGTTGCTCTGAGCACGGAAAAATACCACATGATGATGACCGAGGGAATAATGTTGGGACATTTCATTTCAGCAAATGGAATCAAGGTAGATCCTGCAAAAATTGAGGTAATCTCGAAAATCCCGACCCCTAAGACTTCAAAAGAGGTACGTAGTTTTTTGGGACATGCAGGGTACTATAGGAGATTTATAGAGAATTTTTCAAAGATTTCATCTCCTCTATTTTCATTACTTATGAAAGATGTGGAATTTGTGCAGACAGGGAAGTGTGAGCAGGCCCTTTTAAAGTTGAAGAACTCTGTAACAACAACACCTATTTTGTGAGGACCAAACTGGGAATTTCTATTTCATATTGCTACAGATGCATCTGACATGGCTGTGGGTGTTGTTTTGGGCCAACTAGAGGAGAATAAACCTTATGCCATTTATTACATCAGCAAAAACTTGACTCTAGCATAACTCAACTACACTGTTACTAAGAAGGAATTCCTAGCAGTAGTGCATGCTACCAACAAATTCTGGCACTACGTCATTGGGTATCAATTATTTGTACACAATAACAATGTTGCAATTCGATTTTTAATCAACAAGCCTGTTACTAATGGTAGAGTTACATGATGGTTATTTCTGTTACGAGAATTCGATATTACTATATTAGATAAACCAAGGAAAGATATTGTAGTTATTGATTTCCTTTCTAGATTAACTATAAGTGATGACTGCATTACCACTGAGGATTATTTTCCAGATGAATATATTTTTTCCATCTCTACTCACTCACCATGGTATGCAGATATAGCCAATTACCTTGCTGCAGGAAAATTCCCACACCAATTGTCTTCCAAGGAAAGAAGGAAGATTATACAACAAAGTGCTACCTACTCTTGGATAGAAGGCAATCTCTATCACACCGGGCCAGATTTTCAGATTAGGTGATGTGTTAGATAAGATGAAGTATTTGAGATCTTGAATGCTTGTCATGAGGAACCCTGTGGAGGACACTTCGCGGACAAGAGAACGGGAAATAAAGTACTCCCAACAAGATACTACTGGCCAATTATATTCTAGTATGCCAAGAAGTTTGTGAAAGGATGTGATAGCTATCAAAGGATGGGCCAGCCTCTAAAATCATATGAGATGACGTTACAGCCTCAAATAGTAATAGAACCATTTGATAAATGGGCCCTAGACTTTGTGGGGCCAATTAATCCTTCATCACAGCAAAAATAATACATATTGGTTTGCACCAATTATGTCACAAAATGGGTCGAAGCAAAGGCACTAGCTAGAGAAATAGAGAAGGTTGTTTCAAACTTCTTGTTTCAAGATATTTTTGTTCGCTTCGGGATACCTAGAGAGATAGGGACAGATGGGGGGCCTCAGTTCACATCTCATTTGATCAAGAATTTGGCTGAAAAATATGGAATTCATCACAGAATCACTACACCATATCACCCACAAGCAACTGGTCAAGTAGAAAGCACTAATAAAGTTATTGAGGGAATCTTAACAAAGACAGTGGCCAACCACCGAAGAAAATGGGCCGAGAAACTTCCAGAGGTACTATCGGCTTATAGGACAACATGGAGGAATACTACCGGCTTCTCACCATATGAGCTGGTGTATGATAAGAATCCCTTATTCCCCATAGAATTTGAAATAAAGACATTAATAACAACATTGCAGGTCAATCTAGATTTGAGTACAGCACAAACTCAAAGACTGAACCAACTTAATGAGTTGGAAGAGAAATGGTTGGCTGCCATTCAACAGACAGAGATAATTCAGTATCAAAGAGCCAGATGGCATGATGGGTTTATTAAGAAGAAAAATTTCTAGAAAGGAGATTGGGCTCTTTTGTACAATTCAAGGTTCAAAGATTTCAAAGGCAAGCTCTGCACCAGATGGCTAGGTCCTTACGAAGTGGATAAAGTCTTGACAATGGGACTGTACAATTGATCAACATTGACAGTTCTAAGACGCCGTTACTGGTTAATGGGCACCGTTTAAGGTTATATCATCAACCCACTTCGAAGGAATCATTTGTCAATATTGTCGCAGACTCTCATCTTCATGTTATGACAACAGGGGAACATTCTCCTATACAGCCTTAAAAATTGAAACTCCAATAAGTGCAGTAGTTGAAAACCACCTTCGTGGCAGCTGTTATACCTGTTTTAAAAGAAAATGTAAAAAAATAATAATAATAAATAAATAAATAACAAAATAAAAAGAAAAATAAAAATAAATCTAACTTTGAAAACCCCTTTCTGGGGCGCAGTTAGACAGTCAGTAATAGTTGAAAACCACGCTCGTGGCGGATGTTACACCTATGTTTTTCTTCCTGAAATATCATCTCCCCTTTCTAATCTATTTTATAGGATGATAGTATTCATGTAATTTACTTTTCTGTACCAATTTCTCCTGATTATTATGTTTTTCTGAGAATAATCTAACAGTTGTCTTGGTTGTTGCACATGCAATAGGCGATAGCCACGAATACTATTTTTTATGATTCATTCTATAAATAGCAATAACCATGCTGGCCAAACGCAACAACATGAGCGCTGCAAGCAGGACGCCGCCGAGTCAAATTCTTCCTCCACGTCACCTCAGGTATGTCATTAAAAAAGGTAAATGTTTCCATTGATGATTCGGTGATTAATTGGCAAAGTAATGATATTCCTATGACGGTCATGGGCAGTTGTCACCATTAAGGTGGGGGAGCGGATATTTCTTGAAATCATTGCAAAAATCCATAATCATAAATATCTATCAAATCCGCATGCACCTAATCAATAACAGAATTTCCAATGATGAACGAATCCGGTTGGAAAAGAGCATGTGTACTAAATCCCATTACTTTCCATAATGAGCCATTTATTAATATCAGTGTGAGGCATGATTCGGTAAATCCGCAAAAATTTTCACCTCCCATCAACCTCTTCGACTAAAACCTTGCATTCTCATTGTAAACTCGTCCATTATGATAATCAGAGACGTCGAGAAGCAGCGAATTCAGAAACAGAGTGATGTTACAGTGGGGCTGAAGAGAAAAGAAGTGAATTCAGAAATGCAGTGATATTACAGTGGGGCTGAACAGCAAGAAGTAAATTTAGAATCGAACAGCAGAGATGGGTGGAGCAGCAGTCAGGCACGAGGCGGATTCTATGGACACCTTGTATAATTTTCTAGAAGCCTATCATATATTCAGAGATGCCAAATGGATCGAGTTTTTCCAGAAGCTTGAAGGCTCGGACAAGGCGGTGGCAATTGAATTTTCTCAGAACTTGAACAATAATAAAACCCGAGTAAGGGGCATGCAAGTGGAGGTGACCGAAGAGGTAATTTCCCGAGTAACTTCATTACCAATAGAGGGGTGAAGGTGGTTTAACATAAAAATCAAAGACCCCTCCTTGAAAGAAGACTTCCTAGTAGGGGAATAAAAACTGGAGAAGAAAGGGAGAGGAATTGACAGATTGTCACTTCCTCATCCTTGGGAAGATTTTTCCCTAGGTTTAATTAAATATATCACTTGTGAGGGATGATCCATGATATTTTTCAACTATCACTTTCCTCTGCTTAATCACCTTCAAAACCAGTAATGAATTAATCTTCCATTCTATTTGTTAGGGAATATCAAGCATATGGCAGCAGCAGTAAAAACAACAGCACACCCAGAGGCATGTGTGACTAATCACAGACTTATTAAGCTAATCGTGTTGGATTCCCTAGGCCAGCAAGGAAAAACTCAGGAAGAGTTCAAGCGAAAGAGACCGAGGACAAGCCGGGAGAAATAGACCACGACTTCAGGAGGAAGTTAGACAGAGGTGGAAACCCAGACTTGTCCTGCTAGATTTAGGATTGGGAAAAAGCCTATTGATGAACCAATTGGGGATAGAAGACCAAAACAAAGAGTGAAAGTTAGCATACCTGCAGAACCTTTTCCTACAGCCGAAAAATAGACAAAATCAGGAGTCCAAGAAGAAAAAAGGCAACCCTCCTCATCAGGTAAGGATGAAACCAATCCCCTATTTTTGGAACTTTAAAATCTAAGAAAGGAGAATGAAGAATTAAAGCGGAAATTATCTGAGGGGAAGGAAATCACGGTGTCGGTATGCATGACATGATTTCAAGACTTAATAGTAGCAGGATACAAGGTTTGTAGAGAAAATATCAACCCAATGGAAATAAAAATAGAATAGTAGGAGGCTGTTACACAAGAACCTGCTGATGATATTGTTGTTACACAAGAATGAGCAGTTAAAGCAGAGCCTCCTGTAATAATTGACCTAGAAGCCGACCCACAAGAACATGTGGAGGCCACTCCTATTGTAGAAGGAACAGAAATGGACATAGAGGCTACTCTAGGTGGAAATAAAGGTGCTGACACACAAGAACCCACCGAGGAGGCTGTTGTTACACACGAACCAGCAGTAGAAGTGGAACAACCCCATGTAGCAGAGGCTGGTACACCCATTGTTGATGAAGATATTGAATTCCGAGGAACATCGAGTCCCATTTCGAGATGGAGTTCTGAGAAAATATTGCTAATTTCTGAGTTACAAAATTGGAAACAAGAAGTAATCTCCCTTCGGGAGGGGATGATTTCGCTAAAGGAACATCAAAGAGAAATAGAAACTTTACATGAAAGATGGATGAAAGCAGAGTTGAAGAAAGGATGGGAGAATTACATCAAGGAGGAAGCTCTGAAGAAACAGGAAGAACATTTGCTGTTGTTATAGCAGCAGGTTCAGGACCTCACCTTAGACAAGCAAAAACTTCATGACCTCGCCCTAAATTTATTGGTTTGTAGGCGGCCTTCTCCATCCTATCCTATTTTCCTATGGGAACGTTACTTCTTGTTTCATATGAAAGCTATTATGGAGGATAGACCTTATTTATGTTCTTCCACTCGTACATTTCTAGATGTTTTTCGTGCCTCCGATTTTGATGAGAAAATCTTGTTGTGTGAGTTATTCTTAAAAAATATTATTTTTGAACATGTGAGTATGTAGATGGTTGTGACAGTATTCTCCTATATGGGAGATATTCAATTGAAATATTTTGTGTCCTTCATGAATAATCAGATTGAATGGCATCTGGCCATTAAATCTATGGAGACTAATGAGGAGAAGAAGACATTGTGGGTTCGGGCAGAACCAGGACGGGCTGCTGAGTTGAGACAAGAATTTAGGAGAATGCTAAGTACCCCTGAGATTAAAGAACCGGTTGCCACTTATAGAAGAGGAATTGTGAACTTCTGACTCAATCAATTCTCAATGATGAAGAGCCAAGCTTTGATAGGGTGCTTGAAACGCACAAAAGCCAGTAGTGCTGAGCTATTGAAGGGGGATCCATTCTCATTCTAGAATTTCGTGGTGGTTGTTACACATGTACCATCTTATGCACAGATTGTACAATCCCTTAGTGCTTTGTGGTTGCGATTGAGATTCAATTTTCCTTTGATCTGGCTACCAATTGAGGATTACCAGATCGATTATGAATTGAGTAAGTATGAGTTAGAATCCTGGGTACGGCAGTTGATGGCCAATTAGGGATACAAGTCTACAAACGAAGATATAGCTGGTGCTTATGATCTCACCGACCTGCATCAGATATATTCCCATGAGAGAAGAGTTTGCATGAATACATGCAAGTATTTCAATTGGGGGGAGATGTTGGGTGCCAGATTTGTACACTTTTCCTACCTTTTTTTTCCCTATTTTTCCTCTTAACTATAACCAATGGGAGTATCTTTGCCTCTTTCTCCTACCTTTATACCCTAACTTGTGTTGTTTCACCTTGTTTTTATTACTCTGCCAATTCACCAATTATTATGATATATCGTACCTTTTTATGACTAATTGATGGTGAATGTTTGGAGAAGATCGATGGTATTTGTGTTGTCTTTTCAAATGTCATTTATAGCACCAAATATCTTGATCATGAATTTCACAAGATCAGTTAAGAGGGTGTTGTTACAGCAAAGCGATGTTGTTACACCTTGCCATTACAGACCCGCCAGGAAACTGTTATTACACTCTGTTGTTACAAACTCACCGACAAACTGTTGTTACACTCTGCTGTTACAGACCCGTTGGCGAACTGGTGATATAGTTGTACCGTTG
Source organism: Pinus albicaulis (assembly GCA_034641835.2). Lineage (NCBI taxonomy): Eukaryota > Viridiplantae > Streptophyta > Pinopsida > Pinales > Pinaceae > Pinus > Pinus albicaulis. Next base: position 277,781 of record JAXQQM020091605.1, read on the forward strand.
ACTGATCCTGTCAACACTTGTTGCTGATCTGTCCTCTGGTTTTTACACTGCAGCTGTGATTCTATTACGATAGTTGTAGAAGTTGTTTAGCATTGTATTTTTAGGATAACAACCTAAGGGCAGTTTTGATTGTAATCTTTTATATTCTAGTCATAACTTTATTAGGAAGTGGTTATAACTATATGTGTTCTATTTCGATCAGCATGAGAATCATAAGATTCTCATGATTGATCTATCCCTTAATTTTCTGATGTAACCACTATATAGTTCTTGGCCCTAGAGGTCGAAAGGTGAGCGGAGAACATCATTATTTTGGCTTTGTAATTGTGTTCAAATTAATACATATCATCTTGTTATGTTGTTACATGCGTTATTCAATTTTCCATTAAGTTCCTCCTTTACCTGTGCCCTGCTAGGGAGGAAGGGCCCTCCTTCTTAGCAAGGATTACAGTGATTGAAGTATTTGTGTGTATGTAATTGTATTTCATTTTATGTATCAATAAGTGTTTTTTTTGTTGTTCAGCTATGCATATATCTGCTTTAGTTTCAATAATTTATATGCTATTACACATATGATATTAGAGACACCAATTGGTTACTTTTCATGTGGTGTGCTAGAATATATTAATTGAAGTGTGATTCCAGTCTTGTAGATCCTTTTAATTCTGCATGAGTGATTTACTTCCAACATTTACTTCAGTAATGATTTATTTTCTTTGAAATCACTTCTGGTTGGTGTATTGGCATAGACAGTGCAAGTGTCATTGGAATAAATAGACATCCCTGGATTGATAATTAATGCGTGTTGTTTAGTCATTTAACAGTGATTTATATAGTCCAAGAGGGTGGACCGTCCTTGGGAATTGCGCAATCAGTTAGAGGAATCCCCTAATTAATAGGGGCCTAATTCCTCAAGGAATAACACAAGGAAATAGGGGTGTGGTGTGTTGAATTGGTTTAGTAATAGCCAAACCAATCATTTAGTAGGAGAGAATAAAATCACTTTTGTAGGTTGAGCTCTAGCATTTAGATAAAAATTGTAATAGCTTCTCTTACTCACTTGATTAATGAAGACAAGGATGAATCGGTTTTTATAAAATTCTTTCCCCTTATATATATATATATATATATATATATATATATATATATATATATTTCATGTGCATATGTGTTATTTCTTGATGCATGTTTATGATATGTGTTCTGTGTTTTGAATTGAATTCCGTAGAGCATTAGAGTCTATTTGAGTCTTGTGTTTTAGTAAATTTCATGAGAAAATTCATATCTACACCATAATTTCTACATGGAATCAGAGAAATATCCACATTAGAACCAGTCCTTGAAGTTCTCACATACAATTATCATTGAAGAACTAATGAGTTATTAGGAGGCAAATTTATGGATCCCTACTTCATAGTAGATCAAGAAGACGCTATGTGCAAACTTCTTAATGGAGAAAGAAGGATACTAGTGGGAATATCGGTGAGCCAATGTTTAGTGACACAAAAATGATTTTTGATCATTGGTATTGGTATATTGAGGATCATAGATATTTCCCACTGGGAGTTCGAGACTCAGAGGGAGTCTAGTTTCAGAGGGAGCAACCCTATGGAATCTAGTACTTCAGGATCTGGGGAGATCATACCCATTATTGCGGTAGTTGCAACAACAGTGTGGAAGTAGAAATAGAGTAGTAGAAACAACAATGTTATTAGATCATATTTCACAATTCATGCATCTATACCTCCAGGAATGAGGTGGGGCGATGTAGATCCTTAGTCCCAAAATTGCATAAATTTGGGCAAGGTCCATTGAGGTGTTATCATCACGGATCATTACCTTACTACGGGGGCCCACAATATTTAGTCGCAGGAGGATCATTTTCAGTCAAATACCGAGGAGTGCAGAGCAGTTTTGAGAACCGAGTAGGAGGCTTAGTAGCAGAGTTAGAAGCAACACAGTTGTCCCAGTAGATAGTTGTAGAAATAGTTTATTCGATGTCTTTTTATGGATGATTATTAGTTGTAGATTTTCTAATAGAAGAAAAAACAATGAGAGTTGTTTCATGAATTATATTCAATAGGTGCATGATAATGGTGGTTAATAATCCATTTCTTGCTGAGAGGGAGTGTTGAAAAAATGCAACAAGAAATTCTTAATTTGATTTTTCCTTAATTAAATTGAGGAATTTGAAATTCCACATCATTATACAACTTGGAGTAGTTAACTAAAGTGACATGGTTTTTATCACTTATTTATCTTAGTTAATTCGAGTTAGGGGGATGGAATTCAGTTGTGTGTAGTGATTCCTAAATTTTGGGAGCCTAGGCTGAGTTGATTTCAGTTGTATTTAGTTAAACTAGTTATAGCTATTAATAGAACTAGTTGGTGGTAAATTGAGTAGTAGTGCATCATTCTAAATAAGATATCAACTAGTTAACTGATCAATCGGCTAATAATTAGCTCATACATGCAAACAATATGAGGTTCCCAGTTGTGTTGGAATTTCCAAGGAAGTTAACATGTAATTGTAAACTAGTTGAGTGTATAGGTATTGCATGACGTTGGGTGGACCATCCTTGGTAATTGCGCAATCAATTATAGGAATTACCTAATTAATAGGGTCCTAATTCCACAAGGAACATCACAAGGAAATAGGGCTGTGGTGTGTTGAATTGGTTAAGTAATAGCGAGATCAATGATTCAATAAGAGATAATAGAATTTATTTTGTAGGTTGAGCTCTTCCATTGAGCTGACAATTGTAATAACTTCTCTTACTCACTTGATTATTGAACACAAGGCTAAAGGGGTTTTTAGTAGTTTCTTCCCCCTTAGCTATATCTGTGTTTTTTTGTGCATATGTGTTATTTCTTTATGCATGTTTATGATATGGGTTCTATATTTTGAATTGAATTCCGTAGAGCGGTAGAGTATATTTGAGTATTGTAATTTAGTAAATTTCATGAGTAGTTTCATATATACACCATAATTTATACACCTATCATATCATGCATGTCTAAATGATTGTATCCTATGAAGAGGAGAATATGTAAACAAGGAGACATGCATGAAATGTGAGCATGACAAGTACCATAAATAAAAAAAAGGGTAAATCACATAGTCCTCCTAATAAGATATTGAGGCACATGTCTATAATCCCAAGGATTCAAAAGATATTTCGTTGAAAATAATTCGCTATGTTGCAGGGATGGCATGCCTCATACAAAATTGAGTTGGGAGTTACGTGAATCCTAAGAGATTCAATAGCCATGAATCATATAGAGGATACATGGCCCAAAAAAATCAAGCATGAAGTATGAAGTCTACGACTCAGCATATCCATGGATGTCGTCAATCCATATTCCCTCTAAAACACCAAATATTATATTTCGCATGTATAAATGATTAATAACAATATCCACCATGGTTGTTCGTGAAGAATAAAAATCTTATGTTGGCTCTCGTAGTTCCAGATAGAAGACAAGTGAAGAATATGGATGTCTACTTATAACCATCCATAGAGGAATTGAAGGAATTATGGGAAGGGATACATGCATACGATGTATGAAGGCCCGTCACAATATAAAGTATTTTTATGTTTTATAGCATATATTCTTACACCATACATGATAATCTAGGATTAGGAGTTTTCTTTGGTAAATTTCATTTTTATTGATTTGTTTATATACGTAATAATATTGTTTTGCATATTAATTTAATTCCTTACAATTGTACTCATATTCACGATCGCTAATGTACCCTGTATTATACAATAATTTCGCAGGTCTTATAACAAAAGGGTATCATGGAAGCAAATGTTGTGGACTTTATCTAAAGTCCAGGTGATCCAACCACCTACGAAATCGAGTGTATGACTGCTCCAAGGCATTCCTCCTTGAAGAACACCCTTACAGAAGAGAAAAAATTTCTTTCAATGGTAAATGAGATAGAACCCAAAGGCCTGCAATAATGACACCAAATGAATGGTTTAGAACATATGAGACAGAGAAGGAGAAGGCTATTATATAAATTTTTGATTCATATGGGAAGCCTGTTGGGGAAATATATTGCTATAATTTCCAACATTAAATTATCAATCCAGGGCTCGTAAGTTTCGAGGTACAAGCACAGGGAACGCATGATCAGAGCATCTAACCTAGACTACAGTAGGAATCAACTTCTTGTTTACGTACAAAATTGTTATTTCTAATTGAAGCTAATCAATTAAGGAAAACATGCTTAAACAAATAATAAATTCTAATCACTCTGCAAACGAAACTAACTCTAACTAATCGTAAACAAATCAATACAAATTACCATTGAAATGATTTTAATCTAAATGAAAATATCAATCTAAATACTAAGATCTATTTAATCTAAATACAGTAATCTTAAACCAATCAAGATTAATTTAAAATGATATCAAACTTATGATAAATATTAATCTCAATAAAATTCACTCTCATTCAAATGATCGTAAACTAAGGCAATGGACAAACAAGACTTCAACTAATCTAATTCCCGGGATGCATAAAACAAATCAAATAAGCATTCAAACTAACCTCTGTCACCACTTTGCAATTGCTTCAAAAGAAACTAAGTAAACCAAGATTTTAATTGACATACTTCAGATCTAAGAGACTACAAAATAAGAAACTATCCTATCCTTAAACTTCTTTAATCAAACTCAAGAAATCATTCAAACATGAGCACATTGGCGAATGGTTCTACCTATAACTAACTAAAATCATAATGAATTTCAAACTAAACTACAACTTCAAACAATGATTTAATGGTCTCATTGCATTGCTTTCAAATAATTGGTTGCCAAAACACAATGTTACAAGAAAATGAATAAGGTACATAATAGATTTCAATTCATATTTAAAACAAATGGAGTTGTTGATCTCTTGTTTATCAAATTAAGAAGTACCTTTAAATATTTCAATCGTAAACCTGTAACAAAGAGGCTATTCATGCAATACAATCATTAATCAACGCCATTCATTAGCTTGCAACAAGTTGAAAATGATATGTCTATTCAATTTTAAGAAAACAAACGAATTAAAATCTTAAGTACATAATCAAAATTATGAGATATAATTAACAATTGCTTTCAAAATAAAATCCATGCACCTAGATCTAAATCAAACACGCTACCTCTATCCTATGATGTTTACAAAACTTGCTTCCAAGATGTGGTGGATCCTTGCCACTCATACATTCCTTTAATCTTTTGTCTCATGTTCACACATTTTCATCCTCCTCCTTCAAAAAATTCCCAAGCTTACAACACAAACCATGGCTGATCCATTTATAAGATTCACAAGGCAAATTATTCATTTTCCTCAATTCTGGAAAATTGAACAATTTTAACAAACTGACTTCAAAGATATTGGTATATCTTCCTAACCGTGGAGAATTTTGGAAAACTGTTCTGAGGGAGACTAATTTGTTATGTTTTCAAAAAAAACCTCTCTTTTATTTGTCTCATTCAAATCCAGCTCCTCAGAAATCGTGCCCAAAATTGGTTGTTTGGCTTTTTTTTGCAATGTTCTAGAACTCTAAAAAAAATAGTGATTTTTTACAAAAATGCCTCCAAGAGCTACGTATAACTTTTAGAAAAATTAGAATCTTGAGAAACCGTTTTGGATATGCATAATTGGTTGTATTTTTAACAAACCCACTTTATTATATTTTATATATTCACCTCCAGATGCACACACATCGAGGTCAAACATGGCATTTTGGAAACTTCACACATTTTGAGTAGATTTATTAATCAACTCCTAGGGACACACATGTGTGACCTGGGTGAAATCAAATGCATGGGAAGGTATTGAAACATTATTTTGGACCATAAAATCCCTTGGTTTTCCTCGGAAGCGCGCCGAAAGTGCCAAAGCCCTAAATTAGGCATCTCATCCTTAACTGGCTTGTGAGTGGTTTTGGCGATGGAACCCTATGATAAATGTACTTCAACAAAACCGTCATCAATAAAACATGACATAATCATATTTAATCATAGAGAAGTAAATAAAATTGATGATAATCAACCATAGAGAGTATTTGGCAGCGAGTGATGGAATTAGGGTACGGAATGGGCTAAAAACCTAGGGTTTTAGGGTATAAACAGTGATATTTCATGATGAAAACATGGGCATATATGAGGCCCAACATCCTCCCATGCCTGAGGTTTTTCATGTCCTCATGAAAATAAATAATTTATTCATATCTAGGTTTTTATGGCATCATAGCTTTAGGTAGGGTTAGTTCTTGTGGAGCAACACTGCATGGAGATTTGATTGTCATAGATTTGATTTTAAGAGTGATACAAATCGAGGAAAAACAATAGATATGGTAGGATGAAAATGATGAATAGGATGATAAGTGACAATGGAAATGGTAGATGAGATGAGGTGGTGATGGAGATGGGAAGACATGTGCTTGCATGCTCTATTTTCGTGGGGCCAATGCTTATGGATGGTTCCTTCATGAAAGGAAACAATGAATTCATCCTCTATTGGATTCAACTAACAATATGTGTGAATATAGGAGGGGAAGGAATTATAGTTACTGCTTTTGTTTACATGAACCAATATGATATGACCTAGATTAGCATGCAAATGGAGGGTATATGGAAAACCAAATATACAGAATATGTGGTGGTTAATCATCAAAGCTTTCTTAAATATCTAATCAATTAAACAATATTAAGCCACCTCTACCTCAATTTTTACCCTTGTTGTTGATGTCCTTGGTGCTGCAAGACAAATTAAATGATGGAATGGCTCCAGATGATGTGACTGTTGATATGATCTATTGAAGAAGGAAAAAGGTCTCAATATCCACATTATCCCAAAAATGTTGATGTATGTGTATTTTTCATACGGATTCCTGAAATAACACAAGCACCATCATCAATAATCTTCTTTTCATGCAAATCTTATCGAAATAAAGGAAATAGGTTAAATAATGAACAATTACCTGATCATGCTCCAAGTTTAAGATACTAGCCCAACAATGATAATGAAAACCATGAATAAGCATAGGGTGAAAATATGAATCAAACCTAACAATTCTCATCAGTTTTTCCTAACATCTCTCCCCCCCATGCCTATCAACTTGGATGTCCTCATGCAAGAAAAACCTCTGACAGAGACCAAACACTAAGGGCTAGGGTTTCTATATTAAAGTCATGTTTCATTAACTTACCATAGGGTGAATTGTGAGAACATGTAAGTAAGTTTCATCATATGTCATCTTCCTTTGCATCAATCAGATAAGAAAAGTAGTGACCAGGGATCCAGTGACGTTAAGACTGAGTTTTATTATTCCAAAAGAGCAACTAATGCTAGGGCTACTAAAGGAATGCTTAACAATGTTGTTACTGCAGAGATAATGTCATCCTAAAATGATTAACCATAAAAGTTTCCACAAAGCATCTCAATAGTAATCCAAAGCAACAGGTCTTCACTTTCAATAGCCTCATTAGTACAAGTAAAAGTGAATTTATTTAAAAACCAAGGCCTTAAAATAGATTGAAAGTAGGGAAAAATAAATATTACAAAATGATACCTTCCGAGGATGATTGTCTTACCGTTACCGAAGCATATAGTTAAAGCTTCTCTTATTCAAGCAAAGTGAATCACCTGCACTAAGGGTCTCAAATCCATAAAAACAAAATTATTTCTGAAAGATAGAACTCCAAAGAACATTACTGAAGGATATTAAAGCCATTCTCAGAGAGAAATCATAATGAGTTCAGGGAAAGGCAAAAACAACCAAGTAAATCATAGTGTAAAATTAACTTTGATACCATAGGCATGGCCCTGCTGCCAGCAGGCGTTTATAGCCTCCACAGGGATGCCTTTTAACCTAACAAAATGTATGTGTCCCACTTACTAGATATAGATTCATAGTTAGCTTATTTGACTTTTAGATAAAGGCCACTGTCCTGGCTTGGTAGCCAGATGATGGCAGTGCCACTCACAAGAAGCAACATGGATGAATAGGTCGGCTCGTGATGAGACCTCATGTCTTCCAGCTTTTGGGGCTGAAAGCCATTACTCTAGTTTGGTGACCAGGAGCAGTAATGTCATGCATGTTAGGTCTCATGATCGTGGTAGGTAAGCTCATTATGAGACCTCCTATCCTCCCCTAAATATTTTTGTAGACTCTGATTATGATTAACCTTAGAGGTTACTTAATAAGTGGGGAGATAGATCTACTCCTTAAGAGCGGAGGATGGCATTAAAAGTTTTTAATTACTAATCTTTATTGGTTGATCATTCTACCATAAACACTCAAGAAAAGAAAATAACTTAGATAATGACTGAAAGATTCCTCTGATAGGTCATGCTAGGTTTCTTATGAGAGCTCATGATGGTTTTATAGGAGTGGTCCACCATAGGAAGCTTTTCATCAATACCTTCAAAGAGAAACTTAAAAATGTTTCTTGGATGATAGTATGTTAAGTTTATGAAAGGAAATTATAACAATAAAAATTCCCCTAACTGGCCCAATGAAAAATCTCGTCCAATAATTAGAGTCACTTTATAAAATATGTGGCATTAAGAGTGAATTTCTTTTGACAAGTGTTACCACAATAGTGCATAATGACAAAAATTTCAATGGTTAAGCCTTAGGAATTGAAATTTCAAGAATGTTGTTGTAACAACAATTTTATTCATTTCTACCATACCCTAACCTAGAGAGAGGAAGGTCTCCTTCAAGTGTAGGAGTACTTCCAATGCAACCATGTTCGTAACAATATGCTCAATATACTCACACTCATTTTGAAAGAATAAACTTCAACACATACTAGAGTATGAGAAACCAGTTGCTTCGATTGATATGATACCAAGAGTATTTGAAGATGAGAGTGGTACTTTGGCTGGACTATGATCTGGAATCAATCCTCGATGTAATCCTGGTGTTATTGGCTCATTTCTTCTTTTGTACCACTCTGAATGTCCTCCTTGGTCATGCCAGGAAAACTTAGAAAATTGGTCTCTGGAATGCACACAAGGCTTGTTGTTGGGCACGGTGAAGGTTCCTCGATCTCAAGTTCAGCTCGATGCTCCCAATCAGATTTGGTACATGGCTCATTGCTCTCCTTGGTAGATAGGAAAGAGGACTCAAGGGAGATTTTAAAATCATGTTCTAGCTGTGGAGAGCCAGAAAATTTCTTGAATGCAGTCACGATGAACTCTTCCTAAGAAGAAGATACCCTAGCTACTGCTAGGATTTGAGAAAGCACCTCGATGGACATTCTTCAAGCTCTCGATCATTCCCGAATTTCTCCTGCTCGCAACATGGATTAGTACAAAATAGGGGGTTCTTGAAACACCACAAAAATGGTTTATCTTTAAATAACTTGAATTTTTAATCTAAATGAATTAAAGACTGCTAGTTGCAATAAAAACTCACCAAAATCGCTTGATTGGGCAACCAAACTTTGGAGAAACCCCACAATAGTGGATGTGTGGCTCTCCACTCACGTCTTACCGTACACTCTCCGCCCTCTAATTGCCCTGCAACTAAGATCACACACAAACAAACAAAAAAACTTGTGAAAGAAACTAGGCTCTGATCCCTTTAGCACCTCCCCGGCAACGACGCCAAACATGTTGGGGAAATATATTGCTATAATTTCCAACATTAAATTATCAATCGAGGGCTCGTAAACTTCCAGGTAGAAGCGTAGGAACGCGGGATCAGAGCATCTAACCTAGACTATAGTAGGAATCAACTTGTTGTTTAAGTACAAAATTGTTATTTCTAATTGAAGCTAATCAATTGAGGAAAACATGCTTAAACAAATAAGAAATTATAATCACTCTACAAAAGAAACTAACTCTAATTAATCATAAACCAAGCAATACAAATTACCATTGAAATGATTTTAATCTAAATGAAAATCTCAATCTAAATACTAATATCTATTTAATCTAAATACAAGAATCTTAAACCAATCAAGATTAATTTAAAATGATACCAAACTTATGCTAAATCTTAATCCCAATAAAATTCACTCTCATTCAAATGATATTAAACTAAGGCAGTGAACAAACAATACTTCAACTAATCTAATTCCCGGGATGCATAAAAAAAAAATCAAATAATCATTCAAACTAGCCTCTATCACCACTTTGCAATTGCTTCAAAATAAACTAAGTAAACCAAGATTTTAATTGACATGCTTCATATCTAAGAGACTACAAAATAAGAAACTATCATATCCTTAAACTTCTTTAATCAAACTCAAGAAATCATTCAAAAATGAGCACATTGGCGAATGTTTCTACCTATAACTAACTACAATCATAATGAATTTCAAACTAAACTACAACTTCAAACAATTATTTAATGGTCTCATTGCATTGCTTTCAAATACTTGGTTGCCAAAACACAATGTTACAAGAAAATCAATAAGGTACATAATAGATTTCAATTATATTTAAAACAAATCGAGTTATCGATCTCTTGTTTATCCAATTAAGAAGCACCTTTAAATATTTCAATCGTAAACCTGTAACAAAGGGGCTATTCATGCAATAAAATCATTGATCAACGCCATTCATTAGCTTGCAACGAGTTGAAAATGATATGTCTATTTAATTTTAAGAAAACAAACGAATTACAGTCTTAATTACATAATCAAAATTATGAGATCTAAATAACAATTTCTTTCAAAATAAAATCCATGCACCTAGATCTAAATCAAACACGCTACCTCTATCCTATGATGTTTACAAAACTTGCTTCCAGGCGATGGTGGATCCTTGCCACTCATACATTCCTTCAATATTTTGTCTCATGTTCACACCTTTTCATCCTCCTCCTTCAAAAACTTCCCAAGCTTACAACACAAACCATGGCTGAGCCATTTATAAGATTCACAAGGCAAATTATTCATTTTCCTCAATTCGGGAATATTGAACAATTTTAACAAACTGACCTCAAAGATATTGGTATATATTCCTAACCATGGGGAAGTTTGCAAAAATTTTCAGAGAGAGACTAATTTGTTACTTTTTAAACAAAAACCTCTCTTGGATTTGTCTCATTCAAATCCAGCTCCTCAACAATTGTGCCCAAAGTTGGTTGTTTGGCTTTTGTTTGCAATGTTCTAGAACTCTAAAAAAACAGTGATTGTTTACAAAACTGCCTCCAAGACCCGCGTATAACTTTTAGAAAAATTAGAATCTTGAGAAACCGTTTTGGATATACATAATTGGTTATATTTCTAACAAATCCATTTGATTATATTTTATATATTCACCTCTAGATGCACACACATCGAGGTCAAACATGGTAGTTTGGAAACTTCACACATTTTGAGCAAATTTATTAATCAACTCCTAGGGACACACATGTCTGACCTAGGTGAAATAAAATTCATGGGAAGATATTAAAAAAATTATTTTGGACCATAACCTCCCTTGGTTTTCCTCAGAAGCGCATCGAAAGTGCCAAAGCCCTAAATTAGGCATCTTATCCTTAACTGGCTTGTGAGTGATTTCAGCGATGAAACCCTGTGATAAATGTACTTCAACAAAACTGCCATCAGTAAAACATGACATAATCATATTTAATCATAGAGAAGTAAAGAAAATTAATGATAATCAACCATAGAGAGTATTTGGCAGCGAGTGATGGAATTAGGGTACAAAATCGGCTAAAAACCAAGGGTTTTAGGGTATAAACAATGATATTTCATGATGAAAACATGGGCATATATGAGGCCCAACAAAGCCTATGTTAATAAATTTCCCATTGGGACAAAAAATAAAAATTTCTTTTATGAGCTCCCATATTGAGAGAGACTTAAGGTTGCCCACTTACTAGATCCCATGCATATATTTAAAAAAAAAATCATCTTCTTTATGGAGGCACATATCATCAAAATAAAATGACCCATTGGCTATTAGGAGAGTTCTTATTTCATAAAAAACTAAAAATAAACATTGGCCAAGACAAGAACATAGAGGAGAGGTTGGTTCCTCTTGGTCTTTCAAAGAAGGCGATGTACCATGGATTTGAAGGAAGGATGATCTTTCTTTAGAAAAGGAAGAATGGGTGTGAGGGTGCCTTATTGATATGGATCTTCACTACGGCGTTGCCTCATTGTGGAAGACCATTTGTCAAGGTTGAAATTGCATGACCACTTGAACCTTCTAAGAGTATGTATGTCAAAAACATGAATTTATTATTCTTTATTATTTTTATACAATGAGATCAAATATAATGATTTTTGTATGTTTTTAGTTTTCAGTTTCTTTATCCTCTGCTCCTGCGTGGGTGTGTCAACCATGACTTCCCCCAAGTCATATGATATTCCATATGTAAAGTATTTGCATTTGTACTTTGGATCACATCAAAAGAGATTCCATTAGAGAATTTTTGAGGTGAAAAATGGGCCTCAAAACAAAAATTTACAACAAAAATCAACTTTATAAGAACATATAGGGTTCAATATGATGATGTCAACCACGCGGGTTGATTCACCATTTTTGGAGTAAAAAGGTAAAATTAAAAAAAAATAATAATAAATATATATATATATATATATGATCAACTTGTATTTTCAACTTATCTCCCTACCATTTTACTCAAATTTCAAGCGGGGGCACTTATTGGATGCAAAGTTTAATTTTGCATCCAAGGAGTACCCATGTTGTATACTTTTGACGGACCCCACTACACGAAAAATGTGAAATAAATGAAAAACATGATTGCAATCATGTTTTTCATGTATTTCACATTTTTTTCATAATAGGGTTTGTCAAAGTATGCAACATGGGTATTCCTTGGATGAAAAATTAAATTATGTATACATCAAGTGCTCCCTCTCAAAAATTGAGTAAATTCATGTGGAGATAAGTTGAAAAAGTAGTTTTTTTTTCCCTCCAAAACTTGATGAGGTAATTTAATATTGATTTATTATTTTTACTATTATTTTATAATATTCCTCAGGAGGCCCATTTTAGACCTCAAAATTTCTCTAATGATACGATTGGCATTCCACGGTGGAACTAAGAGATACTTGAAATTATTTGTATGTTTGAGAAGGAACTGTCGACGAGTTTCATGGACTTATAGGTTCATATTCTAATTCACCCAGTAGATGAGGTTGAATTAGTTGGGGTGGTTTATTGTCGTTGGATGTTCTTCTTAGAGAGGTACATGAAGAAATTGAAAATGTTTGTTCGCCAAAGGGAAAAACCTGAGGGGTTTATGGAAAAGGGGTACATATCATATGAGTCTTTCTATTATGCCAGTGAGTACATCGAGCAGATCAACAACACACCAGGTGTAGTGATTTGGGATGATGAAAGGGATTAATACAAAAGAGAAGGGGAGCTTCAACAAACGAATGGAAAAAGATGCATGATAAGAGTATATGACTTATCCTTTTTCAATTTTCTACACAATAATTATTCACATGAAACTTCATAATTAATGCATATTTTGATCTCATACATACTATATATGTTGGTTTGATTTCATCAGTGAATTCTGAAAGTGAAGCCATCAACAAATTCATTCTTTAGAATTCGGAAGCGACGCGGTTGTGGGTCACATTTTATAAACAGAAGAAGAGGGAATGGGATAGTAATAGGAAATAATTTAGACATTTAAATGGGAAAAAACACAAGAATCAATCAAACGGGAACTTGACCAAGTTCTCACTTTTTAGAGGTAGCAAAAAATCATCTAATTTTAAAAAGTGTTGAATCAGAATACACCTTTTTCTTGTTTGAGCATATTTTTGACATTTTAATTTTTTTTTATGTATCAAGTATAAACATTTTTTTTAATGTTTTTGGTTTTCATGCTAATTTCGAAAAGCATTGATGCAACATCAACCCCTTCTTTTTGGGGGCTTACATTTGACACTTTAAATTTTCTAATGTATTAAGTGTGTGTGTGTGTGTGTGTGTGTGTGTATTAAATTGAATAATTTTTGAAGTATTCATCTTCTTCTTCTTCCTTGAGATGTTTATTTTTAAGTGCTTTTTAGGTTTGTATCTTTTTGTTTTTCTTTTCAATTTTTTTTGTATTGAAATCTTCGTTTTTTGCATTGTTTAAAAAAAAGGTCAATATTTTAAAGTTAGGAATTTCTATATATTTATGTATCATTAGTTAATATTTTAATGTGCATTAAGTAATTGTCACTAAAATATTAATAATTTGAAACATTTCACAAAAAATACACATTTTGAGTATATATATATATATATATATATATATATATATATATATATATATATATAGAGAGAGAGAGAGAGAGAGAGAGAGAGAGAGAGAGAGAGATTTTTTTGTTAAAAATGACATATAAAATGAATGATTTTTATGGGAAAATTTTAACAAAAATAAATAAAAATAGAATTTTTATGAATTTTATGTCAAAAAATAATAATACTTACAATTTTTTTCAAAAATAATAATATTTACAATTTTTTTCAAAAATTAATGATTCACATACAAATTAAAGTGGAAATCAGATAATAAAAATTTAAACATATAACAACAATAATTGAATACTTATTCTTTTCATAAAATCTGAATGTCAAAACATTACAAGTATAACAAATGAATAATTCTCAAAATTGAATTTGATTTACAAGCATAACTTAAATTTAATCAACAATATCATATAATCCATGCTCATCATCTTCTAGAGTTTCATTATTGTCTTGTTCTATAGTATTTTGAGCTTCAGTTTGGTCATTTTCCTCTCATGATGGATCTTTGATGTCTACAAAACTCCTAGAGTATCCCTTTCCAATCATTCCATCTAACGGTGGTTGAGGTTCCTTTGATTTTTTTGCCACAAATGATTAATTAAAATTCCCTTTCCTCAAACCTTCCTCAAACCAACTTCTTGCATTGGATCTGGAATAAATTCAATAGAATTAATTATTTGTTGAAATTTCATTGTAGTTTGTCTTTTTCAATGGTCATGCAGTTTCTTCCTTTTTGTAGGAAACATGTTAGTGTTGTACCTAATCATCAAGTACAAAAGAAATAATTAAGTAAAGTAGCATAAACACATAAAAAACAAAGAATAAAATATTGAAATACAATTTTATATAATAAAACTTATCTCAACATGAAAATAAATCCAAAACTCAATCTCTTTCATTTGAACATAAATCTAGAAGATAGTTAATCAATGTTTGTGGTTTTTGATAAATGTTAACTATATCTTTTTTGCATCTTTATCCTCATATGTTATTTTTCTTACGACATCATCATGAACCAGTACTTGGATATGACTCTTTCCATGCACTCGATTTAGAAGAATAGGCTTATAGCTATCATATTTTGTCCAAGATTCAACATGAATGAGCTCACAATCACTTATAATTGGCTGATCTATGTAACCAATAAGATTTGATTTTTTCCTATAACATGAAATAGTAAAAGTTCAATTAACTTGTGCATAAATAAATTTTTTAACATTAATAAAAAACACAATTTCAATGTCTTACCATGTAAGCTGCATCCTTGACTTTGTTTTTCCCTTGAAGCTTGATAATACAATTGCAAATTGTGTGCCTGAATGAAATGTCACAAATATCCAAAATGGTGATGTTGTGACTTCTTGAAATGACATAACCAAATTATTAAAAGCTTGATAAGTATAAGGATCACTATCATATTCAATGTTTGGAAATTAAAACCATGAGGAATATCTGCAATAACTAGGGAATATTTCCTTTTAGATATGAGATTTGCAATGTCTTCACAATCACCTTGTAGTATTTGATATTGGACAGTGTTGAGAAAATTCCAAATGTAATGACTAAGACGAGGATCAAGTTCAACATTACTAAGGCATTTCTTTCTTATCCTTTCCAACTTATTTTTTTCTCCTTCGACATGTTTAATGAAATAAACAAATATATGTATAAGTAATAAAATAAAAATAGTTTACATGTGAATAAAATGAATGTACAAAGAAACATACCTTTTTGAAATCAAGATAAAATATTTTAGTGTTGTTGTATAACTTGAATCTCAGTAGTTGCGCACATCATCATCCAACTCTCTTCATTCAACATTTTAACCACATGTTCTTGTATTTTTATATAAACCTTATGACTGAATAAATAAAGTAAAAAATGTTAATATAGTGATATGTATAACAATTAACAAATACTACCAACAACAATATGTTATATTTAAAATAACATTATAATCCAAAAAAAATAAAAATAATTCAATAAACTTACTGGAAATTTTCACATTAAACAATAAGACATCTACAAGACTACTTTCCGGACCAGGTATGGGAATTATGAGTTTTTTGTAATTTCCTTTCGATTTGACTAATTCTCCAACTACTTTTATGTGCTTGATGAATAGTGTATTGCATCCCTATCTAGACAAGTTTATTATTGTATTTATTGATGATACATTGGAAGAACATGTTAAACATTTAGCAGTAGTATTGAGATTATTGAGAGAGCATCAGTTGTATGCTAATCTCAATAAATGCAGTTTCCTTCAGAAAAAGTTACATTACATGAGGCATATCAGTGAATCCAGAAAAGATAAGGGCTATCATGGAGTGGACAGCTCCTAGGAATATGCATGAGCTAAGATCATTCATGGGGTTAGCAGGTTATTATAGGAGGTTCATCAATAAATTCTCATATATTTCTTATCTTATTACATCATTACAAAGGAAAGGTAATAAATTTGAATGGAGAAAGGAATGTGCAGCCAGTTTTGAGCAGTTGAAGTAGTTGTTGAAATGCTCCAATTCTAAATATAGCAGATTTGGGCAAAGAGTTTGTGGTATGTACATATGCTTGCAAGTGAGGACTTTGTGGAGTGCTTATGTAGGAAATATAGGTTGTATGATATGAATCAAGGAAACTGAATGAGCATAAGAAGAATTATCTAATACATGATATTGAGTTGGCAGCGATCATCCACATTGAATATGTGAAGGCACTATCTTCTGGGCAAGAGGTTCGTATTGATAAGTGGTCACAGTGGATTGAGGTATCTATTATACCAACTAAATCTGAATGGAATTCAAACTAGATGGTTGGCCACAACCAGTGAGTTAGAATTTGAGATCAGGTACATTAAAGGTAAATAGAACAGAGTTGTAGATGCTATTGGCAGAAGACTACAGGTAAATCACATAGAAACTATGAGCTCCTATGAGACATATTTACAAGATCAGATCATGTAGGCAGGACAACGGGATGACAGGTACATAGATCTTATGCACAGGTTACAGCAGGATACAAGTGATCAGGATGTGGACTATCATCTCACAGAAGATGGTTTGGTCAAATTTAGGGACAGGATATATGTGGCGGACAACAGTGAGCTCAAGAAAATTATCTTGATGGAATTTCATGCTAAGCCATATTCAAGTCACCCGAGATATCAAAAAACATTGATAGTAATGAAGAATTTCTACTATTAGTCGAACTTGAAGAAAGAGGTGGTAGATGTTGTGGTTAGATTCTTGGATTGAAAATAGTTAAAAGCAAAGTGTAAGAATCCAAGTGGTATACTACAACCAATTCTGATTCCAGAGTGGAAATAGGAGGTCATTTCCATGGATTTCATCACAGGTTTGTTGAGAACATCTATATAACATGATTCCATCATGGCCATGGTGGATAGGTTGAAAAAGGTAGCACACTTCATTCCAGTGAAGTCCACTTATTCAGATAATGAGGTAGCACAAGTCTTCATCAGATATATAGTGAGGTTTCATAGTGTTTAGAAGAATATAGTGTTAGACAGGGTTTCCAAGTTCACTTCCAGCTTTTGGAAATAGTTATTTGCAGTTTTGGGTACAGAGTTGGCCTTTAGTCTATCTTATCATCTGTAGACATATGGACATACAGATGGGGTCAACTTGATATTGAAGGACTTTTTTGGGAAGTATGGGATGCATCATCAGCGAAGGTGGGAAGAGTATCTTCCACTGGTTGAGTTTTCTTACAACAATGGGCATCAAGAGTCATTGAGGATGAGTCCATTCGAAGCACTACATGGGAGGAGTTATAATACTCCCATAAATTGGAGTAATCCAGTTAACAGAGTGTTGATAGGACTGGATATGTTAGAAAAAATGTAATAGGAAATGCAGGTAATCAAGAAGAATATGAAGGCAACACATGATAGGTAGAAAATTTATGCATATCAAAAACTGATGTTTCAGGAGTTTCAAGTTGGGGAACAATTGTTCTTGCACATCAAGCCCAAGAAGAGCTACTTGAGGATTGGATCATGTGCCAAGTTGGCACCTTGGTTTTGTAGACCTTTCAATATTCTTGAAAAGATTGGACAAGTAGCCTATCGAATTACACTGCCTCCGAAAATGAAATTCCATGATATTATCCATGTGTATTTGCTTAAAAAGAATGTTAAAGATGTTGATCATGTGATTGATTGGCATGTATTGCAGGTGGATCTAGAAGGAGAATTTCAGTCGAAACCTCAGTGCATTTTACATAGAAATATGCTCATGCTCCATAACTAGCTGAGCAATCGAGTAGGTTAAAGTGGAAAGGAAGCACTTTGGGCCCAATGAAGTTACATGGGAGATGTTTTATATGATATGGGATATGTATCCTTCTCAATTCGATGGTTGATGGAATGTTCTTGGCATATATTTGGCTGTAATGTTTTGGTACATGTGTATATATGTATATGGATGTAAATACCACCATGAGATGTGTTATAAAGCTCCAATAGGCGGTATGGGTGTCATGTTGTTATGTTTCTCATGTTGGTTTCTTCTTAGCAGGATGATCATTATAAATACTGCATCGAGCTAAGCTATAAAGCTCCATGGGTATTATTTTTTTCTTTTCAACGGTCTTGTTGGTTGCAGGTGTCATTGAACACCAATGATGGTGTTCCCCCAAGGGGGAGGTTTCTATAACAACCCTGGTAAAAAATCCATGTAATAAATTTAACAAAGGAAAAATAATAACCAAGGTCATGGGACATGTATTCCAAGTTGAATGTTGGGGAAAAACATAGTGATGGGGATCACTTGTCATTAATTAATGGCTATGGAAATTGACAAAGGCAATGGCGAAGACTTTGGAAAGGCATGAGGCATTTATTGGCATTTTATTTATGAAAATAATGGAAAATAGGAGAAATAGAGGTGAAATGTCACATGTTACATGTGAGGAGGAAAATAATGGAAAATGAAGAAGATAGAGGCTTCATTAATAAAAAGGCTTATGAGGATCATTTTGTAGTTTTTTTTCAGTTCATTTTTGGAGATGTCATTTCTATTCTCTCTCTCTCTCCCTCATACTCTTGGACACTTAGTGTTTCTTGGAGCACTCTTGGAGGAGTGTGGCATACTTGTGATTTGGAGCAAGAAGGAAAATGAAGAGAAAGAAAGAAAAACAGGACATCGGGATTAGCAACTACAATAATTTTTTCTTGCAGGTACTGAATTGCATGTATGATTTCCTTGCTAGTTTTTCCATGCATAGCATACGCATGTGGTTTCTTGGTTATGATATATCATTAACATGGAGGATTGCCTTGATTAATAGTGGTTTTTCCTAGCCTTTCCATTTCTTGGATAACCATGGCGTCATGTGTTTCTTTCATTTTTTTCTAGTTGGTTCTCATGTTCCTTATGGATGTGGGTTGAGTTACTTGTTCCTGAAGCCTTCGCTGAACAAGCCCTCTAAAATCCTTTTAACAACTTGGGTTGAGTTACTAGTACCAGAAGGCTTTGCTAGAAAAAATCTCTAGAGCCCTTCGTGGGTTGAGTTACTATTCCTACAAACCCTGGTTGGACAAATTCTTTGGAGCTCGACAACAACTGTGGGTTGAGTTACTAGTCCTGTAAGCCTAGGTTGGAACAAATGCTCTAGAGCCCTCGATGACTTGGGTAGAGACTGATATGGTGATGGTTGGTGATTTCTAACCATGAGGTGGAATCAATGGTTGAGGGTTGAGGTGGTTTTTCCTCTAGAATCCCTGGTTTGATTTGGTTTAATTTGTTTCATGAGATCCCACATTCATGCTTGGAATATGGCTCGGGGTTGATTAGCTGAAAGAGAGATTTTTTTCAGCCCAATATATGGTTTGGTGGTACGTGGAAGTCCCTGACTTGGTTGGATTTGCATATCTTAATAATAACTCATTTTCCTTTGTTATTTTACGAGTAAATTTTATTTTCAATATTTGGCTTTCATGGTTATTTCACTATGGATATTTCTCTGGTTATTTCCTGGTTATAAGCATGTTTTATGAAAATCTTGATGTATGTATCCCATCATGTTTTGATTAGTATATGAAAAAAAATATGATTGAATGACCTAATAGATAACAATGTAGCTATTGTGAGGAGAAATCAGTCCTCAATGACTCTCAAATAAGTATGAGATCCCTATGCTTAGATTCGTTGTTATGACATTTAGATTACATGTTCATGATATGTTTAACGAAATTTTTGTCATGGCTAGTGGGGGTCAGGTCAAGTCCTTGTTCAAGTGTTTGCATTAGTAACCTTGTTTCAATGTTATTTATCATTTCTGGAAGTTTCATGAAGTTATGGGCAGTGGCCTGAGTCTTAGCCTTGAAAAAGTGGCTCATAATCCAAGGTCATTGGCATAGAATTTCCTGAAAAGGGCCACAATCACATAGATGCCTTGTTGTGGGAGTGATTGGAGGGTCCCAATTACATGCATTCCTTTTCATGGGAGCAATTGAGTCCCTAGAGCAGTAAAAAAGAAACTTCTCTCAGGGGTTGGACACCTGAAGGGGTTGGTTGGCTCCTGAAGGTTCTGTAGCTTTTGAGGAAGGTAAAATTGGTCTTGTAATGTATGTTCCACTTCCTTAATTTTATATGGGGAGTTGAATCATATCGTAATAAATCTTCGTCACATGTTTACCCTTGTGGATCGGTCAACTTGGGTAAATGTGGGAGGAGGGTGTTACAATTTTGCACCTGTGAGAGAGACCCAAAAAAAAAAAAATCTTGCCCATATTCCTTCTTCTTGACCTTCACTCTCCTTCTTGCAACTACATAACTATAGATCAAACTCTTTCTTGGATATCGAACTTATGAGACAGTATTTTTCAAATGAGGTCAAAACCTTTATATAGCCTTCTCAAGGGGTTGAATTCCCCCCTTTAGTTTGACTTGAGGATCCCAGGGCTGACTTCTACTCTTGGATATTCCGAGACTTTCTATACTCAAAAATAATTATTTTTACAAATAAAAATTGCCCAGAAGGGTCTTATAAACATGATGTTGATTCCATTGACTCGTGACAATAAATCCTAAGATCTAACAAACCCTAGAAGCACGAAGAACATACTTTACCTAGAAGACTATCAATAATGAGCATGAAAACCATGCTTTAATAATACTAATTTTCTTTCTTATTTTCTTTTTTGTTACATAGGATACATATTGAAATGAGTAAAACAATTATGAAGACCGAAACTAGTTACATTTCTCAACACCTTGCTCTCTTAGCTCGTCTACTAGCAAGAACAGCTCATATAATCTGCTTGTCTTGCTAATTCTATGAATTATGATAAAGTATATGGGATCTTAAGAGTAACAAATATTGTGCTTTCAAACACAATTAAGGACTTTGGTGGCTTCCACATAATTGCCTGAATTGCAGAGACACTTCATGAATGAATGCCACAGAGTTGTTGGGATTGTTCCATATTCCACCACCATCTCGAGTTCTTTGAGTTCCACTTGCATTCGAATCCCCAAAGTAGTTTCCATGTCTAGATGTTTAAGTAACTCATCTAAGTTCTATTCCCGAGTCTCATAAAAATGTTTGTTACTTGAAACGAAAAAAATGGAGGTTAATTCTTTCTAGGCCTTTGCGACAATCAGATACGAGTAATAGAACAAAAAACACTAATGAAACCCAGCGTTTGTAGTTGGAAACCATCCGATACACCATTACTACTAGACCGGAAACTTGATGGGAGGATTACCACCTTGTATCAGCTAAACTCACGCCTCGGGGGCTGTAATGCTACCCTAGTGGTGGTGAGACGTCGCCTCCTTAGAAAAGCATGAACCTAATGTTCAACAACGGAATGCTTGTACGGTGAGAAATATGTTGGGTATATGTTATATTCTTTCCACAACTAGAAATGGACGTTGTATGTTGTGCCAGGCGTAGTAGGGGGGCTGCTACCCCCACCCTCTATTTGGGGGTTTGCACCCCTGCACGGGGTTAGGAGTAGCAGGTAGCCCTCCAGGATTTTTTTTTTTTCATGTGGACCCAATAATAATTAGGCAGGCCCAAGGATGGGGGGCAGGCCCAAGGATGGGGGGCAGACCCAAAGATGGTGGGCGGACATACCCATGGTTTTGGACATGATGGTTTTCTGCCCATGGTATTTTGTAGATCCGGTCAAGGGAACTACAATTATGTTATAATACAGTGTTAATAGATTGGGGTTTATGAATGCTTCAACATGTATATATATGTATTTTAACATTGAAATGAATATAATGAAAAATCAATCTAGTAGTCCCAGTTTTGGGATCTAGGGGAAAATCTCTGTGTATATTTGTCTTTTGTTCTAACCATTGTTTATTTTTCTGTTTGAAGAATTATTTTTCAAGTAGTTTTGTACATGGTTAAAACCTACAAACTAATTGCCTCTCCCAATGGATAGATGGCATTGCTAAGACAATGACACAATAATGATTTTGTAACCATATTTAAATGTAATTAATAAACACAAAAAAATAAATGTAATCAATAAACACAAAAAATTAATACTTACAATAGACTTACAATATAACAATATTTTTAATCATGGATATCTCCAAACCCTCCATCCCATTAAAATATATAAGATATAAGTAGTAGGTATAAATTAAGATATATTTTACTATAGAAATTAAAATAATAATTTTGTGACCATATTAAATTTAATTAATAAGCAAACAAAAACTTAACACTTATAATATAGCAAGATTTTTAACCATGGATATTTATTAACTTGTAAATAATTTTTGTTACAATACCATGGGCCTATACCATAGCTCATCAATACCACATGCCCAAAAATCATCTCTCATTTTACAATCAAAATGCTTTATATATATATATATATATATATATATATATATATAATTTTATTACATAAAACATTTTAACAAAGTGAAATTACATAAAAATAAAAAATAAATTATTAATTGTAATTATTAATTATTAATCATTAAACTAACTTAGATCCATCTAAACTCTAATCAATTAAGCTCCAAGATTAAAATATTACTACCTCGTATATTAATTCTCAGATTAAAATATTGAGTATAATAATATTTAAAAAATGTAAAATATTTTTACAATAAAATATTTAAATAAAAAAATATTTATATTATTTTTTATAATTTAATTTAAAATTATTATAATAATAATAATAAAATAATTCTATTTTATATATATTTTAATTTTTAAATAAAAGCATTACATAAATTTTGTTTTACGTACGACCAGGTTTTGGAAAGTTTGAACCTGTTGAAGCCTCGAAAATCGTTGCTTCAAACATTGGGGGAAAACCACTCGGTCGGGACCTTAGGACAGCTCCTTTTCCGTTTAGTGTGGTGGCTCCGACTGGATTGATAGGACCAGTTTCCTAATAACTTAAATGGGTTGGTGATGGAATGATTGGATGAACGGAAAATGGGACTAAATGACTGAAATAAACTATCTAATCTAATCTATAGCTTATAAATAAATATAGAATTAAACCCGGGTATCTAATATGAATACAACTTTAAAATTGTTTCAACTAAACCAATAACCATGAAAATGTATTATAGTTTAATTGAAATATGCAGTAACAAATAAAGATAACTCTGTTTAAGAAATTAAACAGATTTATAATAGCACATTGTATTCATCATTTTATATATCATTTGCATATACTGAAAGAGATGAATATTTCTACACACTCAGAAATGATATGTATAAAGATATATTGTAAAAAAAGTACATATAAATGATAGAAAATTTTAAAGAGAATATCTCATAACATAAGAAAATTAACAGTGAATAGATAGAAATACCATATCCATCTTGATACTTTTTCCGATGCAATTTGATATCCAAATCCAGCACTTCAATGTAAAACAGACTCCAAGATACATAAATGCAATTCTTAAAGACAATTTTCCATAGAACCACCAGATGTGATCCTTTATAAAAATATAAGAGTCAATGGAGTACAGAAATGTAATCTCCAAGTCAAAATATTACAAACTCAGGACCCTTTTCTAAATGCATGAAAGGGGTTTAAATAGGAACTTTAAAATAAAAAAAAATAACTAAAACTACTACTACAATCTATCTAATCGGAAATCTAGAAACAGAATTGTGATCTTGAAGTGAAACCGATTCATTGATTATCTCCTGCGTTTAATGTGCCCAGATGGCAGATTTTGAGCATATCTTTCACTTCTGTTGGATGACTTAGCCTTGAATGTAGCTGCCCAGTATACGTAGCATCAGAGAATTCAGGAATGATACAATGAATAACATTTGAAAGGAATTTGATGGCCATTTATTAACTATGTGGCCTGATTAGATAAATCCACATAATATCCCATGAAATTCCTTGAAGTTTGCTAATCTATTGATTCTTATTGATTATCTCTTCCTTCCACCTAGAATCAGCTTCTTTTACTTTTAGTAATTTGCCTGGGGTACAATCTAAGATCACATTAGTGGCATACAAGCTATCATTAATCATCTGTGTAATATTATTCATCATACTTTTAGCTCTTGAGATGGCTCTTTCTGATTTCATCAGCTATTGTTCCCATTCCACAAATAAAATTTCCTTGTGTCTTTCCTCAATTATGGGAAGATTAGCTTTTCTTCCTTGCTCTGTATCATGCCATGAAAGGAATTCAGAAATTTTTCCATCAGCATCATCAATTTCTTTCCTGAGAGTGACTGCTTCATCTATTAAAGATGATGTTATTTCACACAAAGGCTCATCTTGTGTCAATTTTAGACAAAACTCATTTAACTGTTGAGATAGCAGTTTGTTTGTTTCAAGGGCTTCAGTTTTGAATTGATCTAATTTAGGGTAATCCTTGAACTTGTCCAATGTTGATCGGAATATTTTCTCTTGTTCAATCTTTGCATTTTTCTCATTTTGCAAAATATTTTGTAGTTTTTCCACCTGTTATCACTCATATTTTCCTTGAAGTTGGTAGAAAAGGAAAGAGGTCCGAGGTAACCACAAACCAACCTTTAGGTACAGAATCTAGCCAATCTGTACCTAGAGAGGGCTCTCTCTATAAAATTTAGTTTTAAATGATATTAGGCTAGTTATAAGTCCAGGAGTTTTGTTTGAGTTTGAATGGTGGAATACGCCAACTGAGGGCAAGATTGAGTATTTCATGCCATTGGGCTATGGAGTCGAAAAGATGGCTTTACTAGATTAAGTTTCTACACAAAAGATGGCTTTGCAGGGCAAGATAGCCAAACAAAGAACAATTTTAGATATTAAAGTGAATGGAATGGATTTTTAAATGGATTAAAGGCAATTAAGAATCTTTCAACATGTTTAAACGAGGGAAAATGAATGATTATTAACAAAGAGAAATTAAGAATTATTTATTAAATAATAAAAAATGCTTAAACCAGAGAAATAGGAGCAATTAAGAATTCACTGTTTATAACCAGTTTAGAAGAAAACATTAAGAATAACAATGATTGAAATCAAATTAAACTTAAGTACCTTCTGATTTATTCTTTTTCATTAATCATTCAGAAATGAAACAAGATGATATAATAAACAATTATAAAACTTCAAAACATGAGATAGAGATGACTTATTGATCCATAGTTTGACACATGAATCCTGCAAAAAGTCTTGAGCTTCAATTCATCATCCAACAAGCCACAAAGAAATTTCTCCAAAAGCACTTTATTCCAAAAAGTCAATGTTACAGAAAAGTAGAAGAATCCACCCTCAATAATCCGATTGAGGGTTTATTTATACAAAAAATCATTAAAAATATCTCATAACAAAAAGAGATGTAATCTAGGGTGACTCATGAATAAGTTACAATAAAAATAGAGACAGATGGTCTCGTAGATAGGACAAAAAGCAACTGATGTTGTGTTGTCTCCTCCTTTCGAGAATGTGCTGGAAGTAGGACCTATATTTTGGCTCATTGTTGTCCTCTTTAGTAATTTTGTTCTAACTGCCTTGCTTCACTGATACTCTTTGTTCTTACTGATACACTTTTAACTGAACCGATACTCTTTGACCTTTGTTTGTCCCTTTATCCTTTATACTGTAGAAAATAGGCAAAATTTCATATAAGGATAAATTTTACAAAAGTTCCAACAGATCTTCCCGCCATTTATCTTCTGCTATTCTGGTCCGTTGAAGATTTCTCAATGTTTCATCAACCTCAGTATATTTGAAGAAATTAGGCTGATTTGGAAACAAATGTTTCACTTCATGCTCAAGATAAAACAAATTCTCTAATCTGTCATGAATATTCCTTCCTGTAGGTAATGTTGCTTCTGATGAAATGGTTGAGGAACTGGCTTGATTGTGAGCATGTTTGTCCAATTTTGCAGCATAACTTTCCAGGTCCATTATTTTCTCTTCTGAAACCATAGGGCTGGGCAACCCTTTATTTAACAAAATATTAAACCTTTCCCTGAAAGAAATGATTTCTCCTTGCATGTCAAAACACCTTCGTTCTAAATTTTGCATAAGAGTTCTTTTAGTAAAAACTCTTTTTATCTCTAAGATTGTTCCAGTTCTGTCCTCAATACCAAGTTCTGCAAGTTGTTGTCTGGTTTGGGTGTTTAGAAATTGTATGAGCTGATTGGCTTCCTCAGGCCTATTTCCTAATTCTTCTCTTGTATGTTCAACTTCATCCAAAGCTACTTTGACCAAATCATTCTGCTCGTATATTATCTGAATTGAAGACCAGATGTCTTTTATTGACTGGATAATATTATCCCAAAGAATTTCATTTATTTCTCTTAAAGGTTTCTCCAATGTGAGATCCTTTTCCAAAGCTTTAACCAAATTTTCCAACTATTTGACTTCTCTTGTTTTGTCAGCAACAGTCATTTTTGAAACATGATATTTGTGTTCTAAATTAGTAAGTTGTAACTTTTTAAGTTGAAGTTCTGTTACTTGTAGTTTCAAGTCATTCATTTGCTTTACTAATTCTTCAGAATTTAAATTAGAAGTATTTACTTGGGATGACTCTATTGGCCGACCTGTTGGAGATGTACCTGTACCTGTAATGCCTCTATTGTAGATGCTGGAAGAGCAGCTTGTTTGTCTTTCAATGCTTGCTCAAGTTCTTTTTCTGTTTCAGTCAGTTGCTCATTCATCTTCAAGAGCAACTCCATCATTTCCTCTTTAGAGTTTTTCTTTATTATTTCTTCAGTTTGTGGATGTCTGGAGGCTGGAAATTTCAACTATTTTCTCAAAGCTGCAATGTCATCATCCTTTTTCTTTATTAATGCTTCTATGCCTTTGACATCCTTGGAGTTATGACCCAAACTAATTATTATTTCCTCCAAAGTTTTAATTATGTTGTCTTTAGCCTGAGATGAGGCTCTCTCAATCTGTAGTTGTGCATTTGTGTTCTCTAAAGAATCTTGCAATTTATGAGCTATCATTGCTTTATCAGTCAGTGTTGAATAAATCATCTCTCATGTTTGCTTGTGTAGCTCAATTTGGTCTAAAGGATGGATATCCTTTGCTAAGACTTCAAAATTAGTCCTGATGTAATCAGCAACTATTTGGGGTTGCTACACCTTGGGTTTGAAATGGCTCATTAACATTTTTCCCTGTTGGATGTCAAAAGCTGACATCAATCTTTCTTGATTCTTTGGGGCCATTTTCAAATATTGATTATATACTTGAATTCTCAGTGGATCATTCCTGGCCTTGATATTGATGAATGTCTTTTTGATGTCCCAGGCCTCTTTCACTAGAGGCTTAAAAGAAGATATTTTTGTGCCTTTTTGTTTTTGTAGTTCCTTTCTTTGAAAAGTAGTGGATGCCCCACTACCTGCACCTGTTTGCTGACTGTCTTCTCTTCCTTGGCTGTCAGAAATTTCTTGAACTGATTCAATTTCTGGAAGAGGATTCAATCTCTGCCTTTTAGTACCATGCTGCTCTGTAGACCCACCAACAGGGGTGGATGTTTCAGCCTCTCTCTTTTTCCCTTTTTCCACATTAAGAGGAGTTTGTACATTGGCAATTTCTGGCTCATTGATCTGAATTGGAGGGATTTGTACTTGATCTTGTTCTTTAGATGTCTTTGATTGCTCTGTCATTGTGAACTTTTCAAATACTTGTATGTCCGGTTCCTTTTCTTTTCCTTTTGATTCTACTGCCACTGTACTCATCTCATGCAAATGTTGTTGTGAAGTTCCGGTTGTCTGCACCTGCCCAAAAGAGTCCAGGTCAAGTATCTTTTCAAGGTCTTTCATTACATTATCCACATTGACTTGCTCACTATCCTGTTCAATCAATGTTCCTTCCTTCCATTCATTCATATTTGAATATTGTTCAATTTATGGCATCCTAAAATGAATGTATGGAGATAATTTGTTTTTCATTCTTCTGTCACAAATAAAACTATATGGATCATAGGGCGCCCAGTAGAAACTCTTTTGTAATTTGAGATAATCTTCTAAAATCCTTTCGGCTTCTTTTCCAACCTCCCTAGAATTACAAATAAAGGGACCTAATTTGCTCTTGATTTTCAATTAAGCCCTTTTTTTTGCATTACAGAAATGAACTATATCTGAATTATTCATCTGCCTGAAATACTCTAATGCAAAGAGTCTCATAGGGACATATCTTGGCAACTTGAAAGGGCACAATTCACATCCATAAATTCTGATTTCAGTATGATTCTGATACAAGTACCAGTCACCTATCTTGTACTGTTTTAAGAGCTGAAGGATTTTCTTGATTTCGTTACTGACTCTAGGAGGGGATACTCCTGTCAACAAGGTAGTTGCAGGGTGTACAAATAGGTCAATGAACTCATTATAGGAATAAGGAGAATCATGGGAATTGTGAGTAATGGCAGACCAAAAGATGACTGACCTAGGGTTTCCTTTAGCATCAAGTTTCTGAATATGGAAAGGAAAACTATCTGACTGATAATATATCATGAGATGATATATGAAAGAAGAATATTTGAATACTCTCTCATTTCCAAATCTCATGAACTGATCATGAATTTTGTCAGCAATATAAGATGAAAAATCATACTTAACAGCAGGGGGCTGTCCAGGGGTAAAAATAGATAACAATACTAGGGTCAAATGGTCAACAAACTCACTAGTATTGAAGCCCATTATTGAAGATATCATGTTTAAAATAAGTCTGCCCTCATCAGTAAAAAAGGTATGACCATAAGGGGGAGGGCCTTTAGGCTGATGTTGTGGCAGCATAAAAGTCTGGCAAAGACGGTTTAACTCTTCATGGGACAATTTGGTAGATTTCTCAAGTAATTCAGCCATGGACAGGGGGGTGAGGGCTTGACCAGATTGGAATTGTAGCATCTCATTTATGGACTAAGCAGTTATTGAGAAGAGGACCTCTTGACTTGGGGATAAGACTACTCTTTGGTTAGGATCATAGTTGGCATGGCAAAGATGGATGATTTCAGGAAAAATACGGACTACTGGGAGATGGTACATGGGCATATTGGATTCCCATAGTCTAATTACGTCAGAACCATTCAAATAATTGTCTCTGCAGCGGAAAAATATTCGAAGAGGGTTCTCACTGAGAACCGGGTCTTTAACTTGAAAATCCATATCGGCCAAAGGTAAATAATCCAAGTCTTTGTGAGGGGCATTCAAAGGTGCTACGTTGAAAGCCACAGGAACTTCCATTTTTGGTTCTTGTGGATTCAAAAATGGAAATTCGGGTTTTGACTGGAAAAACAGGTACAATTGCAGATTGGGAATTCAATTACAGTTCTCGGGATTAAGGAATGAACTAGCAATTAATTTTAACTCTGTTTCAGTGAAAGAAAAAGGAAAACTGAGTTTCTTACAGAGTTCAGTGAGAATTTAGGGTAAATACCTATTTTCTGGAGATAAAAGTGGTCTAAACAGGTACTGGTTAAGGTGGACAATCTTCTGGGAAGCTTGACTGCAATTCTCTTCGACAAGACAAAGGTTGGCGGACTTCAGCAGTTAGAATTTGAATTTTTCTGCATGGGGGTGTAGTCACTCTCTGCGGATGAAATAATGAAAAACGCGGGCTTATTTTTTTTTATTCACAAAGTCAATGGGTGGCGGAATTTTTTATTATTTTAATGAGTGATGTCAGCATGTACAGGATTGGTCATAGGGAACGGGCGGTAAAATGGTTTTCATCGCACTGCTTATGAGGGAAGGTAGTTTTGGGTGGAGAGGCAGCGATGCGATACAGTGATTGACACGTAGCCAAGCACTATTTAGAATACCGCCGGTCCATCGCGCATTATCTTTCATACGCAGATGGCCAACGAAATTGATAATGGCCGTAGATCTTCGACAGGTCGATCAGACGATTGACGGGACGGGGATTTGGCAGAGTTTTAATGCCGCGGGCCCAACGTAGTTAATAGTTAAATAAACTCATCGGGCGGGATTTGATTGGCAGAGGTTGGTTATTAACTGGATGGTCAAGCAATGTTTGTTTTTATTCTAAACACATATAAATATATGTTTAAATGATTTTTATTATATGATAATTAAATCAACGTGACTTATTTACCATAGGGGGCGGGAATAAAATAGAGATATTTTATAGCCAAAGGGGTATATAAAGTGTTTTTTTCTTTTATTTGAACATACGGAGACTTTTTAAATACTTTGGCTAAAAACTATAGTAAATGGGTTTTTTGGGATATTATATAAAAGGAGTTAGATATAATAGGAAAAGGAAATTTTTATAGGGATTTAATATATACATTAGAGGCAATATGACAAGGGGACAATGTAAACTCAAAATACTTTACATAACTAAGAAAGTGAAGATTTCTAAAGCAAATTGCATTGTAATAACTTCATCACTTAGACTTAGAAAAAAGTGATTTTGAGGGTTTTTATGAAATATTGAATGATTTTCTTAAGTAAAATGGGATTTTACTTAGGAAAAGATTTTTGATATGTGGATGAATGTTATGATGGATGTTTTCAAGTACTCAGGTTTTTCTAATTATCAGGCCGAGGGTCCGATCCCTCCAAAAGTCAAGGAAATGCCTTGAGCCCATTTAATCTTCAAATACCTTAGTGCTTAGGGAAATTAGTGAATTCTTTAGGGAAAAAGGAAGGGAAAGTTAATAATCTTGACTTTGCCGTGAACTTTTTCCAATGTAGTATCTACCTTTGTACTTGTGATGAAAGTAAAATTGAACACATTTGGAACCATCATTCATCACATGTAATTCTGCAACAACATCTACCTACCCTACCTACTTTACCCTACCATTTTTTCTTCTTTATTAGGGTGCACTTAGACTGGCAAACCCTGATCACACTTTTTCTTTTACATATGGAAACCTATCTAATTCTAACCTTATTACATCCAAGGGCTCAGATTAAACTGTTGAGCTCCTTTTATTCACTCTACCTATCTACTTATCTGCCAAGATTAAACAGTTTGGTCAGATTTTATTCTCTATCTCTAAAACATGAAATTCAAATATGAACTAGCCAAGCTTACACTGTTTGACTATTCATCAATTGTGGCATAGGATACAAGTTGCACACAATTTGATTATTACATCAGAGCAAAAAGTAGTGGCACTTAGACTTGCACACTTTCCTTGGCCTTTCTTTTGGTGGGGTTCATTTTCTTTCACTTTTTTGGCCATTTTTATTTTTTCACCCTTTGATTTTTCTTTTAGGGTATACCCTCTTTACATTTTTTAAATTTTTTGATTTTTTGAATTTTTGAAAATACGGAAAACCTTTGCAACAAGAAAAGGTATGAACATATTGCATAGCTCATCAAGTCAATCATGAAATATGACACCTATTGGTATAGGAGTCTAACACCACCTCTTGACTCAATTGTTGTTGTTTGTTCAAGGCTTGTTCATCAATCTTCTTCTTTTCAATGCTAAGTTTCTCCTCTAGCTGTTTAGATTTGAGCTCCTGATCTTGTAATTTTTTTTCCAGCTAAACAATATTTTGTTGATTCTCTGTGGCCTGTTCTTCCAACATAGCTATCTGTAAGTCTTTTTGCTTCAACAACTGGGAAACTTCAGAAGCTTTATCTATAGTTGCAACACTATAGGCACCTGCGTATTGAGAGAATTTGGTGAGATCCTCCGACGGATTCACCTCAGCATTTTTATAAACAATATTCATAAATTCCACTTGTGATGTTGAAAGTTGGTCCTGGTCAGTCCTTCTCCTCTTCCTCTATTTTCTAACAACAGCCCTATTCTTAGGACTATAAAAGACATCTAGAGGAGGAATATCTTCTACTTTCAACATAATTTCACCTGTAGGATGTTCAGGAATAACTTCCATATCTTGATCTTCCAGAACATTAACTTGGGGATTATTTTTTTGTCCTATTTTCTGGGCAAATTGCTCATATTGGCTCAGCAAATGGGAAGAAACTATAAGTTCAGCAGATTCCACTACTTTTTTAGTAGTTTCTTCTATTCCAAGTTGAGAATCTAGATTATTGCTCATATCTTCTTTTACTGCTTGTACAATAGGCTTACTGCCTGTGTCTCCTTTCTCAGTATGCACATTGGTCTCAGTACTTGTGCTTTCTTTTTCTGTCTGAGCCATAGATTGCTAATCAATATGTACATTGAGTTTACCATTAGTATTCTCTTTTTTCACATCGGGTTTTCTACTAGTGTTTTCTTTCTGCACAACAGGACTAGTTCCTGTGACTTCCTTCTGTGTCTGTACATTGGCCCCGCTGGTAGATGTTTTTTTAGCTACTTTATCAGATGCATCTTCTTTTTCCTTTTGCTGTGTTTCAGACTCTTGCACAGGAATTCGTAATTGATATAGAGGAGCTTTGAGGAGTGTTTGGCTTCTAAATAACATGAATTTATTCATCTCTTCAGTCTGGAATTTAGACTTGGCTAAGTTATAGACTCGGGACAAATTATCAGCAGAAACAAACAAATCATCGAACTCATCTGGTTCATGCTCAAATCAAGTAATTGAAACTCAAGTAGTAAAATCAAACGCCACCTTCTTTGGGTCATATTGCCTGCCTAGGACTGTAGAGAGTTTAAGATCTCTTATTTTGATAACCTCCTTCTCAGCATGTGTGAAGTTATTAAGAGTAAAATATCCACAGTGGAAGGGAAAAGTAGGCCACATCAACTTTTTATTATTCTTCAAAGACCTAGACATGCCTTCTACTGTTAACTGATAGAATATCTCTTGTGCTAACAGTTTATCAGGAACATATAGAGGCAGAATATGGGGTTCCACAATGCTCCCAAAGACTCTGATATAAGTAAATCTTTCTTCTCCGAACCAGTCCCCAATTAAGGATATATCAGTTTTAGCTTTTTCAAAAAGCCTGGGAGGGAATCGGTTAAAAATGATTTGATAAACAAGGATGAGGAAACCATGACAAATTCTATAAACATGCTTTTTAATATGAACTTTCCACAAGAATTTATGATATATATGAATAGGAGCAGGATCTTTGGGGGTCCATTTCCATCCTAACATGGGAAATTCAGAGTTGAAACATAAGGCATCTAGAATATAGGCACAAAAGTAAAATGGGGTTGTGTTTCCTGTGTCCTTGTCTTTTCTATACTCAAGAATCCTATTGGCTATCTTATCTGAAATAATGACAGCCCAGTCCATGATTTCGGAATTTACAGCAGAATGGATTAAAGGTACCATTTGTATAGAAAACCTAGCTAAATTGTCATTTCTGAATAACCTGCACATCATTGCGGCAGCATAACAATATGGAGGCGAAAGGGACTCCACAGAGTGCATACCTGATGCCTCATTTTTGTGCTTCCCTGGAGCTCTTCTCCACTCTCTGATTGGCTCCGACTGATTTTCATTATTTGCAGAAAATTCCTTGATGAAGGCTTTGTTGTATATTTTCTGCGGGTCCGGAAGGTGATACATTGCTTTAATGTCCTCTGCTTTAAATGACCCAAATGTTGTCCTAGTAGCTGAAACAAATGTCCTATTCTGGATGGTCACATTTTCAATTACCCACCGAATCACATCATAGTACGGGAAGATGTTTTCCCGAGATGCAATTCGATGCAGGAATGAATTCGCAAGTGCTTGAAGAGAAGTTTCTGAATCGGAATCTGAGTCATCTTTGTCAGGAACTGTTGCCTTCGCCACAGTGACCTTAGGTTTTTCTCTCTCTATGAGGTTATATACCTCTTCCTAAGATAGTTTTCCAAGACATTGACACGATGTGTCTGTAACCAGCTTAATTTTGGCTGGTTTATCTTTACGTACCATGGTGAACATAGGGGTCTTTGCAGCGACAATGGCATTTGCTTTCCTT
The DNA here is from genome assembly GCA_034641835.2 of Pinus albicaulis. Taxonomy (NCBI): domain Eukaryota; kingdom Viridiplantae; phylum Streptophyta; class Pinopsida; order Pinales; family Pinaceae; genus Pinus; species Pinus albicaulis. The sequence continues at coordinate 312,339 of JAXQQM020091605.1, forward strand.
GATCTCTTAGACATTTCGTTGTTTGGTAACGTTTCTCTTGCTCGGCGAATGAAAGGGTTGGATGTTATGTTGTTCTGAAATGGAGAAAAAGCTTTCAGAAGTGGTAAAAATGCAATAAAGAGAACAGCTATACAAAATGATTTATTCGTTGTTTTCAATTTATTAACTCCGTGTTAAAACTTAATTGCCTTCTATACTAGTCACACTCACGCATTCAAAACAAAATCAATTATGATTATTCATTTGATTTTTTATTAATGGTAAACGTACAATCGGAGATCGAGGTTTTTGAAATAAGAATATAAAATTTCCCTTTTGAATTCTTGTGATTGTGATGAATAAATAGTGTATGCGCAATGTAAAAATAAAAATAAAAAGACTAAGTATTGATCACATCAGAGATTTTCAAAGGGACAACAAATAACATATTATGATCTCCGCTGATTTCTGATTGCAATGATGGTTTATCGCATTAGCTCTTTTTGAAAGAAATGAGTTGCAAATGATAATAGCCGATTTTCGATTGTGATTATGATGGTGTCCATCGCATTGGAGATTTTAGCATCATGAGTGATTATAATGTTTTTTCCTCCGAAATGTGATTGCGATCAATCGCATCGCATCGGAGTTTTGCAAATGACCGAAAGAAGAGTTTACATTTTCATTTTGCGATTTGCGATTGCGATTGGTTCAATCGCATCAGAGATTATAAAACAAGCGCATATTATATTGCTCTTCTGAAATGCGATTGCGATCAATCGCATTGCATCAGAGTTTCATAAAACAAAAGTGAAAACTTAACACTTCTGCGATTTGCGATTTCGATTGGTTCAATCGCATCAAAGTTATTCAAAAACAAATATACAACTTAAGGATATTTGTGATTTGTGATTGCGATTACTATATCACATCGGACTTTGTTCCAATTGAATACTTTCATGTATTATGTTAATGTGATAAAGTCTTTATATCTCATCGGATCATAAATTTTTCAATGTTGCTTTTGTTTATATACACTTGCTATTAAAGATATGCAATATATGCCCTTTTATCAATGAACCTTTGTTGTTTTATTCAAAAATGATCAGATTTCCTCTAAATTTTTATTCTTATCTAAAGAAAAAGGGAACCTATTTCTAAATTAAATTTATTCTAAAAATTATAAATGGGGAGGGTTTTTGTACCGCACAACAATTGGCGATTCACTGGAAGAAACAGTTATCTCTGAAAAAATAAAATGAATACTATATTTCTAGTAAGTAAAAATTTATAAAGATAATGAAAACTATCTTAGAGAAATTTTAAATAAAATCTAACTCTGAAAAAGAATAAAAATCACTTACAATTTCTTTCTAATTCCTCAAAGATAAAAACATTTTTCGTTTTCTCAAGTCTTGATTGGTTGATAATAATGAAGGGGCCTTCCCAAGTTTAGCTTTTGTAATATACTCTATTGTCATAAGCATTGCCTCTGCTGCCTGCAAACGTTTATAGTCTCGACAGGGTTACCTTTTAACCATCAACCACTCATTGTCCCATCCAACTAAGATTATGAATCTTTAAAAATAAATTCACAAGACATATTATATCATGTTTTTTGTCTTTTATTTATTTTTTAATTTAAGAGCCATTGTTTTGGTTTGGTAGCTAGTTAATAACAATGTCATTCACTAGTTGTAATTAAACTGAACAAGTTGGCTCGTGATGAGACCCCTTGTCTTACATTTATAAGCCATTACCCTGTTTTGGTATGCAGTGTTGGTAATGTCATTTTTATTACTTCTTATTATCATGGTAAGCAGGCTCGTGATGAAACCTCTTATCTCTTAAATTTTTCCATATACTTTCTTAGAATTACATTCTAAAAATTCACAACATAAATGGATGGGGTGAAATGGTTTTATCCTTAAGAATCAATGGATGACAATTTTCAGAGCTTTTTGAGTGCCAAAGTTTGAAAAAGTCTTTACTTTTATAGATAACCTTTCTTTGCTCAATAAACTTATAATGATTTACATTTTCCTCAAGGTTTCAAAAGATCATGCAAATGTTTTGAACAAATTTTCAAAGTTTAACATTTTATTTTAAACTATCCAAAACTGTAATCATCTCCTTAAAAATTCTTATTTACACAAAATAAGTATTTATAATATTCTTCCTAAGACATTTCCAATAGTAAAAAATCAATTAGAGACTATTAACAACCTCTATTTACAAAACAAACAAAAATTGCAGAAAGGAATATGTACAGATAAGAAGGGGTTACCTCCTTATGAAAAGAATTTCTTTAAGACAAGCCCATTTATAGGAAGAGATTCTCTCTTTCCTGTTAAATCTTGGAGTATGAATGTATATGAGTCTATCTTTTTAGCAATCTGAAATGGTCCAAGCCCCATTTTCTGAAATTTGGTATGCTTACCTTTTTCTTCATGTGCTTTATCCCATTTCAGAACAAGATCACCAATTGACAAATTTTTTGAGCCGGTGGAACTTGAATCAAAAGAATATTTTATAATTTGTTGATGTTTTTCATGAATATTTTTTTCTTTCTCTCTATCTTCCTCTAATTTAAGGATTTGATCAAATCTCAACAGAATAGATGAGGAAGGATTTTCTTCAATAAATTGCACTAGAGCTAATGATGGGAGAGCTAGATTTGATGGTATCACAGCTTCTTTTCCATCAACTAAATTGAAAGGTGAAGTTCCTATTGAAGCTTTATGAGTAATACGATCAGCCCATAATTCTTTTGATTTTGATCAATGATCCTTTTAATGATTTTGATGAGATTTTTATTAGTAGATTCAGCTAAACCATTACCTTGTGGATAATAATTTGTTGAATATTTCAATTTGAAACCTCTTTTGATTGCAAATTCCATTATACTATTTCCAGAAAAATAAGATGCATTGTCAAAGACAAGAGCGTTAGGTACACCAAACTTGGTAATGATGAATTGATCGATAAAATCAATAATTGCATCAAAATTGGCTACCTTTAGAGGAATTGCTTCTACCCACTTTGTGAAGTAATTTGTTGCTGTAAGGATGTATTTGTACTGTTTGGAAGAGTGAGGTACTATCTCACCAATGATGTCAAGCCCCCATTGCTCAAATGGTTGCTCAATGTTTATTGGTTGCAAAGGAAAAGCTGGCTTCCTTTTTCTTCCACTAGCAGTTTGAAAATTTTTTCACTTCCTCACATAATCATGTGTATCTTTGAAAAGGGTAGGCCAATAATATCCAGCATGGATGATTTTGTGAGTTGTGGTATCACCTCCAAAATGACCACCTGCTGGTCCATCATGTAATTCCTGCAATACCTTTTTTTCTTCAGTCTTTTCAAGACATCTTAATAGGATAGAATCGTAATTCTTTCTAAATAACACATCATCAATGATTTCATATTTAGTATCCTTCAATCTTAAAGCATATTTGTTCTTATAGTTGAGATTATAAGGAGCATACCCATTTTTCAAGTAAAAGATCAGATCAGCATACTGAGATTTAGAATCTGTAACACTTATCTGACTTACTTGAACAACATTATCTGGATCTTGATTTTCTGGTATGTTGTGAGCTCCTACTAATAATCTGCAAAAACCTTGACCTCTAAAAATCTTGGCTGGCCTAATATCAATATCATATTCTTGCAAAACTGTCACCCAATTAGCCCTTTTTTTCTCCTACTTCCTTTTGAATTAATAATTGTCTCACTGCAGAGAATGGAACAATAATTTTTGTATGTGTTTTTAGGAGAAAAGGTCTAAAATGTTTGATTGACTTAAACATAGCGAAGGCTTGTTTTTCTACATCAGAATAATTAAGCTCAGCTCCTTGCAGATTCGAGCTGAAGAAAGAAATTGGTGCTTCTATTTTTTGATCATTGAGTTGTGTTAAAACAGCAACGTAGGATGTTTCAGTAGCTAAGGTATACATAATAAAATCTTTAGAAAAATCAGGAGTATTCAATGCAGGTGCATTAATGATTGCCTGTTTGATTGCATCAAAGGCTTCCTTCTCTTTATACCCCCATTTGAATACTGAATTTTTCTTAATCATATTCTGCATAGGTAAAACAATTTAAGAAAAATCGGGAATGAATCTTTTTACAAAATTGATTTTCCCTAAAAATGATTGCATGGATTTTTTGTTATGAGGTAAAGAAATATCAGAAATTTCTTTCACTCTGTCCGGGTCAATATATAAACCATATTTTGATACAAAAAACCCTAAGAGTTTTCCTTCATTGAGAGCAAAGAAGGATTTCTTTGGGTTTAAAGAAATACCAAACCTTCTACATCTTTCAAATATATGTTTCAGATCATGTAGATGATTGGCTCTCTTCTTTGAAAATACTGTTATGTCACCAAGATAAATAACAACTGATCTATTAATCAGACACTTAAATGCTATGTCTATGGCTCTCTGGAAAGTAGCTCCTGCATTTATTAAACCAAAAGGCATTTTCAGATAAGCATAGGTTCCCCATTTGGTTCTGAAAGTGTTTTTCAGCCTATCATCTGGATGTACTAATATTTGATTATAGCCTGAAAATCCATCAAGGAAGGAAATGAGTTCAGAAGCAGCTACCTTTTGGAGTATTTGCTCCATAGTTGGTAATGGGAAATTATCCTTTTGACATGCCTTGTTTAAATTTATAAAATCAATACATATTCTAATATCACCATTTTTCTTCCTAACAAGTACCATGTTGGAAACCCAATTGAAATGCCTTACAGGAAAAATGATTTTGGCTTTCAAAAGTTTGTTGAGTTCTGTTTTGATTTGACTTTAAATATTTGGATAAATCTTTCTTAACTTATGTTGAACAGGCTTAACATCAGACAGCATTGGAATTGTGTGTTGAATAACCAAAGTATCATAAGTTTTTAAGTATTCATAATTCCAAGCATAAACATTTTTATACCTATTTAGAAGTTTGATGAAAGCAGTTCTTTCCTCTGGAGTTAAATTGAGTCCTAGATTAACATTTTGAGGTTTAGAGTCAGAGCCAAGATTTACTAATTCAAACTTCAAAGTAGAACTTTGAAGTTTAGCATTAGTAACTTTCTTGAATCTGTCTTTTATATCATATAGTTCCTCAAGTTTGACAACAGATTTAGGAATAGGATTTTCATTACTTTTTGAAGTAATTTGCAGATCATGATCATTTTCATCAATGATTTGTTCATCATAGGATTTCTCCGAAGTCAAGAAATTCAATAAATCTTCATCATGGTAGAATACTCTCCAGTTTGTGATATTATCGGGAACAGATGGGCGAAAAATAAATTCTACTGAAAATCTATCAGGACTGCAATCTTCAGCAGGGAGGAGTTTGGATGCAACATTAGCTAACAAATCAGCTGATGTGTTTTGATTTCTAGGAATAGAAGAGATATTAAATGCTAAAATTTGAGTGCTAAGGTCTTGCACAAGGGTTTGATAATGTTTGAGATGTACTGAAAGACAATGGATAGTATTCCTTACTTGTCTTATGACAATTTCGGAATCACCATATACTTTCAAGTATTTTACATTTAACCCTATAACTTTATAAAGCCCTTGAATCAAGGCTTCATATTCTGCAGTATTGTTTGTGCATTCAAATTCTATTCTACATGATAGCATGGTTTTCTCTCCTTCTGGATCAATTAAGATGCATCATGCTCCTGCTCCATCACTACATTTTGATCCATCGAAATATAATGACCAAAATAAAGAATTATCTACAGGTTTATCTACAAATGTATTAGAAATATTAACAATTCTAGAAGAATCAGATTGTGAAAAATTTTCAATTTGTGAAACAAAAGTATTTACAAAAAAGGGTGATTGTGGTGCAGTGAAATTCCCAAGAAATGACTCAGCAAAATAACCTCCAAGGATATTTTTGTTGAAAGCTACAGGTTCATTTGGTTGTTCAAATTTAGTTACAGTGTGTGTCATGTGTTTTTCTCGCTCAATTTTGATTTGATTTGGTTTCCCTTTGTAGGGAAGCCACATATGTGAATAATCAGTTGCCATATAACCATAAATTTTGCAGACCAATCCCTGCTTAAGACTAATCCATAGAATTCAGGAATATCTGCAATTAGAATATCAATTCTTTGGACAATCCTAGGATCGGAAGCTAGTCTGATAGTAACTGAATTTATTTCTCCTACAACTTGAACTTTAGAGCGATCGAATTGTACAATGTGAACTGCAGACTTTTGTGGTTCAATATTCAATTTTTCACAGACTGAAGTAGGGATTATATTAGAGGATGCTCCGGAATCTATCAAACAATTATGCAAATTCTTGTTGTAGATTTCATAAGTCAACAGAAAAGGAGGTGTCTGAGAATTTGATCTTTCTCCAACAAGAACAATATCTATGGCATCTACTTTGTCTGGTGGCTTATCAGTCCCTTTAGCTGCTTTGGCAACTACACCACTTGGTAGAGGAGCAATAGGTGTAGCATTTAATTCTTTCAATAGCAGCTTCTGTTGATGTTTAAGTTTGCTGAGTTCATGTAAGGAAATGTTCGCTCTAGTCTTCTTCATGTCTTCAACAATGTTATAATCCATAGGATCCGATACCACCAAAGTCTTAGATGTTGATGTAGGAGGATTAGAAGATTATGGCTGATTCTGAGTGGGTAAGGGAGAAGCTTTCTTTGCAGGAGATTTGTCTTTGGTATTTTGAGTTGTAGTTTTCTTGTTAGGAACATATTGAATAGGTTCCGATGTAGATTTTCTCCTTGTACTTACAAGCATAGCTTCTTGTTCTATTTCACTGTCTGAGTTAGGGAGAATGAAATCCCATATTCCATGTAATTCAGTTATTTCTTCTCTTTCTTCTTCTTCATCTGATACTGCAGGAGTGTCTTCTTCTTCTTCCTCTTCTGATTCTGCATTGGAGATTGAATTGGGAGGTTTAGATTCAGCTTGATTTCTCTTGAAATTTCTGAATGGTCTCTTAGTAGAAGTCTCTGTTACTTGATTTTTAATCTCAACCATCTCATTAGACATGGTTTTGAGAAATTTTTGTAAGCATTCCATGTCGTATGGATCTCTGAGTGTCTTCTTCTTTGAATCATCCTTAAAGCTGACTTTATTTGGATTTTCTTTCTTCAATGGCATTTTTCTTATCCAAAGCAATAATAATTTTTTCCACTGTAATCGCTTCTTTCATGTTCTCAGCCAAAGTCGGTTTAGCTACTCTATCAACAAAAATTGCTATGTTTGAAGGCAAAGCAGTGATATACCATTCACTTCTAACCTGATCACTAGGCTTTGATGTTGTAGGAATCTTATTCAAGAGTTTATTGAATCGGGAATTAAAATCTTTGATGGGTTCTTTAGTTTTGGTCTTTAAATTGGAGATATCATTGATTAGGGTAGCTATTGATCTATCATCTCCATACTTGGTCAAAAAATGCTCTTGGAAAATATCCCAACTTGTAATAGAACCTGAAGATAATGAAAAATACCAGGATCCTACTTCCCCTTGCAAAGTATAAGGAAATAACCTAACCACAACATCTTCATGTTCTACTGCATTCAAATTTACAGCAAGCATAAAGTTATTTATGTGCTCTTCAGCTTGTATGTTAATGTCAGGACTAAATTTTGGAAGCCATTTTCCAGGATTATCCGGTAAATCATGTAAAGGTGCAGGCATATTAACAGCTCCTGGACTAGTCCATGGTCTTTGTGCCATTGTTGTGATGATGATTGAAGAACTAGAAGAGGCAGATGTTGTTTGAGCAGATGATGTTTGGGCAGTTGATGATGATGAGACAACTGCAGTTTTCTGAGTTGGGGCTTGGGAAAGAGATGATTGAATTTGTGATGAAGAACTAATATCACTTTCTGATTCCAATGGGGTTTTTCTTGTTTTAACTCTACTAGGTAAAATAAATTCTTTTGGAGGAATACCAAGTTTTTCACTCTGTGACCTAGTGAGAGGTCTAGAAGAAACAAATTGTGAGATAACACTACCTTCAGATATTTCATACTCTTCTAATGATAATGAGAACACTTGAATTTTATGAACTAAAGCTTCAATTTCAGGAGACTCAGGAGGTTGATTGTCTGATTGGTTTGAGACTTTGGTAGTGGGTGTTTGAATATCTCTATCAATTTCTTCTCCGATGATTTGAGATGTGGAAGAAATTGAAGAAGGTGATGAGGGTGATTTGCTCTTAGAATGGCCTGTAGATTTGGATTTATCTGCCATTCATAGGTTGGCCCTCCTTCTAGCACCAATTATGTTGAAGCCTCAAAAATCGTTGCTTCAAACATTGGGGAAAAACCACCCAATCGGGACCTTAGGACAGCTCCTTTTCCGTTTGGTGTGGTGGCTCAGACTGGATTGATAGGACCAGTTTCCTAATAACTTAAATGTGTTGGTGATGGAATGATTGGATGAATGTAAAATGGGACTAAATGACCGAAATAAACTATCTAGTCTAATCTATAACTTATAAATAAATCTAGAATTAAACCCGGGTATCAAATATGAATACAACTTTAAAATTGTTTCAACTAAACCAATAACCATGAAAATGTATTATATTTTAATTGAAATATGCAGTAACAAATAAAGATAACTCTGTTTAAGAAATTAAACAGAGTTATAATAGCACATTGTATTCATCATTTTATATATCATTTGCATATACTGAAAGAGATGAATATTTCTACACACTCAGAAATGATATGTATAAAGAAATATTGTAAAACAAGTACATATAAATGATAGCAAATTTTAAAGAGAATATCTCATAACATAAGGAAATTAACAGTGAATAGATAGAAATACCATATCCATCTTGATACTTTTTCTGATGCAATTCGATATCCAAATCCAGCACTTCAATGTAAAACAGACTCCAAGATACAGAAATGCAATTCTTAAAGACAATTTTCCATAGAACCACCAGATGTGATCCTTTATAAAAATATAAGAGTCAGTGGAGTACAAAAATGTAATCTCCAAGTCAAAATATTACAAACTCAGTGCCCTTTTCTAAATGCATGAAAGGGGTTTAAATAGGAACTTTAAAATAAAACAAAATAACTAAAACTACTGCTACAGTCTATCTAATCGAAAATCTAGAAACAGAATTGTGATCTTGAAGTGAAACTAATTCATTGATTATCTCCTGCGTTTAATGTGCCCAGATGGCAGATTTTGAGCATATCTTTCACTTCTGTTGGATGACTTAGCCTTGAATGTAGCTGCCCAGTGTACGTAGCATCAGAGAATTCAGAAATGATACAATGAATAGCATTTGAAAGGAATTTTATGGCCATTTGTTGACTGTGTGGCTTGATTAGATAAGTCCATATAATATCCCATGAAATTCCTTGAAGTTTGCTAATATATTGATTCTTATTGATTATCTCTTCCTTCCACCTGGAATCAGCTTCTTTTACTTTTGGTAATTTGCCTGGGGTACAAGCTAAGATCAAATTAGTGGCATACAAGCTATCATTAATCAGTTGTGTAATATTATTCATCATACTTTTAGCTCTTGAGATGGCTCTTTCTGATTTCATCAGCTATTGTTCCCATTCTGCAAATAAACTTTCCTTGTGTCTTTCCTCAATTCTGGGAAGATTAGCTTTTCTTCCCTACTCTGTATCCTGCCATGAAAGGAATTCAAAAAAAAATTTCATCAGCATCATCAATTTCTTTCCTGAGAGTGACTGCTTCATCTATTAAAGATGATGTTATTTCGCACAAAGGCTCAACTTGTGTCAATTTTAGACAAAACTCATTTAACTACTAAGATAGTAGTTTGTTTGTTTGAAGGGCTTCAGTTTTGAATTGATCTAATTTAGGGTAATCCTTGAACTTGACCAATGCTGATTGGAATATTTTCTCTTGTTCAATATTTGCATTTTTCTCATTTTTCAAAATATTTCGTAACTTTTCCACCTCTTGACTCAATTGTTGTTGTTTGTTCAAGGCTTGTTCATCAATCTTCTTCTTTTCAATGCTAAGCTGCTCCTCTAGCTATTTAGATTTGAGCTCCTGATCTTGCAATTGTTTTTTGAGATGAAAAATATTTTGTTGATTCTCTGTGGCCTGTTCTTCCAACATAGCTATCTGTAAGTATTTTTGCTTCATCAACTGGGAAACTTCAGAAGCTTTGTCTATAGTTGCAGCACTATAGGCACCTGCGTATTGAGATAATTTGGTGAGATCCTCCGACGGATTCACCTCAACATTTTTATAAAAAATATTCATAAATTCCACTTGTGATGTTGAAATGGGTCCTGGTCAGTCCTTCTCCTCTTCCTTTGTTTTCTAACAACAGCCCTATGCTTAGGACTATAAAAGACATCTAGAGGAGGAATATCTTCTACTTTCAACATAATTTCACCTGTAGGATGTTCAGGAATAACTTCCATATCTTTATCTTCCAGAACATTAACTTGGGGATTATTTTGTTGTCCTATTTGATGGGAAAATTGCTCATATTGGCTCAGCAAATGGGAAGAAACTATAAGTTCAGAAGATTCCACTACTTTTTTAGTACTTTCTTCTCTTCCTAGTTGAGAACCTAGATTATTGCTCATATCTTCTTTTACTTCTTGTACAATAGGCTTACTGCCTGTGTCTCCTTTCTCAGTATGCACATTGGTCTCAGTACCTGTGCTTTCTTTTTCTGTCTGAGCCATAGATTGTTGATCAATATGTACATTGAGTTTACCATTAGTATTCTCTTTTTGCACATCGGGTTTACTGCTAGTGTTTTCTTTTTGCACAATAGGATTAGTTCCTATGACTTCCTTCTGTGTCTGTACATTGGCCCCGCTAGTAGATGTTTTATTAGCTGCGTTATCAGATGCATCTTCTTTTTCCTTTTGTTGTGTTTCAAAATCTTGCATAGGAATTCATAATTGATCTAGAGGAGCTTTGAGAAGTCTTTGGCTTCTAAATAACATGAATTTATTCATATCTTCAGTCTAAAATTTAGACTTGGTTAAGTTATAGACTTGGGACAAATTATCAGCAAAAACAAAAAAATCATCGAACTCATCTAGTTCATTCTCAAATCGATCAATTGAAACTAAAGTAGTAAAATCAAACGCCAACTTCTTTGGGTCATATTTCCTGCTTGGGACTGTAGAGAGTTTAAGATCTCTTATTTTGATAACCTCCTTCTCAGCATGTGTGAATTTATTAAGAGTAAAATCTCCACAGTGGAAGGGAAGAGTATGCCACATCAACTTTTTATTATTCTTCAAAGACCTAGACATGCCTTCTACTGTTAACTGATAGGAAATCTCTTGTGCTAACATTTTATCGGTTACATACAGAGGCAGAATGTGGGGTTCCACAATGCTCCCGAAGACTCTGATATAAGTAAATATTTCTTCTCCAAACTAGTCCCCAATCAAGGATATATCAGTTTTAGCTTTTTCAGAAAGCCTGGGAGGGAATCGGTTAAAAATGATTTGATAAAAATGGATGAGGAAACCATGAAAAATTCTATAAACATGCTTTTTAAAATGAACTTTCCACAAGAATTTATGATATATATGAATAGAAGCAGGATCTTTGGGGGTCCATTTCCATCCTAACATGGGAAATTTAGAGTTGAAACATAAGGCATCTAGAATATAGGCACAAAAGTAAAATGGGGTTGTGTTACCTGTGTCCTTGTCTTTTCTATACTCGAGAATCCTATTGGCTATCTTATCTGAAATAATGACAGACCAGTCCATGATTTCGGAATTTACAGCAGAATGGATTAAAGGTACCATTTGTATAGAAAACCTAGCTGCATTGTCATTTCCGAATAACCTGCACATCATTGTGACATCATAACAGTATGGAGGTGAAAGGGACTCCACAGAGTACATACCTGATACCTCATTTTTGTGCTTCTCTCGAGCTCTTCTCCACTCTCTGATTAGCTTCGACAGATTTTCATTATTTGCAGCAAATTCCTTGATGAATGCTTTGTTATAGATTTTCTGTGGGTCTAGAAGGTGATACATTGCTTTAATGTCCTCTGCTTTAAATGACCCAAATGTTGTCCCAATAGTTGAAACAAACGTCCTGTTCTGGATGGTCACATTGTCAATTACCCACCGAATCACATCATAGTACGGGATGATGTTTGCCCGAGCTGTAATTCAGTGCAGGAATGAATTCGCAAGTGCTTGAAGAGAATTTTTTGAATCGGACTCTGAGTCATCTTCGTCAGGAATTGTTTCCATCACCACAGTAATCTTAGGTTTTTCTCTTTCTATGAGGTTATATACCTCTTCCCAAGATATTTTTCCAAGACCTTGACACGATGTGTCTGTAACCAGCTTAATTCTGGCTAGTGTCTCTTTAGGTACCATGGTGAACATAGGGGTCTTTGCAGCGACAGTAGCCTTTGCTTTCCTTGATCTCTTAGACATTTCGTTGTCTGGTAACGTTTCTATTACTCGGCGAATGAAAGGGTTGGATGTTCTGTTGTGCTAAAATGGAGAAAAGGCTTTCAGAAGTGGTAAAAATGCAATAAAGAGAACAACTATACAAAAGGATTTATTCATTGTTTTCAATTTATTAACTCCGTGTTAAAACTTAATTGCCTTCTATACTAGTTGCACTCACGCATTCAAAGCAAAATAAATTGTGATTATTCATTTGATTTTTTATTAATGGTAAATGTACAATCAAAGATCGGGGTTTTTGAAATAAGAATATAAAATTTCCCTTTTGAATTCTTGTGATTGCGATGAATAAATAGTGTATGCACAATGTAAAAATAAACAAAAATACTAAGTATTGATCACATCATAGATTTTCAAAGGGACAACAAATAACATATTATGATCTCTGCCGATTTCCGATTGCGATGATGGTTTATCACATTGGCTCTTTTCGAAAGAAATGAGTTGCAAATGATAATAGCCGATTTTCGATTGCAATAACGATGGGGTCCATCGCATCGGAAATTTTAGTATCATGAGTGATTATAATGTTTTCTCCTCCGAAATGCGATTGTGATCAATTGCATGGGAGTTTTTAAAAAATATATATACAACTTAAGGATATTTGTGATTTTTGATTGCGATTACTATATCACATCGGACTTTGTTCCAATTGAATACTTTCATGTATTTTTTTTTTCTAAGTTAGGGTAATCTATTAATTAAAGAGAAATAATGTACAACTGGCCGTGGCCATAGCAGAGCCTGCTGGGAGGCATATTAACAGACCAAGACTGAAAAAAGGCTGCCCTGCGAGAGGGAAACCAGCCATGAGAACCAGAAACTAAAAAAATCCCACGCAGGGGATCGCACTGATAAGTCCAGACATTGACACAGAACAAAATAACAATGCATCTGCGTCCAGACATTGATACAGAGCGCATGACCATGACACTAAACACAGATATAATGACTTTCACGTGGCCCATCATCTCATGAGAATGAAAAAAACATGAAGAACTAGCAAGGCGACTATGCATACCCTCAGAGTGGGCAGAGAGCTGACAAAAAGACAGAGGGGGGGGACATAGCTACTCATCCGGCTCGATTTCTTCAATGTTGCAACCGAAGTCGTCCTGAATGCCTTGTGCATGAACAGCTGGTGGAGGCGCAGCGTCTTGACCCAGAATGGCCCCAGCGTCGACCTGCAAAGAAGTCCTGTTCTCAGAGGGTGAATCCTGTTGCTTCTCGTCCTTAGTTGCGCATTCATCTTGAGCAGGCGGAACAGGCGGAGACTCCGGCTTTGGTTCCTCCAGGAAGACGACTGAGATGGCGACGGTGACCCGGGGTTTGTCGAGGGCGCAGTCAAAGGAGAAGAGCGCTGTGTGAGATTGAGCTGGAAGTGCATCACCCGAGGGCGAGTCCAGACGTCGACCTGAGCGTAGCAGTCGCCCATGAAGGAGTCGGGGCAAGCTGTCCGAAGTCGCGGAGGAGTTGGACGGAGAGGAAGTGGGGGAAGGCGAGAGCCTTCTGGTCGCCCGCGAGGAGCCTCGACGGGGCCGCATCCTCTGTCTGACTCTGGGCATGTTCTCTGCGGAGAGGGAACTAGAAAACCAGTGATAATCGGTGGAAAACCTTGCAGGAGACGAGCTGCGAGTTTCAGTGGCAGAATTACAAGAGCCTGTGATGGAAATGTGGGAATTCTCTGCAAGCACCAGACAGCAGGTGTTGCAGCAGCGCAATCCGGTGAAGGTGCGAACAGAGGCCTTGTCCAGAGCGGGATTGCAGCTCGATGACAGAGGCGAAGGGGCGGACGGCTCCATGATAAATAGCAACCCCAGACTGCAAACCAATACCGCAAACCAAACCTGCATTGAATGACAAAGCATGGCGGTCGAATGCATAGCACGATAACAGCGTTCGAGGTGGCCTCGAGAGCCAGGCGCAATGAAGAAGATCGACTCCATATCCGGGTCATAAAGAATAGGCTCCGGGAAATAAATGATATCAGGTGGGCATGAAGGTTATAAGCGGGTAGGCAGGTGGCCTCCCGTCCTTCCGCCCTGCGTCCTGTCAGTCCTCCCGATTCCCATAGCACCCGCATCCGGGGAGATCGCCTCCTCTTGCAACAGAGAGTGGCACTTCCTTTTGTGTTCTTCATTCTGTATTATTTCCAATGTCCCTGCCTTGAGATTGCTACCACAATCCACCCCAAGATTAGCCAGCAAGTCCGCGACCTTATTGCCATCTCTGCGAGTGTGCTTGAACAGAAGAGCCCGATGATCTTGGAGCCATCTAGCCATTTTATCTAGACGCGCCTCTAGACGCCAGCTGCTGGAGATTTTGTGGGCTTGGGCTCCGTTGAGAAGATGATCTGCAATGTTGATTAGAATTTGAGAGTCACCTTCTATCTCAATAGGGTTCAGACCCATTTGCTGAGAGAGAAGAAGGCCTTGCCATAAACCTTCCAGCTCTGCCGAGTTATTAGTGTCCCAGCCAATACTTCCCATGTAAGCTAGCAGAGGGGAACCGGTGTGATTTCTGATGATACCGCCGAAGCCAGCTTTACCTGGATTGCCTTTTGAGGCGCCGTCAAAGTTGAGCTTATAGGTGTCCCGTGGGGGGGGAGTCCACTTAAGATTGATTTTTCCCGATTGGGATCTAGGGTGCTTTTGAGTGTTGGGCTTAATGCTGAGACCCCAGTTCTCCCATATAGATTTCTCCTTGGCTTGCGTTGGGAACTCCTCTGTACTCCAGGACTTCAAAGCAAGAGTCTCCTGGAGATTGTGACAATAATTGCTCCAAATGATATCTGTGGGGGTCCTTTGATCTTTGAAAATCCGTTTATTCCTTTCTTTCCAGATAGTCCAGAAGAGGAGGCCAGGAATGATACGCCAGAGATGATTGAGTATTTCGCTGGTGTAGGGTCGATGAGGCCAATCACGGAGGGTACCTCTGATGTCAGCATTGTTCTTACAGTTTCTTTGACATCTGAAGCTGACTTTCTCCCAAAGAAGAGAGGCCAAAGGATAGGCATAAAGGAGATGCTGCTGTGTTTCTTCATTTTCCCCACAATTAGGACAGATGGAAGGGCCGTGGAATTGCCTTTTGCGGAGATTGTCCCATGTTAGAATCCTTTGGTGGCCAAGGAGCCAGAGGAACGAGGCGACCTTAGGCCAGACACCAAGATTCCATATATTGCTCCAAAGCGGGTCCTTTGGCATGGGATCCATGCTTAGGATTCTGTAGGCCTCCCTAGTGGTGTAAGTTCCTTTAGGCAGGTGGCCCCATCTTAGAATGTCGTTATCTTGTGAGACTCTGATGCAGCGGGTATTTAGAACTTCCGTGATGGCTTGACTTTCCAGATCTGTGACGTTTCTGACAATTCTGGCGGTCTGTCTCCACTGCCGATAGCCATGATTATCGTATTCCTCCCAATGAGTGTTTACCGTTTCAAGCTGTCTCATTGGCCAATCAGGATCCGTTGAAGGATTGTGAGTGTTGATGAGCTTTGGTGATTGGTCCCAGGAGTCTGTCCAAAACCTAGCAGAGGTGCCATTCCTTATCTCCCAGAAACTGTGCTGTTGGATGAGAAGGTGGTCAGACTTTGCAGAGTTCCATATTATTGATCCATTCACATCCGGAGTCATTCTGACCAGATCATCTTGGGGTCGATTTTGTGCATATTTGGCTTTCCATAGAATGGCCCAAGGCTTTTCCGGAGCAGTGAGCCAGTTCCACCAGATTTTCGCATTCATGATGGCATTACTTAAAAGGGGATCCCGCAAGCCGATACCACCTTGCTCTTTGGGTTTACATACAGTGGACCATTGAACAAGAGCCCATTTTTTATTGGTACCTTTAGAACCCTAAAGAAAGTTCCTTTGGAGGGCTTTGATCTTAGTGAGGACCCATTTGGGTGCCGCTAAGATGGAAAACAGGTAAAGAGGCATGGCTTGGAGAACAGACTTGATGAGGACCAACCTTCCAGCTAAGTTGAGGGAGCGGAAAGTCCAGGAGGAGAGACGAGCTGCCAATTTGTCAAGGAGTGTGCGCCAGGAAGCATGTTTAAGCGGAGAGGCAATGAGAGGAGCGCCGAGGTAATGGGAGGGGAGGGAAGCTACTGAGAAGCCAAGAATTTGGGAAATGGCCAGTTGTGTGGGGGGAGGGGTATGAAAGAAGAAGATTTGGGATTTGGATTTGTTGATACTGGTTCCGGACGCATCAGAGAAGACTTGCAGCAGGGAATTTAACTGGGAGGCTTCTTGAACAGATGGATAGCCAAAGACCATATTGTCATCCACGAACTGTTGGTGGGTGGCTGCAGGAGCATTGTGGACAGAAATGCCTTGAATTTGTTGATAGCTTAAGGCAGAGGAAAGGAGTCGCCCCAGACCTTCCGCCATCAAAACAAAAAGGAAAGGAGATAGGGGATCTCCTTGACGGATGCCACGAGAAGGGGTGAAGGTGCGGGAGGGAGTTCCATTGATGAGGATGGAGAAGAATGAGGAGGAGATGAGGCTGTGGATCCAACGAACCCAGGTGGGGGAAAAGCCAAAGGCCAAAAGCATTTTTTGTATATAGATCCAGCTTAGTTTATCAAAAGCTTTGGAGAGATCGATTTTTAGAATCATACCTGCTTGTTTGTTCTGCTTTAGCGAATGGATGATTTCATGAGTGTGAATGATGCCGTCCAGGATCTGCCTGCCTTCAACATATCCGGACTGCTCTGGAGAGACAAGGAGGGGCAGGAGCGGTTTAAGACGGTTGGCAATGACTTTAGAGATGACTTTATAGATCACATTGCAAAGATCAATGGGTCTATATTTGTCAGGAGTGTTGGCTTCTTCTTCTTTAGGAATGAGTGCAATGAATGTTGCATTTAAAGAGGGGAGAAGCCAATGCATGACCCTGGATTCTTCAAAAACCAACCAAACTTCCTCACCTATGAGGTCCCAGAACTGATGGTAGAAAGTAGTGGTGAACCCATCCGGCCCCGGAGCCTTTCCATATCTAAGATGCTTCATGGCGACATCAACCTCCTGCCTGGAGACAGGGCGTAAGAGCAGCTTATTATGCTCTTCAGTGATGATTTTAGGAATGTTTTGCAGAATTTTGTTGATAGCTAAGCTTCTGTCCCCTTGAGGTTCTTTGTGCACTGTTTGAAAATGTTCTAAGAAAGCTTGCTCAATCTCTGCATGTGCTTCTACTTTTTCCCCTGCTTGATTCATGATGGCAGTGATAGAGTTATGCATGCGTCTTTGAATGGTAGTTCGGTGAAAGAATTTTGTGTTCTTTTCACCTTCCTTCAGCCATCTGACCCTGGATTTTTGCCTCCACAAGGTTTCTTCTTGTTTGGATCGGTCTTCCATTTGGGCTTGAAGTTGTTTCTCCCTTGCCATGAGATCTTCCGTGTAACCATTCGTTATGATTTGTTGCTGTAGAGTTTTCATTTCTGTAGTGAGGGCTTGCTGCGCCTGAAAGATGTTGCCAAACGTATTGTGATTCCAATGCTTGATGTGGTGCTTTAGGCATTTGAGCTTGTACTGAAATTGATACATATTTGACCCTTCAGGCGGAGATAAGGTCTTCCACCAGGCTGTGATGAGATCCTTGAAAGCGGGATGGGACAGCCAGAAAGCTTCAAAACGGAAGGGACGTTTTCTAGAGTCTCCCAGACGCTACCATTGTAGGGAAATGGGCCAGTGGTCCGAGCCGCTGTATGGCAGAATGGATGCCGAGATATCGCCCCCTAGATACACCGCATTATCAGAAATAAGGAAACGGTCCAGTTTGGAGGATATGTGTTGGTGGGCCGATCTACGATTACTCCAGGTGTGGATGCCGTTGCTGTACTGAAGATCAATTAGCGAATTATTTTGTATGAAATCCTTGAAATGAAGACATTCAGGATCTAGCTTAACTCTGCCTCCCTTTTTTTCCTGTAGGCAAGTGATCATATTGAAATCCCCACCCAGAATCCATAGCGGATGGGTCCTGTTACTGTTTAAAACCTCCAACGTGTCAAGAAGAGCCATTTTGCTGCCCGATTCCTGAGGGAAGTAAACGTTAGAGAGGTGACCATGGACATTGGTACCTATGATGTGAAAGGTAGCTTGGATGAGATGATGGGCCGCGTGAAAGTCATGGAGCTTGATTTCTTGATTGTTCCAGGCTATAGCAAGCCCTCCAGAAGCTCCAGATGCATCGACTGCCACTGAGTGACAATCAGGCCAAGCGCTGGAGAGAATTTTTCCTAAAGTGTTGCTATTACATTTGGTTTCCTGTAAAAAAAGAATATTTGGCTTTTCCATCTTTAACATATTCCTGATCATTCTGAGTTTCCCAGGACTATTTAGTCCTCTGACATTCCAAGAGTGGAGCTTCATGGATCACTGTGGGGGAGGGGCTTGTAATACTTGGTCAGCTTAGCATATCTTCCTGACTCAACCAGGAGTTTCCCTACTGTAATAGTGCGCTCCAAATCCGATTTTCGACCTCGTTTCTTGGAGTCCTTATTGTATTGACTGCCATCCCAACGACTGCCTGGCTGTATTCCCAATTCTTTTTCTTGAAAAGCTCTGGAAATGATGACTTCCAATCTATCTAGCTCTTGGTCTGGAATTTTGTCGAATTCCTTTCTTTTGCATGCTAGTTCTAGTTCAAGAATATCTAATCCCATGAGATCTATACTCTCCGGTTCGACCTCCATGTTTTGCGTTTGACTATTGCCTTCAGTGTTCAAGGATGAGATGCGGTCTACATCCATTCCGTTCGGCTTCCAAGCTGGATCAACAGGGGTTTCCTTTTCTGAAGGTCCAAGGCCCATCGAGGCCGATTGAGAGGGTTTGGAGCCAGGAGGAGGTGAGGGTGAAGTAATAGTGGTCGGGTGGGTAGAGGGTTGGACATCAGGGGGTAGGCTTTCCGGATTGGAGGCTAGGATTTCAAAACTATTACTGGTGGAGGGAGTGGAGTTGGAATGGGTTGGGGGTTTTTTATTAGCGGAGGGTTTTTTATGGGACCTTCGCCGGTTGGTAACCTTTGTGAAGCCATCCGGGTCAGAGTTATCAGAGGGATTGGGGCTGTGAGGCTTGGCATTTAGCGGGCAGTCTCTAAAAAGGTGACCATGAACATGACATTTGCGGCATCGGAAGGGAACATGCTCAAAATCCAGAGGCTGAATCCATTCATAATCATCGTGAAAGAGACTTACCGAGTCAGGAAGGGCTTGATCCAAGCGCATGTAGACACAGATGCGGGCATAAGAGGTGTAACGGCATAGCTTGGTTTCTTCCGCAATTTTGATGAACTCCCCTAAACCCTTGGCAATGTCTTTGAGGGAATCCTCGTCCCAGTATTCCAGGGGGAGGGAGTAAAGACGAATCCAGACTGGGGCCCAACTGAAATCCTCTTTGTCGGGGTTGAATCTTTCAACCCAGTCTCTGAGATAGAGGCCGGCAGAGTTGAAGAAGGATGGACCCTCATCCAGGACTCTGTTCCTGTCCTCAATGCAAGTGAAGATGGCAGTGAAAAAACCTTTGGGGCCAAGTTGGAGGTCGACCTGCCCTTTAGGTTTCCATTTGGCGGCTATCCATCCTTGCAGAGCTTTTTCTGTGGGCCAGAAGCCTATGAATTTACCGATAAGGGCATGGTCCCTCATGTACTGAATTCTTCCATTGATTCGATGGCTGGGCAAGTCTATTTTTGGCCTTTCTGCAGCGATTGGTTTGCATGTGGACGATTTGGCCTGGGGCGTCTCCGATTTTTCAGAGTTTTCTGTCTGAACCTTTTTCTGCTGGTCAGACTTGTCCTCTTTACCTTCAGACTTGTTAGGGTCTTCCGTTTCCGTAGCTTTTGTGACAGTGGGTGCATGATTTGGAAGAGCACCATCCATTGGTATGTCGTTTTGTGGGGGGGAGGAGCCTTCTCCTCCCCCATGCGGGCCTGCCATAGCAGGCGCAACAGAGCCCGATCTCAGCAGAGCGGAAGGGGCTTACCAGAAAGTAGCAGCAGGGGCTGCAGGTGTCGGCGCTGAAGCTGGAGCAGAAAAACCCTAGCGCGCATCAGAGCCGGTCCATCGCTAAAAAGAATACTTTCATGTATTATGTTAATGTGATAAAGTCTTTATATCTCATTGGAACGTAAAATTTTCAATGTTGCATTTGTTTATATACACTTGCTATTAAAGATATGCAATACATGCCCTTTTATCAATGAACCTTTGTTTTTTTATTCAAAAATGATCAGATTTCCTCTAAATTTTTATTCTTATCTAAAGAAAAAGGGGACCTATTTCTAAATGAAATTTATTCTAAAAATTAGAAATGGGGAGGATTGTTTTACCGTGCAACAGAACCCTAGATATGTTTGTTTACACAATACAACAATTGAGCTGCATCCATACACCCGAAAAACTTATGTAAATTTTAATTTAAAAATATAATAAAAGTTAAAGTTTAATCGTAAAGTATTAAAATTCTTACAAGTACCTAAGAATTGATATTCATCACAAGCTCAACTGGAACTATAGCATTCAGAAAAGGATTAATGGGGGGTGGAAAGCTTATTTTGGTCTTGAAAATAATTGTAAAATGGAAAACCTCGTAATGTGGGATAGAAAAAAGTTCCTCTTTGAAACTTTAGTCACTATTGTTATCCTAGATGGATGTGAGGTTTGGGGTTGTAGCATCTCTAGAGAATCCTAGAGAAATATTGAGCAAATAGAGAAGTGTTTTATAATGTATAACCTTAAAATTAAAAGCAATACACCCTATCCTATTCTCTTTATAGAAGTGGGTCTTTCCCCTATCGAGAGCCTAGCTATGACTAAGCTTCTGTTGTACAAGCACAAGCTCAATAACATAGGAGACCATAGACTTCCTAAGCTAGCTTTAAATTCTAGCCAAAACCACCTAAGGCTTAGAAGAGTTTGGTATAAAGACACTAGGGCCTGGTTAAACTATTGGGAGATCAACGAGAATGTTGCATTGCAAAACATTAATAACATTAAAAAAATTGTTACTTCTAAGTTCAAAGAAAAAATGTGGTGTGAGAAATATCTAGCAGCTAAAAGAAAATTAAGATATTATAAGGAGGTCATTAACCCCACCCTAAAAGATCAAAAGTATCTCTTTGTTTTAACTAGCTCAAAGAAGAAAATTAATATAGCCAAGATTAGAACGAACTCTCATGAGCTCCATAGTGAAACAAGTCGTTGGACAGTTCCTGAAACACCGTGGATGGAAAGGATCTGCCATCTCTATGAGAATATGAACATCAAGGATGAAAATCACTTCCTCTTAGAGTGTCTCACGTAAAACCACATTAGAGCTCAATTTCATAATCTTTGTTGCAATACTGACCTTCCTAGCCTTTTAAGATGTAAAAATTATAGTGAGCTCGGGAGGCTTCTCTCCAAGATTTTAGAGCATAAGAATAAAATCTTAAATCAAACTAAATAACTCTTTTCTTTAGGTCCGATAGACCAAATATTGGTCTCATTGGACATTAACCATCATCATCATCATCATTAGCTTGTTACTCAATTCCACTTGAAATCACACCTCTAACCATTAAAATGTTTTCACATTTATATATCATAAACCGAATTTCAGAGACAACACTCTGATGAAAATTTTCTTAATTAAACGGCACAAATGCAATTTCTCTTTGAATAGCCAGCAAAGAAATTTCCATTTCATTGATGTGGCTCAGTAGCTTCACTTTTCCCTCTTTTGGTAGTTTGGGACATTCTTCCACATTAAGCCACTTAGAAGTCACAAGTAGTTTCAACTTAGCAGACTAAGTATATATCAAGTATTAAGGAATTTTTAATATGAATAAGCTCAGGCTCATGTGTAGAAGGAAGGCCAACATGCCTAGAGCTAAGTATCCAAGTGCGCCTGCAACAATGGTTGCAACAATGGTGGTTACATATGTTTTACCATCTTCCTAGAGCTTTGTAAGACCAAAGTTAGGCATATACTATTGATCAAGTTTTGTATGAAATTGTTGTTAGGGTTGCTACATTCTTGAACATGGAAAATGAATTTGCTAGGAAGAGTAATTGTTTTCTTTTTATGCATCCAATACTTCTTCAACATCTCTTACTATGGAAACAAACCCCAAGGTTGTGAGGAGAGATCCTTGTAAGAAGCCCGAGGTTTCAAAGTCTGCTACCGAGATTCCAAGCATCATGCTTTCGACTAAATTTACTACTAGTGAAAATGCTTTGAGGTATAAGCATGTTTTGCACAACCTGTCAGCGACTAGTTAGCTTTTTTTCGTGGTCTTGATTTTTGTTCTGCACTTCATGTGTTGTTTAGAGTATGATGTTATGCTAGGTTAAATGGCCATGAGATTTGATCTTGTGCTTGAATATTGTAGAAATGGAACTTTATGTGACTAGATGCATGCCATGAGATTTCATCCCATGTTCACAAATTGTAATTTGGGTTTTATGTGTGTAATAAAGGTCATGAGATTTGATTTTGTGTATATATGTTTATTATTTATCCACTATTTGGTCAATTTTTCATCTATGTCTTGTGTTGTATTTAAGGATGAAATTTTTATGCTATTTGGAAATTTTCTTATCAAAGTCCAGTGTAAATCAAAATAATTTATTTATTTTTCAATGTCTCATTGTCAAACAGGGTTTTGCCAGTACAAATTGCCTACTTGATGTGATTCTATCCTTCACAACTTAGGTGGTTTTGGCATGTCGATATGTCCATGATGTCAGTATGCCCTACCTTATGTCTGGTTTTGGCATGTTGGTATTCCCTACCCTATGGGCCGTTCTAGGTTGTGATTATCATCTATGTGATGGTGCAAATTCTATTTTAGGTAATGGCATGTCCCTATTTGCTATTTTGTTCCACACTAATACCCCTATTTTTAAATTTTGTCCCTCTTAGCATGGAGGAAAGGTGTGGTAGTTCGGGTTCCTAAAGGTTAGGAGTTAGGTGTGACAGGTTGGGTATGTGGCTTTGTTATGTCCCTATATTAATAGTGTAGTCCCTTATTATGTTAGTGTAGCCCCCCTTATTGTTATTGTTGTACCCCTATAACGCCCATATTGTTATTATTGTGCCCTTACATATTATTGTTAGGTCAGCTAGGATTACATTGTGGCCCCACTAGGATTACATTGTGGCCCCATGGACTCTTATATATAGAAAGGAGTTTTTTTCATTTGTATCATCCAAGAATTGTTCATTCATGTTGTGTATTGGAGGTTGCCCCCTCGAAGTGCCTTATTTCGAAGGCATTGATATCTCTTTTCTTCTCTTTTTGGAGCCAGTTTCACAACATTTGGTATCAGAGCTTTCAGATTCTAGAGTTTCGCTTCTCCAAACAGGTCATCGTGGCATTTTCGCTATAAATTTTTGTCTACAAAGGTTCAGAATCGGAAATTTTTAGAGTGCAAAGCCAAAATCCTGAGGAAAATCATAAAAACATTTCAGAGCTTGGTTCACAATATTTTCGGAGATATGATCTGTGCAAGTTAGGTCATTTTGCAGGCTCCTAAATATAACCTAAACAGGTCATCGTGGTATTTTCGTAATAAATTTTTTTCTACGAAGGTCCAGAAGATGAAATGTTTAGATTGCGAAGCCACAATCCTGAGGAACATTGTCAAAAAATTTCAGATATTGGCTCGCAATATTTTCGGAGATAAGATTTGTGGAAGTTAGGGCTTTTTGAGGCTTCAAAATTTCATCTCAAAGAGGTGATCATGGGAAAATCTTCATATCTCTCTCTCTGAGCATTGGATTGGAATGCTGTAAAAAGTGGTTACAATTACACAGACTGTAGTTTTTTTTTTATCAATTTCAAAGCCAAATGAGGAAAAAGTGACACGTGGCAAGTCGTACAAGTTCACTCTACTGAACTAGTCCAAAATTGTGTCATTGCGGGAGATTGGACATAACTTTGCCTTGAAGAATCCAAATCAGATCATACCTGTGGAATTTTAAAGAAGCTTCAGAGGGCTACTACAGGGCTGAATTTTAGATATTGATGATCCACAATTATAGAGATAATTCAATTTCAATATCGAGCTCCTCAAAAGAAATTAAAAGCCCTCAAAAAGCTATACTATGACACATGAAGAGGAAGAATTGCAGTATGAGATATCAAAATTACGGTACCAAGTGCAACAAATTTTGATCTTACGAAGAGCAACCGAAGATGACATAGATGGTTTAAAAGCAAAAATGGAGGCTAAGTTGGATGGTTTGAAGGATCAAATAATAGCTAATATGGATGATAAATTAGTGGAAGATCACATCGAGCATCAACAACAAGTTCTCCAACTCTCAAAGGATAACCTAAATTTGGTGCAGAATCTAATGAAACAACAGGAAGATCAACATCACATCGAAAGAAGTTCTGAAGCAGTCACAAAAGTAAGAACTCTACAAATACGATCAATTTCAAAGTATCTCAGCAAGTGGAAGAACTTTCTTGTAGAAGATTCCACATAGGAGGATGAGAATTTTATACAGAAGCATCAAGAAATAATCAAGTGTTGAGGACAACACTTGTTTGAAGGAGAGGAGCATGTTAAGTCCCTATATTAATAGTGTAGACCCTTATTATGTTACTGCAGCCCCCCTTATTGTTATTGTTGTACCCCTGTAACCCCCATATTGTTATTATTGTGCCCTTACATATTACTGTTAGGTCGGCTAGGATTACATTGTGGCCCCACTAGGATTACATTGTGGCCCCATGGACTCCTATATATAGAAAGGAGGTTGTTTCATTTGTATCATCCAATAATTGTTCATTCATGTTATGTATTAGAGGTTGCCCCCTCGAAGTGGCTTATTTCTAAGGCGTTGATATCTCTTTTCTTCTCTTTTTGGAGTCGGTTTCACAATATGCTTCGTCAATTTGGAAGCTTTCTTTATCGTAGAATTCTTTAAGACTCTCTTATAACACAAAGTATGTTACTAGAGTTGCAAATTTATTACAATGGGACCTTCCTTTGATGAGATATCATTCCCCATGAATGAATATTTGTTTCATTCTGTGATCATTGTCTTAATGTGTAGTGCATG
The DNA here is from genome assembly GCA_034641835.2 of Pinus albicaulis. Classification (NCBI taxonomy): domain Eukaryota; kingdom Viridiplantae; phylum Streptophyta; class Pinopsida; order Pinales; family Pinaceae; genus Pinus; species Pinus albicaulis. The sequence continues at coordinate 337,842 of JAXQQM020091605.1, forward strand.
AAATTGGGAGATTTGTTATAGGGGCATATCCATATGTTACACCATCATTCTACCTTAATATTTGGTTCATTGTGTGATCATTATATTGACATGTAGCGTAAAAAATTTTACACTTCATAAATAATAAACATTTGGATTTAGGTTTCCTCATTTGACTTTGATGTATTTGGTTGTCTGGATATATAAAATTTCTAAGTTATACGAGCAGACCAATAAATATGGATGATCATGCTCCGCTTTCGCGAACCAACATTGGGTGTTCTAGAGATAAACGTATTTTTAGGGATGAATCCATTGAAGACAAATTGTGGTGGGGAAAAAAAGTATTAGGCGCAATTGATTATTTTTTTTTATATATTTGTTAGTATGAAAATGGAGGCTTAATTCGAAGTTCTAAATGTTGGGATTGCGATTATTTCAGCGTTGAATTAATTATTGAAAGAAAATCATGCATCCTTTTTTTTATATATGTAAGGGGTCTATGAATATCAAGATGGACAAGCATACTTTCCTTGACAACCAAGAGAGGGTTGTGGAATATGTTGTGAAACCAGCTCCAAAAAGAGAAGAAAAGAGATATCAACGCCTTAGAAATAAGCCACTTCGAGGGGGAAACCTCCAATACATTACATGAATGTTCTTGGATTATACAAATTACAAAACCTCCTTTCTATATATAGAAGTCCATGGGGCCACAATGTAATCCTAGCCGACCTAACAATAATAATTTAAGGGCACAATAATAATAATATGGGGGTTACATGGGTACAATAATAACAATAAGGGGGGCTACACTAACATAATAAGGGACTACACTATTAATATAGGGACTTAACATGCCCCTCTCCTTCAAACAAGTGTTGTCCTCAATGCTCGATTATTTCTTGATGCTTCTGTATAAAATTCTCATCCTCCCATGTGGAATCTTCTACAGGAAAGTTCTTCCACTTCCTTAGATACTCTAAAATTGATCGTACTTGTCGAGTTCTTGTTTTTGTGATTGCTTCAGAACTTCTTTCAATGTGACGTTGATCTTCCTGTCGTTTCATTAGATTTTGCACCAAAGTTAGGTTATCCTTTGAGAGTTGGAGAACTTGTTGTTGATGCTCGATGTGATCTTCCACTAATTTATCATCCATATTAGCTATTATTTGATCCTTCAAAAAACCCAACTTAGCCTCCATTTCTGTTTTTAAACCATCTATTTCATCTTCAGTTGCTCTTCGTAAGATCGAAATTTGTTGCACTTGGTAACGTAATTTTGATATCTCATACTACAATTCTTCCTCTTCATGTGTCATAGTATAGCTTTTTGAGGGCTTAATGGGTATGGAATTATTTTTTGGAGGCTTTATAGAACCCAATACTGATAAAAATTCTAAAATATGCCCTTGGAATCACTTCAAACTTCTTTTTCAAACAAACGTTATGCAACTTTAAAAACCAACTACACACCTTTTACTTTCTTTTGAGGAGATTGATATTGAAATTGAATTATCTATATAATTGCAGATCTTGAATATCTGAAATTCATCCTTGTAGTAGCCCTCTGAAGCTTCTTTCAAATGCCACAAGTCTGATCTGATTTGGATTCTTCAAGGCAAAGTTATGTCCAATATCCCACAATGACCCAATTTTGGACTGGTTCAGTAGAGCAAACTTGTATGACTTTCCATGTGTCACTGTTTCCTCCATTGGCTCTGAAATTGATAGACCTAAAACTACAGTCTGTGTACTTGCGGCCAATTTTTATAGCATTCCAATCTGATGCTCAAAGAGAGAGCTATGAATATTTTCCCACGATCACCTCTTTGAGATGAAATTCAGAAGCCTCAAAAAGCCCTAGATTCCACAGATCATATATCCGAAAATATTGTGAACCAATATCTAAAATGTTTTGATGATGTTCCTCAGGATTGCGGCTTCACACTCTAAAAATTTCAGCTTTTGAACCTTCGTAGAAAAAAATTTATTACGAAAATACCACAATGACTTGTTTAGGTTAAATTGAGGAGCCTGCAAAATGACCTAACTTGCATAGATCATATCTCCGAAAATATTACGAACCAAGCTCTGAAATTTTGCGACGATTCTCCTTAGGATTTTTTCTTCGTACCCTAACAATTTCAGATTCTAAAGCTTCGTAGAAAATACGTTATAGCAAAAATTCCAAAATGACCTGTTTGGAGCAGCGAAACCCTAGAATCTCAAAGCTCTGATACCAAATGTTGTGAAACCAGCTCCAAAAAGAGAAGAAAAGAGATATCAATGCCCTAGAAATAAGCCACTTCGAGGGGGAAACCTCCAATACATTACATGAATGAACAATTCTTGGATGATACAAATGACCAAAACCTCCTTCTATATATAGGAGTCCATGGGGCCACAATATAATCCTAGTGTGGCCACGATGTAATCCTAGCCGACCTAACAATAATAATGTAAGGGCACAATAATAACAATATGAGGGTTACATGGTACAACAATAATGATAAGGGGGGCTACACTAACATAATAAGAGACTACACTATTAATATAGGGACTTATGAGAATATCTCGATTCTCTAGATAGGTGGATTAAAATATTCAAGGCTGAATATATATTCATCTTGGGGAATACTCACTCTTTTTTTCTGTATATGCAATATTTCTAATAACATGTTTTTTTTTTTTACATCTCTTCATAAATGATCAATTCTTGTACGGGGATCTTGACCACCAGATCAAAGTTAGAATTATCTGAACTAGAAAAAGATTCCCAAAATTTTTGATATGGTGGTGAACTAACACCACCTATCGGAAACTAAATGTCACACATTGACATAAAAATTAAAAATTAAATAATTAAATTATTGTAATTGAAAAAACACTTTACTCACCTCAATATTTCTTTAATTTAAAACTACCTTACTCACCTCAATAACCATGATAGTAAGATATACAACTAGTCACTCTAGTGAGTAAATTTGAGATAGGGGATTGGTAAGGTGATTAAATTTTGAAGAAAAAAAATTGATAACATGTTGGAAAATAAGTTTTGAGAAAAGAGATTAATAACATGTTCATATGTTCCCACTCTATGCATGGTAAAGGAAAAATTTTAAATTCTAATAAATTTCAATATAAAAATAAATACAACCTGGCATAAAAATATATAGGTTATAAAAATAATCATCATAAGTCGAACACTATGAGTAAAACATGACGCAAAAAAGTATTTATAATATAAAATTGAGGGAAAAATTATAATATCAATTCGAGTACTGCATTGGAAGGCAACTTTCATATTGACCAAACAAGGCAAGTGTCACTAGAAACAACTTTCACATTGAGAGCCCACGTGAGGCATCATAACTCGAGATGGTCGTGTGAGCGGTGAATTTGATGAACAAGTCCTATCTGGATGAACAATGTAATCATATGTAATATATTATTAGCCTTAAAAAAAAACTTTGACAGAAAAAACATGTGAAAAAAATTAATGCGGAAAAATCTATTGGTGAGTGGCAAGAGATTACTACATAATGTTATTTCCAAAAGTAGTTTTATGGTTTTTTCTAATATATTTCACAAATTTTTATCTTTTTCTTTTTATATAATTTGTTTCATTAGATACATTCAGCGTTGCAATGACATCCATATACCTCTTCATGGCATGGACACCCTACTCATTCATTCATTGGCTTGCAGCAGAGAAAGTTATGATTTGGGTAACATATGATTGAAGTTCTAGGTGACATATCATATGACATCTATCGACGAACTCACACATTCAGTTAGTTGTGTATCGACAACATGAACAGTAGGGTTTTTAAGTTTCTTTTAGTGCGAATCGCTACTTAATCTGCAATTGGGGAATTGGGTCAGTTCATTTGTGAAGGAAGGCACATAGCCCAGATCCTTGAGAATCTAAAACATAAACTTACAACACTGGATGACATAGACGTAGAAGTTATTCAATAATCAATGGAATAAAAACTATCCTACAGTGAAAAATTTGTAATGTGTTTAAATTAACAAAAACTCTATTACAAACGTGTGGCCCTAAATTTATACAAGCATGGCTAATAAAAGCATGGCTAAATTAAGGGCATCAAACATGTCCAAAAACACAACAAGATACTGCCCCATTTCGTCCTCATGCCCAATTACACCCAATTATCTATTGGGAATAATGATCCAATAGTGGTGCGAGGCCTATGGATTAGAACTCCCAATGAATAGAAAAGGAACAAAAGGACTTGAGGCTATGAATCATCTTTTTGACTCTTTTCAATCTTAAACATTCATGATTCATATCACATTTAAATATTTGGTAAAATAAAGCAAAATTGTGAATTTAAAATTAAAACACATATAAAATTGCATAAATTTATGCATGTATGCAAATAGTCAAAACAGTTCTACATGACTAGTAGGTATGGACATGAAATTTTAAATAGTAAATGTTAATCCAACCATCCATAGTGAACTACAATTCTTCTATGTAGTTGTTGGAAACATTTAGGATTTTTGGGGAAAATATATTGTACAAAATTCAATTTTCATTTATTCAACAAGATTTTTTGATGTGCACTGTATATTCTCATAATTTTAGAATAATTGAGTATTAACGTTGTACATGTGCTAAAAAAATATAAAATAAACCCATTCATCTCCAATAAGTAAATATTTATGGCAATATCAACACCATCGGCATAACAAATGTTATTGACTTGTCTGATTTGTTTTCTATGTTGTTGATTACTTGATCATTGTTGCGTTGATGAATTGCTAGAGAAACCAATCCTATGTTACGATGCATAACCATTCCAACTCTTAGGTGCTCTATTTGGGTCTATATTTATTGTGGAACAACAGTTGACATAGATGTGAAATGAATTAACTCTTAGCTTATCTAGAGGAGTTCGTCACAAGAAATGCATATTAACATCCAACTAATATTGTTAATAGATTTTCAAAAAGCTAAATACTTATATTAGCTGAAAAACAACCTAACATCATTCTTTTGACAAACAAAGAATCAATTGATGAGGGTTTTCATATAAAAAGAACAAGCTAAATCAATCTTAGAAGCTACCCCACGCTTTGACACTTGAGCTTATATTGCCTCATACAATAAGCCAAGGGCTCTTAAGCATTCATGACTTGTATTTTAATTGGGCCTTACCAACACAATATCTTGCATACATGACACACTGGATGAAAATGACATGAATTCTACGCGAGTGAAGTGTATGCATACAAAATGAAGCATATCACAACTAATCAATATTTAATATTCATTGCTTCAAAAATGTAGAATACTGATACAAGAAAGAAGAGATGACCTATAACTAATAAGTTATTCATAGGTCATTAGCTATGAGAAATATGTTGGTATATATGGTTTTCAAATGTAACACTTGCACAACGAAACAACAAGGATCGAAGATTCAAAGGATGGGGAAAAAATCATCATCCATGATAGGTATTATTCTTTCAAACATTATATGTTTCCTTGATTGTTTGAAAATAAAAATTTGTGCACTATTGCATGTAATTATGGAATTACATTGTAGCTAATCAATATGTAATATTTATTACTGGAAAAATGTGAAACAAAGGCACAAGGCATAATGGATGACCAATAAAATTTAGTATTTACCTATAGTTATTGAGGGCCATTGACTATGAGCGCTATCATGGTATATATTGGTTGTAAACATAATATTTTCATAACTAAGAAAACAAGGTCAAATATTCAAGCACGAAATAATTATCCTCATCATTGATTGGAATTTTTTCTGCAAACGTTGTATTGTACCTTAATTGTTTGAAAATAACAAACCTTTCACTTTTGGTAATAAATAAGACCCTAACTTAAGTAATGGATGTGATGCAGAGATGCCTTATGAGTTATTTCAATACTTTTGTTGATGCTAGATCCTATGATTGGTAATATTGTTGGCTCCATGACAATTCCTCTAGGAAAAGGGGCATTAATACAACCCTAAAGTTATTTGAAAGATACATGTGCATGAATTTCTGCATAGAAACTAAGAATGACTTCCCATGGAGTGCATTCCAATGCTAAAACAACAAAATCACAAAAGAGTAGTTAAAATTACACAGTGAAATTGCAATAACTCAAAGTATATTACTAACAATGTTGTCTTGAAAAAATCAACATTTTTGAATAGATATGCTAGCATAATTTTCCTATGCAATACATTGTGATATTTCGTACACATCAGTAGACTTGTAATCTAAATGTTAAATGCCTTAATACTATTAGAGAAAGGTTTTTCTTTGCACCTTTCTAAGTTTATGGAGGAAGAGGCTACATATTCTAGTTAAAAATATAATGATACAATCTAAATAACAAATCCTATTGTGGAAAACTTGCACAAGTTGTTGGGAATCCATGTTAAATACTAGAAAATGACAATAGATACTCTAGCTAAAAACACACTAAACCCTTTTACGATATATATTGGCCTCAAATTTAAACACTTTCCACCAATAAATTATGAAGTGAAGAGATGTCATATTTTATGTGTACTCGAAAAAGTTAACATATTACCAATTTTTATGATGGTTTAAGTCTTACTAGAGCCAAAAGTTGGCTACAGACATAAAAGTAAAACTCTTCCTTCATCTCAGATGGAGAGTCAAATTAGCAACCTAAAGCTAGCCTTCCTTATACTACTAATTAGATTTACAAAACTCCTACAATAGTTAGAAACCATCAATTTATATTGTTAATATCTAGAACTCAAAAATTATATATATGTAGGTGCTTAAATTATACAACTGTGGTCAAATTCAACTATGGAAAAATCGGATGGTTGATATTATAATTTCATTAGATTCCTCTTTCCCAGAGGACCAAAATCGACCTATAAATCGCCCCAATCGGTTAAGCAGAAGTTAAGTTATGAATTATTTTATTATTTTATGGGCCAACATAACCACATGTTGATTCGGTCAAAGCCCCAAGCAGTCCCTCACAAAGTTATAAATAGAAGAGACCCCAAGGTCATTTACATTCATTCGCTCATGATATCTTCTTCATGTTATTTTGGTTTTGGGTCGTATTTTCTGTTTTTGGCTCGCATAGGTACGTCAGGAGAGGCTCGTGTAGTGGATGGGGATCACAGACAGAGGCTTGCATTAGATCTGGGTCTCTTGAGGCAGAGCCACGGGCAAGGCACACTGAGGTAGCGACCAAGCTAAGGAAAAATCATGGGCTGGGCTTGTTGAGGTCATGACTCATCTAGTAAAGTTTCTGGTAGGACAGCTTCAAGGTGTGGCGAGGGTGCAGGATTTGACACAGAACGCTGAGGTAGCGGCTCAGAGCCCTTCAGCCGCTGGCAGAGCATGTTAAGGCCGCAACCAAGGGTTTTTCTGAGTAGATTTGAGTTGGGTCAGCTTTGGTTGTTTGTGTAGTGCCTCCAGACATTAGTCATTCAGTCACATTTGTGTTAGAACAACCATTAACAGTCTCCTGGATTCAAATCTAGGACTTCATAGTTGAGATCACTTGGTGATTCTTCAAATCCATGTTCTTGTTGTTGTAGATATAAAGATATGCAGATATGCTCTATGCATTTCCACTGCAATATTTATCTATAGTCCTCATTCAGTATCAACCATATTCATCAGTTAACTACAGCCCGTGTCAGTGCATTTTAGTTCTCAGATTTAGGCTCCTTCAAGTAGAGGTATGGTTATGATTTTGTTGTGCATATTCTAGTTGGAGATATATATTTGTGGATCATTGTAATATTTTTTGTTGAATAATTTGATGACGATCTAAGAATAATAATTAACAAGGGTTTTCCCCATAGTCGGTTTTTCCCTGATCTCGAACCAATCTTGGTGTCTTGATGTGTTCATGCTTCTCTTCCTTTGATATTTTTCTTTCCACTGCTTAGTTGATGATGATGATGATGGTATTGTTATTTTTGCATAGTTTCATATTATGAAGGTTAATAATATAGATTTGTACAATGGTATAATTATTTTGGGTGAAATTAACATGTTATTGAAGAAATGTAACTATAAAACTAAAGAACAATGCTTCTCTATGAAAAATTAACATGGTATCAGAGCTGGTTGAAGAAACGCCATGGAGATCACCCCAAGGAGACACTTTTATGGAAGCAAGTAGAGGATGGTAGAGACCTTAAATAATTCTAATTCATGAATAAAACCCTAGGTAGTTAGTGGATAAGGGATTGAGAGAAACCCTGTTTTATGGTAAATTCTTGAGATTTGGTGTATGAAACCCTCACATAGCCTTTGTAAAGATGCTCAAGTACTTGGGATCGATTTGATAGATGACCTAGTTATTGATGAAGTTTTTGATTGAGGGCAACAACATTCTATGGTCTAAGGATGGATCTTGAAGGTTGGTTCGAGAGGGAGAGGATCATCTCTCATTGAAAGATAAGTATTCCTTGGCTTATGATATTACTCTTGTTTATACTTATGGATCTAATTTTTACGATTATTGTTTCTAGTTGTTACTTCTTGCATGTATATTTGAGCACCTATATATTTCTAACCTTCATGATGAGATGTGATGAGTGGATCCCTCTTGAGGATCTTTAGAGATGCAGGAAAGATGGCTAGATCTTGAAAAGTTAAATATGGATAGATCTAGAAAAGGTAAAGAGGCACTTGAGCACTACAAGCTGCTTATGTGAAGGTGCACATGTAATACCGCAAGTAATATTATTTTAATGTTATGATTAAGCTACAACATTGGATGGCTAGGTAAGCCCTATGTTATATTTAGAATGTTTCCTTCTTATATGGCTCATGCATGCATATAAAATTGATTGGGATTTATGTTTCCTATGATAAAATGGTGCACCTGGTAGTGAATGTTTTGATCTTGATTCTGCAATGATACTTATTGCTAATCTTGGATATAGTGGCATAGATTGATTATTTGCTAATATCTATTGTTTTTTAGATCATGATTCTGACTCTAGTCTATGGTACTCTTGACTCTTGATATGCATAATATTTGTTGGATCTCTTATATAAGGTTACCTCATTTATATGATATTGATAATGCTTGTGATAAGCATGATGAAATCTCATGGAAAAAAGAGTGATTTCATTTTGTTGGTATGTTAAATAATCTAGCTTGATCCTATTGATTATGATATGCATGCTATTGGAAACTGTGATGATAGAGGCATAACTATGAGTTTGATGTTTCACATATTTGAATATCTGTGGTTATATCATGCAGTGAAATTAAATGCTCTAGCTTGATGTATTGTTTTTGGGTTCATTAGCCTATTGCCCTAATCGTTCAATTCCAACCCTTGATGAAATATTTATGACATGATGTTGATGATCATGATAGATATGTGTTTATGATCTAACAAATTTTTTGTTGCATGACTCCATGAAAGACAGTTTGATGACATGAAAGAAGTGGATTCTCATTCAGAGGGAGAATCTCTCTCCTAAAATATTCTTACTCATGTTTCAAAGTGTATGATCTATTGAAATATGATTTATGAGTGTTTGGCATTATTGATCTACAGCAGAGGTCTGACCCTCATTCTCAAAAAGGAAGGCTCATAGATGTGACTATGCCTGATAGGCACATAATTGAAGTTTTGTACAATGAATTCAGGTTATACTCTGAATCCATGGATCTATGATTTGTCTTGCCATTGTAAATTGATTTTTAGAATTGTTGGAATTGAGCATGAAATCATATGGTCACTTGGAAGATGTCAGTTCTGTAGATTTATTGTAGATGCCAATAAGATCTGTCGACAGGGAAAGTTTTTATGTTTGAACCAAACTTGTGTGTGCAGGTGATCGAGACATTCATATGGATATTTCATTATGGTTGAGGATTTTGATACATGTTTTGGTTGATTGATATTGATAAACAATGTTTGGTACTTTTGACATGATGCTTAATGATTGATTTATGTCTAGAATTATAGATCTTACCAAGATCGCACATTTGAAACTATGGTATTATATTGGACTCCTTGTTCCTAGAAAAATGGTTTTTGTGACTTAGTACGAATATAAATGAATTAACCTTGATGTGTATGCACTTGCATCTAGTGATGGAAATGTCCTGTAATGACATGTTAAATGATAGACTTGAGAGCTTGACATGAAATGAAGTCAAGACTTGATACGTGATCTACCTGTCTCTAGTTGAAATAATTGATACTATGAAATCAATGTCTTTGATAGTAGTTCTTTCTGGTCTCTAAACTTTGATGAGCTGATTTTGTTGACACAGCCTTGATTTGTGTAAGTTTGGTTATGTTGGCATGGTAAGGCATTATGCTCGTAGAGAGCGTTGCGTGATGCAAGCTCCTTGATTCAGATTTGTTTATATTTGATTGTTATCTAGTGAAGTTAGGATAATGAGTTCCAAGGTATGGCCTTGATTTTGATTATGGCTTTGATTATACATACTGATAATCTATCCTAAACAAGTGATGAGACTATGAAAATCCAAGTAAGAGGGAGATGGCTTCTGAATATCGTAATTATGTATCATGGCATGATGAATTTATTTCTGGAATTTGGGAAAGAAATTCCATATTGCAAGACCATTGAAATGTCTTTGTGTAATGTAAATCCTTGGACACTCTGATTTAAAGTTCAAATTTTGATTGAACGTGACATGGCATCTGTTAGTTGGTTGAAGCATTGATGTTCTGTTTTGAACATCCATCTGTATATGATATGTATATAACATGATTAAACTCATGATTGAGCTACTTCACTCAGAATTTCCACCAAACATCTTTTATTTTTTATACTCTTAAATGTTGAGATATCTCTCCCATGATATGCAGTTGCATGAATGAATTGATGATGTTTGGGATTAGTACTGATGAGCACATTTGAATGTTGCCTTAGTATGAGATCTGCCATGATATCTTGGACGAGAGGTCCATATCACGACCAAGGTCAGGTACAATGTTGCTAGCAAGGCTAGTTATAAGGGATGATGTAGAAGCTCCTTAGAGAGATGACCGAGGATGATTTGGATAATACATGGATACACTATGATGAAATAGAATCCCAAATGTGTATAGTTGGGACTGTGATTTCTCCATTTATTGAGACATTGCAGCTGTTCAATGCAAGCCTAGGCTTGTGACTGACACATCTGTGAGAGGGAGGATGATTATGGTATCCATGTGTTGCTGACACCTCAGTGAGAGGGAGGATGATTATGGTATCCATGTGTTGCTGACACCTCCGTGAGAGGGAGGATGATTATGGTATCCTCTTATGATTGGTATCTTGTTTTGATTTTCATGTTTATATATGTTATAAAATAACACTTGATTTTATGTCCTGCAGGAACAGGAATCAGCAGATACCATATGAGAGCAACGCTGATCAAGGAAACTAAGCCAACTCTTCCTCCCTGTTTGAGCTCCCATGATGAGGAATTGAGATATAGGGCTCCTGGGTTGAGGGAACTCTGGACAATAGGGCATATTTCCTATCTGTTACCCATAGGGTTGAGATGTTTCTCCCTATCTTCATAGGGTCAGAGAATGTTGGCCCCCTGATTTTTCTTTGTGGAGTATACCCCAGTTGGCATCATACCCACAAGCAAGGCTTGTCGAGATTACTGCTCTTCATTTTTCCAACGAGTTGAGAGTATACTTCGAGTGTACAACCCAAGGAAATTATGATTCAAGTGTTCTACCATGTGACTATTCAAGGTCATCAATGGTAATATCAGTAGGAAATAGGATGGGTTGAGATAACCCTATGTGGTTCTAGGTTGAGAGTGATATCCCTGATGTGATACCAGGGTCGAAATGGGATCCCCTGCATGGATGGATATCCTATTTCTATATATGGGGTTGTAGAGGCATAGCTCCCCCATGAGATTATGGGTTGAGATGCACTCCCTAATGCGGTTATAGGTTGAGGTGTACTCCATGTTGATATGCTCTTCGATGTTGATTAATGATGATATTTCGAGTAGTACCCCAATGGCAGAGATTCCAGGATGATATCTTGATGGATAAAGGATGGTAGCCTAAGCTCCCCTCCTATGAAAAATTATTCTTCTAGATCCGAGAATGTTCAACATATGAGCAGGAATAAATACAAGAAATACAACAACAAATGATCTTAGAAGGTTGCACTACAAAATTTGTATTGGAAGAAGGTGTCATGTTGAACAAGTTGGAACAACATAAGCAAAAGGAAGAGATGCTCTGGCAACAAAAATCAAGAGGTCAATGGTTGAAAGAGGGTGAGAAGAACTCTAAAATTTTTCACAGATACTTGATTCAACATAAACACTTTGACATAATTTTTTCACTCACAGGTAGAAATGGCTCGAGAAAACTTCAACATAATGAAATTGAGGAGGAATTGAATGATTATAATAGGGATATAATTTCAAAACCCTCTCTAAATAGGTAATCTAATATTAACAGGGTTATGACTTGTATTCCAAGAATTGTAAGTAAGGAGAATAATGATGCTTTAATGAGGGAGATATCATTCCAAGAAGTAGAGGAAGTGATAATGGAAATACCTCAAAACAAAACACCTGGTCCAGATGGTTATACCACAAATTATTTCAAGGCACGCTGGAGTTTTTTATTTGTTGAGATTCATGAGGTGGCAAAGGAATCTAGGTCACTTCAGTTGATGTGGGGAGGATTGAATGTCACTTTTATCTCTTTAATTCCTAATGCTAGAAGATCTAAAGACTCTAGTGGATTTAGACCCATTGCATTAAGCAATGCAATATATAAGGTACTTGCTATTGTTATTGCCAACCAGTTGAAACCATTATTGAAGATCGTTATTTCACCTAAACAAAAAGGCTTTATGGAGGGTTGGTAGATCTTGGATGGTATTATCACAACCCATGTAAAATCCACTCATTGAAAATTTGAAAGAAACCAGGTATGATGATAAAGCTTGATTTGTCCAAGGCCTACGATAGGATTATTTGGGATTATTTATTGCAGGCCTTTGATGCTTTTGGATTTTCCTAGCAGTGGATTTCTTGGGTGAGATCTCTCAGCTCCACTCCTTTTTATTCAATTTTGATTAATTAATCTCCTTTTGGTACATTTAACTCATCTCGTGGGCTTAGGAAACATGACCCGTTACCTCGTTTCTTATTTATTTTGGCTATGGAGGGTTTGGGACATTTATTTAAGGATTCATGTTCCAAAGGGGTGATTAGAGGGTTGCAGTTATTTGGTGAAGATCTCCCAGACCTCCCAGTGACTCACCAACAGTTCGTTGATGATGTTAGCTTATTTTTTCAATCTAGTCTTAGAGAAGTGAAAGAGGTTCATTTTCAGATGTCAAATTTTATGGATGCTTTAGATACACTTATCAACAATGAGAAAACACATATTTTATTTTTTAACTATAAAGAATAGGTTCAAATACATTTGGCTCATGTGTTGGGTTTTCTAATAGCTTATCTCCCTTCTAAGTACTTGGGGGTGCCCTTGGTCCTAAATCCAGAAATGATTTCATGCTAGAAATACCTTCTCTTGAAGCTCACTAATAGAATAAATAATTGGACATTTAAAGCTTTAAATTTGGTTGGGAGACTAATTCTCACTAAGTTTGTGCTTCAAGCCATTTTTCTTTATCATATTTTAGCTATGTGTAACACCCTCTTCCCATATCTACCTAAGTAACCGACCAACCAAGGTAAACATGTGACGAGATGCTACTAATATGAGATTAAACATCCTAGATGACCTTAAGGAATTGGAACTGATGCAAACAAGACAAAAACACCTTACACAACCTCAAGAACATCCCCAGGAGGTAACCCAATCTCCCGAACCCCTAACTCCTGAGGGAGACTGAACTTTTGACCATTTTGTACCATAGTCATAGGCATTCCAAGGAAAAGTAGTGGTTGGGAGTCTATAGTCGTAGGAAAACCATAGCAAGCATGTGGCTAGGGCCTCAATTGGTTAGTTATGTGCCTGCAACTCTGGGATTTGTGCCACCTTCTCAACCCCAGAGCCCAAGTCACTACCCAACACTTCATGAAACTTTAGGAGATGATAAATAACATTAAAACAAAGGTATGAAAGAAATCAAATCACTAGGAACTCATATGGACCCTTCCTAGCCATGACATACATTTCGTCAAAAATGTTACAAACATTGCATCTACAGGTGTAAACAACATATTTAAACATAGGGGTCTCATACTTATCTGAGAATCACTAAAGAGAATTTATCCCTTACATCATTAGCAACAATAAAATATATTTGACCATAGATCCATTATGCATTCATTCACAAGTAAAAACATGGATAAAGCCATACCGTCACTGATAATATACATGCTTATAATCAACATAATAACAACAGGAATACCATGGATACAACAACAATAGAATTCATATAATAACCAATAAATTTTCATACCAAACATCGAAGGAATGAGATCTTCATCAATTCATGTAAAACCCAACTAGAGATGGGATTTCCATGTTCCAACCAATCATAGATTAGCTGATCAAAGTCTCACTTCACCCAATCACCATCGTGCCATATGTTGGGCCGTGAATACGACCACTTTTTAATACTTATTTCATCCATTTTTACTCTTCTTTATCATGTCATTTATTATAATTTATCATATAAATCCATCTTATAATGATTTATGCTCTTATGGATGAATATTATTTCTTCTCCTTTATTTTTAATAAATTGATGATTATTATGCATAATTTTATAAATGATGGTTTATTAATATATTATGTAATATCACTCACCATTTTAGCCTCCAATATATTTTCCAGATTGTAGATTTGATCTCCAAATCATCATCAAATATTCCAACTCAGAAATTCGCTAGAATAAGAAGTGACAGTTTTGCGGTTCAGATTCTGGGCAAATGAAAAAGAATCTGGAAAATATGGAACATGGGTTTTGTCCAAAACGGGCCCAATTAAGTTTTTTTAAGAATGGTTTGCCCAAATTCGGCCTATATTGAGAGAAACGTAGGGTTCTTTGAACATGATTTTATCAGATTTGTTGTTGTGGCCGTCCTCCAAATATTAGCTGCAAAGCCAAATTCGCCTTGCTCTTGTTGAAAGATTTTTGTAAATGTATTTTCTGGTTGATCAAGTTGTTGGGAACAATCCAATATTGTTATGGGAGATCATATTTGCTATTTAATTTCTCTTCCTTTTGATTATAAAAGGAGAGCATGTATTGTGTATTGGAGAACATTGGATGATTATTGAATTCCTCTTGTAACACTGTAATTCCTTGACTCTTGTGAGCAAAGAGCAATTGATGTAAAAGCTATTCATGTTTGATTAATACAAAGAGGCGTTCTCGTTCCATTTCTCAAGCTCTACAATAGCTCAGCGGCGCTTTCACCGGTGGTTGAGGGCCCGGCCCTAGTGGAGCGATCTGTTGTTTGTATTTCTATTATTTTATTTTTGTTGTGTGATAATTGCATTTATATTCATTACGATTACAGAGTTATTTTATTTTTGTTGGATTGAATTCAGATTTGATGTATACGTTAATGAATTGCACTGCTACTCTACTTTAGCAAGGATCATATTTACTATCTTATTCATCTTGCTATCTTTTATAAAGCATTACTGTTCCATTGATTTATGATTCATTCCAATGAACTGTTTCGTAGTCTTGATTGTCGACAGGATTGGAGTATTGAGATTATTTTCCTCATTGCGTTAGAATTAGAATTGTTGTTCATATTGCTGTTCCATTTCTGTTTATTGTTTATTTCTGATTCATAGCTTCATATTGTAATGAATGGGAATTCTGATTAATTTGTACAGAGATTCTAGTGTTAATTTCCTTTTCCAGTTTTGTTCAGCTGAGTTATTTTTATCGGCACGTAGAGTTTTCTTTCATTTTGATTGCTTTAAGATCACCAACTGTAGAGGACACTGGTTATTGCTTCCAAGTTCCCAGATTGGTTATCTTGCATCGATTTCTAAGGGAAGGAGTTATTGCTACTGTATCCCTGATCGATATTTTGCAGATTGGTTTAATTAAGGCTTCAAAGCATTTCCATTTATGTTACTGTAATTAGATTTCATTTCCAAGCATCCATTTACTCTTGTATTTCGAACACTGTACTACATATTGCAAGGTATTACTCTTGGATAAATTGCTGCCTCAGACTGAGTACACTCTTGAAATAAAAAGTCGCTCCCGGATTGATAATTAATGTGAGATAAATAGGTATTAAAAATATACCTTTTATACCTCGACATTTTGGCGCCGTTTCCGGGGAGAGTGTATGCCATTTAGAAAGAGTGATGCATATTTAATTTTTTTCTGCTTGGGAAGAATTGGGTATTAAAGATGGAAGGTAAGAACCTACGCACCAAGCAAGAAACACACTTGTTCACTGGCCCGCTTCACAGCAGAATTGAGTGAAAGATTAAGGTAGGAATGAATGCTTGCGTTTTTTTTGAATTTTAGAGGTAGAGTATTTTTTGAGAAAAATCTTGTAATTCCACTCGAGTGGTGATGTAAGCACCACCCATTTCACTAACCAATTGACAGGAACATTGGAAGGAGGATCCTTAAAGAAACACATGAAGAACATCTTCTATTATGGTAAGAAATGGCTCACATTGCAACTTTTGAATTCCCTATCAAAGATCTAGGAGGAGTAACACAAATGCACATAATTCCCCCATTGTCTCTACCAAATTTTCATGGTTTGGAAAATGGAGATCCAAATACATTCTTATTTGAGTTCGAAATACTTTGTAGAGTATATGATTATTGTACTAACGACCAAAGATTGAAAGTGTTTCCTCTTACTCTAAAAGGAGCAGCTCTCCGATGGTTCATGAGCCTATGTGGGAACTGCATCAAAACATGGGAGGACATGAAGAACATATTCTTGAAGAAGTACCAAGACTATTGCAAATCCAATGAAGATATTTTCGGTATGATACAAGGGGAATATGAAAGCTTGGAAGACTATGTAGAGCGATTTCGATATAACCTTCAAAAATCAAAGCATAAGCATTTGGAAAAAGAGATCTTGAAAACACTCCTTCTTAAAGGAATCAAAGATGATTTTTTAGAACTCTTAAATCTGATAGGAAAAGGTGATGTTTTTCGGTTATCATATGATGATGTTTGTGAATTGTGCATAAGGTATTTAAGAGGAATTTCCAAGGCTGGTAAGAATTCTAGAGAAGTTTCTTATTTCTCTTCCAAATTTACTACAAGAACAAGAGACATAAGAGCTGAAATCAAGGTTTTATTTGAAAATTTTAAATATGATTTTATTAGCTCTCTAAAGTCACAATTGAATGTTTTGCAGGTTCAGAGAAATCAAGAATTTGATGAAGTTTTTTGCCCTCATTACCAAAAGGAGCATCCCATAGATACTTACTCTTCCTTATCTAGGATGGAAGTAGCATATCAAAGAGATGGGGAAGCTACAACAAGGTCAAAACCATGGAAATCATGGCCTACAGGTATGGTTCAAAACACTTCCTCTCCATTCTCTTACTTGCATAATCCATTATGGAATACTCATATGTTAGGGCAGCCATGCTAATCTCAATATAACCACCACCAATCTTGTCTACAAGTTTGGCATGGTTCATCTTATGATTGCATGACTACTCTCCCTCATCTTGTAGCACAAACACATCTTCCAGCTCTTCCACAATATCTTGCTTGCCCATCAAAATCATCCACTCAACACAATCAACTACATCATCAAGAGGCTCCATTCCCTACACAATCTCCTGCTCAACTCATTCCACACCCTCACCATAATAAACCAGTACAACATGCTTACAGTGTTGAACTGCAAAAATACCCACCCTTCCCACCCATTCTATCTCACATGCACCATTGGAGAAAACTTATACTGAGATTCAAAATGTACCAAATCCAAAAATTGTAGAAGTTATGAAAGAAAATGAGGTCTCTTCTAGCCTGCATCAACAAACCATTTTAAAAGCTCAAGAACTTTATGATATGGTGGTTATGGAAAATCAAGAAATTAAAGGATATATTGAAGATTGGTTTCACTCCATCATTTGTTCGCAACATCACTCTATGCTTCAACAATTTTTGGCACCATCTTTTCAAGGGAAGTTGGCTTCTCATACCCTAATTTTTATCAACATACATTTTTCAAATTTGGGTATGTATATACTAGAGTCCTTATTTCAGAAATGGCTCCACTGGAAATACTCTTATATGTAATCATATTCATTCTCCAAATAAGAGTAGGATAGTGGAGAAAATAAAATAAATAAGGAAATAAAACAAACACATTTTTTTTTTTTTTTGTAAAAATAGTTGTTTTTTTGTTGCAACACGATGTGGAAATCAACATTGATGATAAATATTCTAATTTATTTGTGTATGTAGATGAATTATATTGAAAAAAACAATTCTACAAACACTTATATTCATTTTTATCATCAATATGGAAAAATTTCTTGAATATCATTTTTTTGGCTTGCAGGCTTGATGAAATTCCTGAAAACAAAGTTGGGACAGTCATGTTTTTGGGGACCAAAAGTGAATATTTTTAAAACAAAAATCTATCCTAAGTAGCTCTTGATGTCTACTTTCTAACCCAATTTGAATCACTCCATTTTGATTTGAAACAAAAAAGTTAGAACCAAAACATTGACAGGGTGTCTAGTAGGAAACTCAACAACAGAGTTGGGACAGTCAGTTTTTGGAGGCCTAAATGACTATATTTTTAAAATCTGTTTCTATGAGAGATTTCTCTATGAATATAGTTTACAACTCAATTTGAATCACTCAATTTCGATATCGTAGCAGGAATTTACAACCAAAATACTGACTTCCTATCATAAATCAGCACTCTTAAAACTATGTTTTCTCGGCTGTTCCTTAACATATTTGACCCATCAATTCTTCTTTTCTTCAAAACCTATTTCTATTGGAGATGAAAAAAAATGAATCTAATTTAATCTCCAATTTGAATCAGTTCAATCTGCCATCAAACAAAAAATTTATGCTTGAAATATCAACTGTTGATGTAAGCTGGAAAATCGAAAATGACTCTATTATGCAGGTTGTTCTAAGAAAATTTGACATATCATAGCATTGAATTTTTAAAACCTGTTTCTATTGGAGATAAACCTTTGAATTAGCTCTCATTTTTCTTTGGAATCACTCAAATCCGATAAAAAACAAAGAAGGTATGATTAAAACACTGCTGGTTAGTATCGTTGACCACTGCTCTCCCGCGGGTAGCAAATATAATTTGTTTTAATTTTCCGTGGACTTGTTCTACAGAGTAAATACTTGTTAGTTTTTTGCATACTTCTTGGATTAGAGGAGCCCGCACACCTCTATTTATCCATGATTTAATGTTTTATTGCAAGTAGACACTCGTTTTTTGTAGGTCTTGGCAGAACAAAGAAGGTCAATTTATGGACGAGCGATTCTGGAGAGAAATTTTAGTGAAACAAGGTCATTTCATTCAGTTCATTACCTAACATATTCATAACAAAAAGAAATGAAAAATTGGTTTCCATTTGAAGATTCATGTCACTGCTGCCAAAACATCTGTCAAAAAGATCATTTTTTTCCATTAACAGATTGATATTCCTTTAGGAAATAACATCATAGCTGTTGTAACTTAATAAAGTGTTGTTTCTTTTCTGATTTCTTTTATGTTTTTTTGTTTCAAGTGTTGATCCCTCTAAATTGTAGTTTCTGTTCCATTTGCAATTGAACAATAAGGACCCCACCATGCAAGTTTCAGTTACAGAAGGCAATTCTTCGGCAGCACCAATTCTGTGAAAAAAATAAAAAATAAAAATAAAAAAAATAATTTTTCTTGAAACATGTACATAAAGTTTGTTTTTTTTTACTTTGTTTGTTTTTTTTTATAAAATTTTATTTCTTGAACCATTCTTACTTTGTTTGCTGCGAATTTTTGTTGTTCCTTTCCAAAGAAACAACACTTTTGTTGTTCATTTCCAAAGGAACAGCAGTATTGTTGTGAGCATTTTTGCTGTTCCTTTCCAAAGGAACAACACTTTTGTTGTTCCTTTCGAAAGGAACAGCAGCGTTTTCGCAGATTGTTTTTGTTGTTCCTTTCCAAAGGAACAACACTTTTTGAGTGCATTTTTCTTGTTTTTGAACAACTTTTTGAGGATTTTTTTGAATTTTTCATGACTTTTTGAAAGACAAACATACAATTTATGGAAGGATACGCAATCATACAAATTAAAGCTTACTGTAATCAGCAAATCAAAATAAATCTTCATTTTTAAGAAATTTGTTTAGTAATGATCAGAAAAAGGAAAAAGGGACATAATCAATAACATGATCTTATTGTCTTATTACCACTAAATTCATATGATCGATTATATTTATCATGTTGGTTCTATCCCATATTTTATAACTTTCTTTGATTTTTATTTATGGAGTAGGAACAAGGGCATATTATTTTCTATTGAGCTGTTCAGACTTCTTCCACCATCCCTACTCTTAAGGAGTGTTGAGCCATCATTTATGAATAAATAGGAAAGTGCTATATGAAAAGAAAAATATTTACATATTTCATTAATAATTTTATAATTTGGCAGATGGAGAATAGGGGGTCTCATCAAGAGCTGGCCTACCATGTTCATAAGGAAGCAAGTGAAGTGGCATTCCCATCATGGCCACCAAACCAGGGATATGGTCCAATGGACAATTGAAATTAAGAAGTCCTTGGAACAGGAAGTCTCATCACGAGCCGGTCTGCCCACTTTTCACTTCTTCCCAGTGAATGGCATTGTGATTTATCTGGTCACCAAGCCAGCACAATGGCTTCCGTTATGACAATTAACAAGCACTTCCTCAGCATAAATAAAGGACAATGATTCCAAGGGTGAGAGAGCAACTCTGTCAAGGTTATGGACATCTGTGGGCAACATAGCTCTGTTGATGGTATTGGAGTCACATTTATACACATCAATAGTAATATTAAACCATTTTTCCTATATCTCTATTTAAATATCAGATGAAAATATGAATTCTTAACCTTTTATTTTGAACCTATTAAGTGGGTAATAAACGCATTTGTACTTATGTTTATCTTAAGCTGTCCCTTCTCCTTATCCTTGAATCATTACAAAACACTTCTATATCTGTTTACGATTTATCACATGCATGGATTTCAATAAATGCTATAATTTCATTGATTGTATCATAAGTATGTATGCATTTCCATGTTGTATAATTGTTGTGTAGTACGCTGCCATTTTGCCACAATATTCATACTGCATTTCTACAGAATTTTTGCTGATTGAGCTTTTTGCATGCATCTTATCTATTGCCATTTAAAACTAAAACTGTAGATTCAAGAAAATTGGATACAGAATTGTGATATGTTTAAAGGAGAACAACAAGTATTGGGGAAAATTCTATTCGCAGCACGACCACACTATTGCAATTAACAGCGAAGGCTCGTAAACGCGCACAATTCTTCAGACATGATGTGCTTACATGGCTTCCACCTTTTGCATCACTTTTAGTATCCGCTCAGCCTACATTAGCTTCAACAAAGGCCAGTCCCTACATGTCATTCCACATTTTTCAGAGGTAACACTTGAGGTAAATAGCATAATTTTCTGATTTATTATAAATTTAGGAGAATTTCATGAACATCCATTGAGCATTATTTATCATCATTCATTCCACATCTTTACCACTTCCTATTTTTTTAGACATGTTTCATCATTCAGTTTGGGGGAGTGTTGATTTCCTTCATTTATTTCTTGTGACCATGTCACTAATATTCTTTATCATCCATTGATATTCTTATTCATTCTCAACACCTCATTTATTTCATGTTGTTTTACACCAAGCATAGATTTCAACAGATTATAGCAACCACCTCTCTTTGTTTTCTAGCCTTGCATGAGGACATGGTAATTCTTCAGTATTGGGGGCGGGGGGGGGAAGAGAGAATTGCTACACATGATGGATGTTTTTTACTCTCTCGTTTAAGGCATACAATTTAATTTTTATACAGTGCAGGAATTGATTCACATATATCTTCAAAACTATGAACTAAATTCTTGTGATTTCTGGATAACAAAGAGGTATCATTAAAATACACAAACCCAGATAATTTCACGCTAAATTAGTTCATAAAACTTCAAAAATTATGCACTATCACCTACAACCATTTTTTTATATCTCATGATCCGTGCATCAAAACAATCTGATTTTTGAGAAAATGGTTAATGAAGTTTGATGTTACTTATGTCGCATTTTCTGCAACTTCATATACATATAGTTGAATGTCAACTATAAAAAATTTTATGCCTTCATCAAGATTGCTAAAATTGAATATTCATTATTTGAAGAAAAATTCATTTGTTCCATCCATTTCATGAGTCGGGATGAACAATTTTCTTTGCTTGGTTAACACATGGGTTTTGTCTTTGGGTTGCATGAGAATATACAATATATTCAGTTCTGGATTGCATGAGGACCCGCAATATATCTAGTTTGGGGGTATGTTGGGCCATGAATATGACCACTTTTTAATACTTATTTCATCCATTTTTACTCTTCTTTATCATGTCATTTATTATAATTTATCATATAAATCCATCTTATAATGATTTATGCTCTTATGGATGAATATTATTTCTTCTCCTTTATTTTTAATAAATTGATTATTATTATGCATAATTTTATAAATGATGGTTTATTAATATATTTTGTAATATCACTCACTATTTTAGCCTCTAAGATATTTTCCAGATTGTAGATTTGATCTCCAAATCATCATCAAATATTCCAACTCAGAAATTCGCTGGAATAAGAAGTGACAGTTTTGTGGTTCAGATTCTGGGCAAGTGAAGAAGAATCTGGAAAATCCAGAACATGGGTTTTGTCCAGAACGGGCCCAATTAACTTTTCTAAGAAACGGTTTGCCCAAATTCAGCATGTATTGAGAGAAACGCAGGGTTCTTTGAGCATGATTTTCTCAGATTTGTTGTTGCAGCCGTCCTCCAAATATTAGCTGCAAAGCCAAATTCGCCTTGCTCTTGTTGAAAGATTGTTGTAAATGTATTTTCTGGTTGATCAAGTTATTGAGAAAAATCCAATATTGTTATGGGAGATCATATTTGCTATTTAATTTCTCTTCCTTTTGATTATAAAAGGAAAGCATGCATTGTGTATTGGAGAACAATGGATGATTATTGAATTCCTCTTGTAACACTGTAATTCCTTGACTCTTGTGAGCAAAGAGAAATTGATGTAAAAGCTATTCATGTTTGATTAATACAAAGAGGTGTTCTCGTTCCATTTCTCAAGCTCTACATTAGCCCAGCGGCACTTTCACCGGCGGTTAAGGGCCCGGCCCTAGTGAAGCGATCCGTTGTTTGTATTTCTATTATTTTATTTCTCTTGTGTGATAATTGCATTTAGATTCATTACAATTACAGAGTTATTTTATTGATGTTGGATTGAATTCGAATTTGATGTATACGTTAATTAATTGCTCTGCTACTCTACTTTAGCAAGGATCATATTTACTATCTTATTCATCTTGTTATCTTTTATAAAGGATTGTTGTTCCATTGATTTATGATTCATTCCAATGAACTGTTTCATAGTCTTGGTTGTCGACAGGATTGGAGTATTGAGATTAGTTGCCTGATTGCGTTAGAATTAGAATTGTTGTTCATATTGCTATTCCATTTCCGTTTATTGTTTATTTCTGATTCATAGCTTCAGATTAGCAAATAGATGAGTTACAATTGGTATGCATAGGAATTACAAGCTGTTGTTCCTTTCCAGATTTTGTTCCTTTCAGTTATTTTTATCAGCACAAAGATTGAGTTTTCTTTCATTTCGATTTCTTTAAGATCACCAACTGTAGAGGACACTGGTTATTGCTTCCAATTTCCTAGATTGGTGATCTTGCATCGATTTCTAAGGGAAGGATTTATTGCTACTGTATCTCTGATCGATGTTTTGCAGATTGGTTTAATTAAGGTTTCAGAGCATTTGAGTTTATGTTGTTGTAATTAGATTTATTTTCCAAGCATCCATTTACTCTTGTATTTAGAACATTGTACTACATATTGAAGAGCATTACTCTTTGATAAATTGTTGCCTCAGACTGAGTACACTCTTGAAATAAAAAGTCGCTCCCGGATTGATAATTAATGTGAGATAAATAGGTGTTAAAAAGATACCTTTTATGCACTCAACACCATATTCCAAGCATGAATGTGGGATCTCACCAAACACATCAATCATAATCAATCCAGAGCTTCCAGAGGCCAAACCACCTCAACCCTCAGCGAGTGACTCCACCTCACAGTCAAACATCACAACCATCACGGACTGGTCTCTATCCAATTTTTTCTAGGGCTCTAGAGTGTTTGTTCCAACTAGGGCTTCCAAGACCAGTAACTCAACCCCAACTGTTACAGGGCTTCCATAGCGCTTTTCCAACCATGGATTTCAGGACTAGTAACTCAACCCACCTAGGGCTTCCAGAGGATTTGTCCAGCCAAGATTTCCAGGACTAGTAACTCAACCCATAGTTGTCTGTCGGGCTTCCAAAGCATTTTTCCAACCAAGGCTTCCAGGAACTAATAACTCAACCCATAGCTAAAGGAATCATGAGAACCAACAAGAAAAAATCAATGGAAATAAACCCACAACACCACGGCTAACCAGGAAATGGAAAGGCTAGGAAAATCCACATGCATACACCATGCATGACAAAACTAGTGAGGAAAACATACATGTAACGCGGTAACTGCAATCAAATACTATTGTAGCTGCTGATCTCGATGTCCACTTGCGCTTTCTTGCTCTTCCTTTGCCTTCTTTCTCCAATCACCAAGTATCCAGACTCTCCAAGAGTGCTTCAAGAAAACTCTAAGTATCCAAGAGTATGAGAAAGAGAGAGAGAATAATGAGAGAGCTCCAAAAAATGCACTGACAAAAGGTACCAACTTATCCTGATAAGCCTTTTTATAGAAGAGGCCTCTATTTTATTCATTTTCTATTATTTTCCTTCATTTTCCTCCTCACATGCAACCTATGACCTTTCATCTCACTTTTCTCCTAATTTCCATTATTTTCATAAATAAATGTGTCAAATATGTCCTTTTCCTTTCCAAAGACTTTTCCTTTTCCTTTGCTAATTTCCTTAGCCATAATAAACCATATGAACACCTACACTCGGATGTTTTTCCTAACATTCAACTTGGAATACATTTCCCATCAACCGTGGTTATCATTTTAACTTTATTATATGGAATTGTCACCATAGTTGTTACAAAACCCTCCCCCTTGGGGGACACTGTCCTCGGTGTTCAATCACACATATCCCTCAACAACACCACTGAAAATCAAACATACTTTCCATGGAGCTTCATAACATAGCTTGATGCACTATTTACAATGATCACCCTGCTGAAAGAAAACCAACATGACACCATAACAACATGAAAACTATAATGACATGACACCATACCGCTTATTGGAGCTTTATACATAGCTCATGGTGGTATTTACATCCACATACATATAAGTACATATACTCAAACATCATGTCAAAACATACATCAAAACATCATCAAAACATATACCAAACATATACACACATCACACCAAAAATTTCTTGCCTCAATCGGCAAACAAGGAAGGATACATGGCCTGCATCTGATCCGCCATCTCCCATGTAGCTTCATCAGGCCCAAAGTTCTTCCATTTCACATTAACTTTCTCAATTGATCGATTATGGAGAATGAACATATTTGTCTGCAAAATTCACTATGGTTCCACTTGGAACTCTCCTTCTGGCTCCACCTATAATAAATACTAGTCAATCACATGATCAACATATTTAAAATATTTCTTAAGAAATGATATATGAAAAACATCTCGACTTTCACTATGGAAGGCAGTGCAATTCAATAATATACTAGCCCAATCCTCTCAATGATCCTGCAGGGTATAAAAAAACTTGGTGCCAGCTTGGCACATGATCCAATCTGCAAGGAGACCTTCTTGGGCTTGAAATGCAAGTACACTTGATCCCCAACCTGGAACTCCTTGAAAAACCTATTTTTTTCTGCATAACTCTTCTGCCTATCATGCATTTCTTTCAAGCTTTACTTGATCACCTACATTTATTGTTCCATTTCTGAAAACATATATAGTCCAATCAATACCCTATTAACTGGATCACTCCAACAGATAGAAGTGTTGCAACTCTACCCATAAAATGCCTCAAATAGACTCATCTTTAATGACTCCTGGTACCCATTGTTTTAGGCGAAATCTACCAGTGGAGGATACTCTTCCCACTTGCGTTGTTGATGCATCACATACATCCTCAACATATCCTATAATATCATGTTGACCCTCTTAGTCTTCCCATCTGTCTATGGATGATAAGTTGTGCTAAAGGCCAACTCGGTGCCCAAACCTACAAACAACTCCTTCCAAAACTTGGAAGTAAACTTTGCATCCCTGTTGGACACAATATTCTTTAGAACACCATGCAATCTGAATATATCTTTGATAAACACTTCTGCTACATCACTAGCTGAGTATGTATTCTTCACTAGAATGAAATGTGCAACCTTTGTCAACATGACCACGAAAACCATGATCGAATCACGTTGTCTAGCTATCTTAGGAAAAATTGTAATGAAGTCCATGGAAATGACATCACATTTCCACTATGGAATTGAAATCGATTGTAGCACTCTACCTGTATGTTTACACTCTTCCTTAACCATCTAAAAGTTCAAACATCTAGCTACAAAATTTTCCACATCCCTCTTCATATTCGACCAATAGTAGAATATCTTCACTGCATTCAATGTTTTCTGGTAGCCTGGGTGACCTGAAATTGATTTCTCATGAAACTCCCTCAGGATCACCTTCTTGAGCTCACTTTTGTATGGTACATATATCATGTCTCTAAATCTAACCAATCCACCTATTGTGAGACCGTGGTCTAAATCCTATACACTCGCACCTATAGCGATACATATACCTATACCACTATATGTACTCGTACTTCCACCTATACCTGTACCTGTACCAACACTTGTACAAGTACTTGTACTATGTTGTAACATGTGCACAATCTCCATATACTTGTGATCCAGCTGACCTGCCTACAAGATCCTATCCTCTAATTTTGTCCCATAGGATATCATAGTTGGTATGTGATTTACATATACCCGCATGCTAAGAGAATGTGTGACCCTGCTCTCCTTTCCCTTGATTTACCTGATCTGGAAGTCAAACTCACTAATCATGGATAACCATTTAGCTTGCCTAGAATTCATTTATATAATGTGAAGGAGGTTTTCCCCTCGAAGTGGATTATTTTAAGGGCATTAATATCTCTTTTCTTCTATTTTGGAGCTCGTTACATAACATTTGGTATCAGAGATTTGGATTCTAGGGTTTTAGTGCTCGAAACAGGTCATCATGGAATTTTCGCTATAACATTTTTTATACGAAGTTTTAGAAGTTGAAATTTGTACCATGGGAAGAAAAAATTCCCAAGGAACGGAGTGTAAAAATTTCAGTTTTTGGTTCGCAATATTTTCGGAGATATGATCTGCGGAAGTTAGGGTTTTTGCAGGCTCCCGAATTTCATCTAAAAGAGGTGACCTTGGGAAAATATTCATAACTATATCTCTGAGCATCAGATTAGAATTCTGTAAAAAGTGGCTGAAATCAAACGGACTGTATTTTCCTGTGTAGTAATTTTAGAGCCAAAGGAGGAAACAGTGACACGTGGCCCGTCGTACAATTTCTCTCTACTGAACTAGTCCATAATTAGGTCATTGTGGGAGATTGGGAATAACTTTGTCTTGAAGCATCCAAATCAAGTCCGAACTATGGAATTAGAAAGAAGATTCAAAGGGCTACTACAAGACCGAATTTCAGATATTGAAGATCTGAAATCATAGAGATAATTCATTTTCAATATCGAGCTCCTCAAAAGAAAGAAAAATGTGTGTATTTTTTTTCAAATTGCATAAGTCTTGTTTGAAAAGTCAGTTTGAAGTGATTCCAAGGGCATATTGAAGCATAGATATCAGTATTGGGCTCTAAAATTCCCCCTAAAAAGAATTCAACACCCATTAAGCCCTCAGAATACTCTACTATGACTCATGAAGATGAAGAAGTGCAACATGATATATCAAAATTACAAGAGCAAGTGCTCCAAATCTCGCTCTCGCAAAGAGCAACAACAAATGAAATGGAAGTTTAGAAGAAAGGCATGGAAGCTAATATGGATGGTTTGAAGAAAGGCGTGGAAGCTAATATGGACGGTTTGAAGAAATGTGTGGAATCCAATATGGATGGTTTGAAGAATGACATGGAAGACATGGAAGCTAAGATGATGGTATATAAGAAAAAATGAAAGAAAACATGGAAGACATGAAGAATGATCTAAAAGAAAACATGGAAAGTTTTACAAATTTGATACAAGAAATGATTCCTAATGGCGAAAAGATAGTAGAGGAAACTCATGATGAGAATAATATAAATGTTAATCATCATTTCATAAACTCTAATGTTGGATTTAAGACCCACTATATTCCAAAGTCTTAGATATGAGGAAGTTTGATGGAAAGGATCCCATAACATGGATGCTACAGATGGAGCAATATTTTTATCTCGATAATGTGAAAAACACACAAAAGGTATGCATTATAACTTTATATTTAGAACAAAATGCATTTGTATGGTATCGATGGCTTTGCTCCTATTAAAAAATTGTCACTTGGTCAATTTTTTACGGAGGAAATGATAGCACATTATGAGGATACAAAGAGAAACACCTTCTTTAGCCAATGGATAAATCTCAAACAAAGGGGTCAATGATGGAGCACATTGAGGACTTACAAAAATTTAATATAAGGGTAACTGATATTTCAGAGGAACATAAGATTGATGTATTCATAGGGATTTTAAAGGATAACATCCAACATGAGGTTCACCTTTGGGAACCTGATTCATTGGAGAAGGCATTTAGGCTGGCAAGAAAAATTGAATGTAAAATTATGGCGAAAAGGAAGCCTACCACTCACATCTATAAAGATGGAAGTGTTGCTACTCCTAGACTTACACAAATTACAAGGTTTACAACACAACAATTGGAGGAAAAAAGAGAAAAAGGGCTTTGCTACAGTTGTGATATAAAATACACTAAAGTTCCTAAGTGTGCCGAGAAGAAATTATTTTACATATATTGTGAAGAGGAGGAAGAAAATTAACAATAAACTTCAAAAGAAGAAGATATACTGTAGGAACCAACCTTAGAGAAATAAGAAATGAGTCTGACCATATCGTGTAATGCATTGGTAGGAATTACCACTCCTTAAACTCTCAATATAGAAGGACATGTCAAGAAGAAAAAGGTAATAGTCTTGATTGATTCGGATAGTACCCATAATTTTATTCATTGTAAGGTAGCCAAGGAATTGAATTGCTTCCTATACCTAGCACCAGAATGTCAAGTGATGGTTGCAAATGGACGAACTATAAATTTCTCTGGAAAAAGCCATAATATCAAGCTAACCATGGGGGAATATGTATTGAATAGTCCAATGCTTTCCATTCCAATGGGAGGTGCTGATGTTGTACTAGGAGTACAATGGTTACAATCTTTGGGGACGGTAGCTTTTAATTTTCAAGAACTTTTCTTGAATTTTTTTTCGAAAGGAAAGGAGTTGAATTACGGGGTATTGCAAGCAATACGGGAAAGATAATAAATTGCAATTTCATGACAAATACTATGAAGAAATAACAATGAGGCGTAATTGCACAATTATGCTCACTAGAAGTTCCAACATAAAAATCATCTATTTCTGCATATCTCCAAAAATTCTTGGACAATAATTCCAAGGTGTTTGAAACTCCCAAAGGACTCCCACCTATTCATGATTATGATCATGCTATTAATTTGATTCCAAGAAGTTTTCATCCAAACATCAGGCCTTACTGATATCCTTAGAGGCTGGTATAATTAAACCTAGTCAAAGTTCTTTCTCTACTCTAGTAGTATTGGTGCACAAGAAGGATGGATCATGGTGCATGTGTCCGGATTATAGGGAGCTCAATAAGCTCACTATTAAAGATAAATTTCCCATTCTTGTAATTGATGAATTATTGGATGAATTACATGGAGAAATTTATTTTACCAAGTTGGATCATCATTCAGGATATCATCAAATTAGAATGAAGACTGAAGATATTCCGAAAACAACATTTCAAACTCATGAGGGTCATTATGAATTTTTGGTCATGCCTTTTGGCCTTACCAATGCACCTTCTACATTTCAAGGCTTGATGAATTCCATTTTCAAACTATTCCTTAAAAAATTTGTGTTAGTATTTTTTTATGATATACTAATCTAAAATATGTCTTGGAAGGATAATTTTCAACATGTTGACAGGGTGCTCAAACTATTGGAAGAGAAACAATTATATGCAAAAACCTCCAAATGTCTTTTGGAGTACAATAGGTGGAATATCTGGGTCATATTTTATCTCACGAGGGTGTTAAGGTAGACCCTAACAAAATTAAAGCCATTAAGGAATGGAAAGTCCCCACAACCATAAATAAGTTCTAAGGATTTCTTGGGTTAACAAGGTATTATCGCAAATTTGTTAAGAATTATGGGAGAATAGCAGCACCTATAACAACATTATTGAAGAAAGATTCATTTTCATGGACTCCTAAAGAAACTAAGGCCTTTGAGCATCTTAAAGCGAAAATTTGCCTATCATCTGCCTTAGCTTGCCAGACTTCACAAAAAACTTTACTATGGAATGTGATGCCTCGAGAAATGGAATTGGTGCAGTTTTAATGAAAGAAGGAAGACCGATTGATTTTGAAAGTCGTCCAATAAAGGGAAAGTACTTACATAAAGCTATTTATGAGAAGGAAATGTTGGCAATACTTCATGCACTAAAGAGATGGCGACCTTACCTAATGGGAAGACACTTCAAGGTAAAAACTGATCATGATAGTCTTAAATAATTTTTGGAACAAAGACTATCTTCTTAAGAACAGCAAAAATGGGTCACAAAGATGTTGGGTTATGAATTTTAAATCATCTAAAAAAAGAGAAGATAAATGTTGTTGTAGATGCACTCTCAAGAAAGCATGAATAGGTGGAAACATTGGTTTGTGCCATTTCTATTATCCAACCAGATTGGATAACCGAAGCAAGGGATGAATGGAAGAAGGACGAAGAAGTATGGACACTCATTCAAAAGTTGCAGCAAGATCCTAGTACATCGGATACATTTAGTTGGAAAAATGATTCCTTATGTTACAAATATCGCTTATATATTTGTAATAATTCCCAAATAAAACAAAATATTCTTTTGGAATTGCACACATCCCCCTTAGGAGGACACTCAGGACTTTTAAAAACTTACCACAGGGTGAAGAAATATTTTTTTTGGGATGGCCTTAAATCTGATATTCAAAAGTTTGTGGCGGAATTTTTCTTTTTCCAGCAAAATAAAGTTGAGACAATTACGACCCCAGGTCTTCTAAAACCTGTATCCATTCCAAGTCAATGTTGGGAGGAGATTTCAATGGATTTTATCACATTTTTATCTAAGTACGAAGGAAAGAGGGTCATCATGGTGGTAGTTGATAAACTTACCAAGTATGCACACTTTTGTGCATTATCTCATCCATTTAAAGAAAGTACAATTGCTACTACATTTATGGAAACAATTCAAAAGCTACATGGAAACCCAAATATTATTCTAAGTGACAAAGATGCCATTTTTATTGGAAATTTTTGGACATAAATATTTTCTTGTTTGGGTACTCAACTAGCTCATAGATCATCTTATCATCCTCAATCCGATGGGCAAACCGAGATAGTAAACAAATTATTGGAAGGATATCTTCATTATTTTGTATATGATAAACAAACAAAATGGGTTTTCTGTATGGGAATCACAATTAAGAAAACTACTTTCAACACTTAATTTTCAACCTAGGGTTCGTAAAATTAGAGACAAAGCATAGGAAATGCCAGAAGTGGTATGAAATTTTCCTATCTATTCCTAATTCTTAAATCAAGAACTTGCAGATTGAAAAGAAATATCACATAGAAATTTACACCAAAGAAGTTCTAGTGCCAGAATGCAAAAGAAAGTAAATTGTGAATATATCAAATAAAGGAACTTTCACACTTGCTGTAAACAAACTTGATTGCTGAAATGAAATTCTATGTTTATCTCCAGTATGGTTGTTGGCAGGTTCACAAGTGGGCCCTTGTAAATATATGCCTTCTTAAGGATTTTCCTTCCTGCACCAAGCTGTTATTCATGTACTCCTGCAATATGATTACACTAGTACGGGTACAGGCCTTAGGTGCGGGAAGTATATTTTACACTGTCACCGGAGATTATGTCTTTGTGAAGGAGCTCTAAGATTTAGGCTTCGAGTACTCTGTTCCTGTAATAGGATATTGGTCCTTGTACTGGAGGAGAGATTCCTACACGAAGTTTTCCAATTAATTTCGAGAAAATAAAGGACGCGTTAATATATGAAATAAATTTACAAAGGCAAATCAGAATTCTAAAATAACTTGCACACGTAAAATAATGCTTCAACCAAACTGAATCTTGCAATGAAAATAACTTTGAAATAAAACAAACTTCAAAAGTTAAAGCGTACTTTCTTCAATGTAATGAAAGAAATAACTCATGTATGACAACATGATTTTATCCCTGTGATAGTTACTCACATAAACCAGATATGCCTTTAATATTTGTTAACTCAGAAAGGTTCACTTTAATCATTCAGATTTAAGTCTTAGTTATTTTCTTTTACAAATATGAAGTTCAGGCACAGATCGATGTGTCGTAACAACGTTCGTTCATCGATTAACAAATCATATTTTAGTTCCTAGGAGTTTAACTCTCTGTATTAAAAATACTTCTATCTACTAATGAACATTCACTTGCAGAAATAAATCGAATTCTTGCGAAGGAAAGAAATGAAACAATCTTGCTATGATGAACCGAAAAATCAGTTTGCAGAAATTATAAATGCACTAGTGCAGGAATGTGCTTGCACTACTCCAGGTGGAAATCAACTACGATTCATAAAAAGGGAATTGACTGAATTTAAATCGAACGTTAATTAATAAACACACCACAGATCCGCCACACTTGACTATTAATGAAATAAAACCATAATTCTTATGAAAAGATAAATCATAAACTCAATCCACACTTTGCATGAATAAAATCAACACACACACCTTTAACTAAACGAAAGCACGTGAGGGAAAGGAAGATGGGTTAGTTGGGCCCTAACCAACCAACTCATTTCCCGTTTTAGAAAATGTAAAGCTTTAACACTCAAAGACGCATCAATGACAGAATAAAACACAGAATGTAAACAACATGGCGTAGATCCTTGTATTAATTTGAATATAAAAAAAAAATACTTCATAAGTATGGATCCAACCTAGAACGAGGGCAACAACACAGAATTACAAATTTTTCGGAGTTACAATAGCATGGATATCACTCCCCAATTTCCTATCTGAAATCTATATTTATACAACCCTTTCGGCCTATGGCCATAACAAAACTACATACAGTCATTCTAATTCCAGCCTTTCGACTGAATGAAATAACAACCAGCATTACAAAATAAGCCAGCGACTATAAAAAAATGCTAAACTACTTGTTGGCCGATGACCCAATATTCGATCATATCCCTGACTATCCTCCTCTCTGAATTCCACTCAAGATGACCGCAACTGAACGATTCAAGTTGGAATGAGAAGTTCGTGTTAGGTAATGATTTGTTGCGGAATTCTAGGAGCGACTGGCTACCAACGGTGCAGGAATCTCCCCGCACTAGACCATGTTGATTAAATATTAATACTTTTTCTTATAAAAATACTTTAGGAAGAGAAATGTTAGTTGCAAGTATATAAAAGGCATAAAATATAATAAAAATGATTAATTAAGTACTTAATAAACCTTAAGTATGAAATATAAAACTAGTGTAGGGATAGGACAAGATTCTTGGACTAGTGCAGCCATAAGGAAGTTTTTGAGGATAAAATAGAGGTTTATGATTATGGTTTTAAGGTAGGAAAGGGGTACAAAAAGAGGAATTTTCTCCTACTAACATCCTCCCATCCATAATTTTTTGTGTGTCCTCACACAACCTTTACCTATTGCAAAAATTCAAAAATAGGAAGTCTCCCTTTAGTCTTGGACTCGTATACTGAACCCTGCTTCCACTGTATTTATTCTTTTACCTCAAGCCTTCTTAAACTATTGGGTCACCTTTTTAAGCCTTTTATAGCACTTCGAGGCCCAAAACATCAATAACCTGACTTATCGTTTTTTCTCTTTAACTTCTTCCATCAATTTCGTTTTGCCTTGCTTCTGCATTGTGTCCTGCTCCTTCAAGGCTTGGTTCAATGTTTCCAATTCATGAACTCGTTTCTGAGTTTTTCTATCCGATTATTCAGATATAGGTTGTTTTTATTTGTTTCCAACTCGTTTAGTGCAAGCATCTTATCTACGACTGACTCTAAACATGTATCATCATCGTTGAGGTCAATGTTATCTTGGCCACCCAATTTCTGTATTTCAATTTCATCTGCAGTTTCAGTGCTTGGAACTTCAATATCACCAAGGATCTCAGTATCCTCCACATCCATCTCGTCAAGGGATTTAATACCCTACGCATTTATCTCCTCAGGGGTTTCAGTACCCTGTTCATTTGTCTCGTCGGGGGTTTTAGTACCCTGTTCCTCAAAATTATCGAGGGTTCCAACATTTTGTGCCTCGACATCTTCCCGACCCTCTGTCAATTCTCTGCTTGCACTCATTGTCACTTTTTATTTCTTTAATGTACAAAGGAAGGCCGAAAAGAGTATGTTTTCCTCCTTTGCATGACCTTCATTACCCTCAGTATGAGCCACTGCTTTTGAAAGAACTGTGAGATTATGAGCTCCGGGTGAAGCCGGTGGTGACTCATCCAAAAAAATTGGGTAGCTCCATTGATTGAAACTCACCCTCAAAGAGGCAGACCCTCTCTTCATCGAGCTCCTAGTCATTCTTCTTGTTGTGGATGGAGTGACTTTGACAGGGCGTTCCTCTACTTACACTAATGTTTTCTTGCTTGTTGTCTTGGTAGGGCATAATGTCAGAGCTTCTGATGTTCTTTTCTTACCTGTATTCTTATTCTTGGATAATTTACCTGTACTTTGTCCCTCGAGTTCCTTCAAAAATACCTTCAAGGGAATTCCTTTGGCCTCTAGCTCCTTCCTAACCAGAATCGAGATCAGCACATGATGGTATATTTTTCATGTGACCTAACTCACCTTCCCCTGTTGAACACCCTTCACCATCTTTTCCAAACTTCTGAGTAGGAAATAGGGAAAATTGATGAGTTTCCCTGACTCAAAGTGCAACAGCAAGTGGATATGACAGAAGAATGTTAACGAATAACATCCCTCGTAGGTAAGAAATTTTTGCAGTATGTATAGGAGGTCTCGCCATTTCCCAAGTATGGCGATATGTGGAAGCCCCTTCTTCCAATCAACTTTCAACTTTCGGTCGACCACAAACCTGCGCCACCTTTTCTTCTCTATTTTATCCTTTTTGAACCATTTTTCTCCTACATGCGATAAGCCCGTAGCCTGCACTGTGGATTCCTCTGTGGCCTCAAACTCCAGTGATCTGACCTTGGCTCAGCCTCCCTCAAACGTTCTTGCAAATTCTAATGCGACAACTGTATCGAATCCATCAAACTTTTGCAAAAATGGGAGAAATCTCAATTCTTACAATAGTGCAAGACTGTTCCAATACTCAGCTATCTACTCTATCTCCTTCACATAAGACGGTTCATTTCTCACGAGTGCCATCTCTTTCTAAATTCACCCCAATTCTCTATCAACAAAATATCACAACGAGGAGCTCAAAGGGGTTGTCAAGAATTTTATGATGATGGAGTTGTTCACCCACCGCCTTCTTGGCCTCTTCCGTCCAATCACGCTCCATCATTATTCCTTCGGGACTGATGTACACACGAATCCGTCCAGTATAGGTAAGCGATGATGATTGGAAGAGGCGGAGGAAAAGTTTATGCATGGTCGAGTTATGAGGTAAGGCCGTTATTGATAGGTGATGCAAAATATTTTCAAAAAGAGGTAAGTGTTGGGTTTTGGATGGGTTTGTACTATCCCACATTTGCTTCATAATTTCACATAAGTCGTACTTCAGTACTCATTAAAAAGATAAGACTTCATGACCTAAAATATATTTTACTTAAAATAATTTCTTCCTACATTAGTAAATGACAAAGCAAAGTCTTAACCATAATTCAAATAATTAGATGCTATGGTCCAATGAGGGTGCAGTCATTCTGTCTGCAAAAATATTAACAGATAGACTTCCTAATGCACATTTTTGCATCAGGCATCCCTCCACTACATTAATAAGTCTTGCATATGTTTTCACCAACGGGCACGTGCCTGCACTGATCGTGCTTGCACTAAACCTTCCTGCACCGCAATGTGTCTGTACTGAAATGTGCCTGCACTGAAACATTCTTGCACTGAGACGTGCTTGCACTGACATGTGCTTGCACCAGGGATTTCTGTAACATCAAAGAAAAAAAGGGACAAAGATAAATTTTGATAGAATAAAATTCATTGGCTGGAATTTTTTTTTGCTTGATTATACAAGGAAAGTTTTATTCGCCATTCTTTGGTGTCAAGTATGCCTTCCAATCTGACTTACAAATTCATATCAGATCCTGTAATCGATCCATAAGGGAAAAAAATAAGTGGGAAAGAGTAATTTCCAGAATGGGAAGGAATATCATGGCAGGGATTCTAAGAATGAAACCACCAAGAGGGATAAATGAAAAAGGGACTTTGGGGGGAGAAATGCAGGGGGGAAAAGAGGGAAGTACGAAATCGGATAAGGATATTTTTCTTAGAAGGAAAAATAAGGGTAATTCATTACAGGATTAAAAGAAAAAAATAGCAGGAAATTATGAAATGGAAAATAGAAGAAGGGCAGAATTTACCTTTAAAATCCACCTGCACTAGTGCCTGAAAAGGTAAATACAACAAGAATTGAGCATTGTTTGAATAAAAATTTCCATGCTACCTAACCCAAACTTGGGTAAGGGATTGGTTCCCATTTTAACCTGCTTCTTCTTGCTGACATCCAACGTATCTAAAATCAAACAAAATTACCTTTTTATTGAAACTTTGATCTACCTGCCAACATGTTGGTTTTCATGTTGATCCTTCTACAATAATGTCAGTCAACTGATTTTCATAATTACAAGAATTTTTTTTGTTTTTGTTTTTATTCTTGCCAATTTTTTTCTTTTTATTATATTTTTTTTTAGGGAAAGAAAGAATCATATTTTCAATAGGTTGGCATTGTCACCTACCATCTCCTTCTCAGATTGTTTTTAGACTTGCTGCATAAAATTTCCTTTAGTGAGGGGCTGAAATTATACCTTTAATCTATGCCCATTCACTAGGAACACTTAATTACATCCATCAACAGTTTTGATTTCTACTGCTCCATTTTCAAATAATTTGACCACATCATAAGGTCCCATCAAGCGTGTATGGAATTTCCCTTTAAAATATTTAAATCTGGAATCGTAAAGGAGTACCCAATCACCTGGTTGGAACTTCTTCTTTCGGATGGACTTTTCATGCCACTTTTTGCGTTGTTGTTTAACCAATATGTTCTGTTGAAAAACATCCCTTCTGTTAGCCCCCTATCAATTTTTTGACAAGCAAACAGGGGGCTAAAATTTTTTTTGAGCCTTCAAGGAATGCATTCCCTCTGAAAACACATCATCTTTAAAGCCTCCTGTGCTTTTTTCCTTTGATAAATCCTTACTGTTGTTTCCAGTTAAAAAGCTTCTCTGTTTCTGTGAAGAAAATTCCCA
Organism: Pinus albicaulis; assembly: GCA_034641835.2. NCBI lineage: Eukaryota > Viridiplantae > Streptophyta > Pinopsida > Pinales > Pinaceae > Pinus > Pinus albicaulis. The sequence continues at coordinate 375,859 of JAXQQM020091605.1, forward strand.
AAAGGCCTCCATTTCCCTTATTTCATCCCCATTAAGCCTCTGTTTTCATCACCATTTTCCCCTCTGCAAATTCCTCCAAAATCCATTTTTAGCCTTCTAAATCATCCTAACTCCCCTTTAAACCTTACAAACACTCTTTTTTTGGTTTAATAGCCCCTTATTCTCCCTACTAAATCCCTCCTTTGGCCTTAAAAAGCATTAAAATAGGGCCAAAAACACTTATTTTGCATATGAGGCTTAAGACCCTTTCGGCCAGCCCCCTTAACCACTTCCCCACATGACCCATGCCCAGAACCAAGCGCTAAAGGCCTGGGCGCTAATGGAAATCGGGACATTGGGGGAGTGCATTTTCTTTGTTACGTCTGATTTTCCCTGATGCGAGGTCTTTTACTCTATAGACCGCGGGTGCGTTCTCGATCGTTGATCTTTCAAAGATCGGACGGTCAGCGCTTTTCTCCCATCGCGCATATCGTTCTCCCTGTTCACCCCTCCGATTACATGACTGTCGTCGATCTATTTTCGAATCGGACGGTGGTCTCTCAATTGAAAATTTCAAAGTGCCCAATCCCGTATTGTTGATATCCCTGATTGGCGAGCCCCGACTGAATTGTAACCGTCCATCCCGCTTGATCCAACGGTCAAAATTACTCCTCGTTCTGCCCCTGTGTCCTCGATTGGTCATCCCCGACCCAATCGCAACTGTTGATCTCCTCAGATCTAACAATCCTCACTCATCCTGCCCATTATATTAAACCTTTGCCTTCCGCTTCCCCTTTTTAATCTTGACCGTCCATCCTATAGATCTGGCGGCCAGGATCAAACCCATCGTTGACTGTTCACCATTTAACCGATCGCGCATCTCCTCTCATCACGCTCCATCCTCAACCGTCCGATATCTCCACTCCAGATCCAACGGTCGAGAGTCATATCGCGTTATTTTGGCATCCGACCTTTATCGCTCAGAAATCACGCGATATAAGCGGTTTTTAAAGGCCATGTGTCACACAGCGAGGCATATCACGTGATTTGGGGCAATTTTCTAAACCACCTTGAAGCCGCACGATACCAGTTATTTTCCCTATCAAAAACACCTTCCTCTCCTCGCCCCCGAAACCTCCATATTCAATCGCAGTCGTCCATCTAAGCCAGATCAATGATTCATATCTCATCTCGCATTTCCATCATATTTCTTCATCGGCACCTCCAAAGAGTTTCTTCCGAGAATCACCACCATTGATCTCCTCTTGAGATCCAACGGTTCATATCTAATCACCCTCCACCCTAGCCAGGTCCCACCATTAAAGGCCTGATTGCATTCATTCGATCCATTTCCTTTATATTCTCCCGAATCTTAAAACTTTGGGGTTTACTCTAAATATCATTTCTCCGCCTAACTTCATGTTTACACCTCCAACATCTAATCCTGGCCGTTGATCATGATTGTTTCATCTCATCCAACGGTCTGTGACCTATTCCACACCAGACCTCCAGCGTACCATTTTCCCACTATTTTTTACCATTTCCTCCACCACAACCACTTTTTCCACAGTTGCGCCACCATTCCGCAAGCCTCCACAACAAATCTTCCGCCACCTTCCCTAGATTTTATAATGATTTTTGCATTATTGTAGGGTTTATAGAGTGGTAAATTCACTCTGTCTCCACAGTCACAGTTACTGTGACTCCAAGCGCAAAGGAACCATTGTAGCAGTGGCAGAGAATAACAGCAGAGATGAATTAGAGGATTTAAGCCCGTAATTGAAGATTAAATGTTTTAATCCTTATTCAAAGGAAGAAGACGTAGTTTGAAGACTAATGCACATGAAACAAGCCATATCTGTGTATATGTCAACAGAACGTATTTTCTCAGAAAGTACACCTTCCTACAGAAGTCTCCATGCCTCCTCGAGTTCCTAAAAGCCATTTCACTAACAGAAAGCTTCCAAAGACTGTCAGGATAGCAATAATGGAAGCATGGAAACCCAGAAGACCTTCAGTCACCTTACTTGCTTCAGAAGACATAACAGAGTGCCTTACAACCAAAAAGGACTTTAAAGAACACATCCGATGGTCAAATATTGACCTGACAAAGACTCTGAACCAAACTACAGAGTACAGTGTAGAGCTATTAAGCAGAGTGGGCATGGATACTTCCTCCACTCTGTCTTAATCGATCCATTTAATTTATATCTACTTCCACAGTTACTCATTCTCCTATAAGAACCCCTGAAGAACATATTGTAAAGGTTGTTGTTGTGGTTGCAGTTAGTGTAGGGGCTCATTCGACTCCTAGAACAGTTATTGAGGGAGAGTAGCTGAGTAGTTTTTAATGTAGTAGGTTGGGAGGAGAAAGTTTGGACTGTAATCAGCCATTGAGCTCAGTCTATGTGACTGGTTTTGCACATCATTTAATCGAGCAAATTTCACAGGATCCTGGTCCATATTACGAGTAATTTTTCTCTTATTTCATTTTCTTAATTCATTTTAATCATATTGTCCATTTATTCTCCGATAAGAATCAGTAAATCAGGCTTAAGATATGCCCCTGCATGGTACCTTAAGGCCCACTACTCTTCTTGTCTTTGATGTTTTCTGCTGATAGTGAATCTAGGAGAAAACTTATGTAATTTAACCAGTTAAAGATGTTGGTCTGGCCCATGCTTACTGATGTGTGAATTCAGGGTTTGCTGCTTGGACGTTCTTGTTGGGTTCGAGCTGGAAGAATTAGGATACTAGTGATTTAGTGTAAGCCCTGTCCACTGGGGTCCTTTTCAAACATATTGGCCTTTCAAAGATCTCTTGAGCTAGTGTCAAAGCATTGAAGGTTAAAAGTCCTTCTCTGACCTTAGGCCTAGTTCTGTGTTTAAATATTAAATGTTTTCCCTTTAAGAGTATGCCGAAAGCAGATCTGGAGTTAGATGACCTCTGGTCTGGTTTTAAGCTGCCCTTTGTGTCTCTCCTTCACTCTTTATTGTTCCATTTCACCATCTATCTAAAATATCCTTTAGTATAGATGACTTGCCCTATGAAAGCCTTGGCTAGTTGTATGCAAGTAATCCCCTTTCATGACTCCATAGCCCAATGGATGGCACATTCCTAACCTATCCTCTTTTGCCAAAACATCATTCTTCTTTGCTCCTTTCCTTCCATAACCTTCTCAGTTAATGATCTCAGACCAACCTGACAACCAACCAAATCATTTTAAACCCCCCTTTGTGCTTCATACCTAGCCTAATACCTCATTTTGAGCTTTCAAAGATATATCATTCTTTTCTTTATGGAGAGATCCCTCTCTGAGTCCAGGAGGGCTAGATCCTAGGGCCCCAAAGTGGTTGTGATGTTGTTCGATCTTTTGGTCTTGCCAATCTGGCCAAAACACTAGAACCTCAACATAATGGCGACTCCGCTGGGGAACAACTCAGGCCAATGCCTTTAGATTGGTATCTCATTGCTTATGGTGGACAGAAGCCTGTTTCAAACATCCAAATTCATCCACCTGGAAACTCCACACTCTGTAATTCCCAATAGACCTAATGACTCCACTGGTAGAAGACTCTAAACTGGTTGAGAAGATGCAGTGACCTTCTTTGTAGAAACATGGATCCAAATATGGACCAAGAAGCAAAGCTAGATGCTTTGGAGGATAAATTGATAAAAGTGATGAACAGAGTTGGTGAAGTGGTGAAGATGTATGCGGCTAATTTAAATGCAAATGTTGATTATCTAGAGCAGCCCATGCATTTTCCAGAGCAAGAGAAAAGTCCAGACCTAGACAATGAGCAAGACATGTATGATGCTCAAGAGTCTATAGAAGATGAAGAGGAAAGTGATCAGGAACTGCCTGATTGCTTACCCATGTCTTGTAATATGTTGATTAGAGAGAATTAGGACCTAATGGAAAAGGCTAATGGGGAATGTTGCTTTGAGGAAACAAGTGACCACATGGAAGATGCAGAATCTGAGGCGGAAGAAGAACCAGCATGCATAGAGGCCTCCCCTCTGGCTGATAATTCATCTCAGATTCCACTGGAAGAGTGGCACCCTGATCATAAGGAAATGCTTGAATCAGAAAGAGATTAGGAAACATCGGAAATCCCTCAAGGTTTCCCTGCTAGAATAAGTGAAAACTCCGCAGAAGAGGCTCAAGAAGATATCCAGCCTCCAGATCAGTTAGTACAAGAAACATAGGACTGTTGTTCTTCTGTCTATGTTAAAAAGGAAATTCCTCCGTTGATAGAAGAAGAGATGGACCGAATATTAAACACGCAGTCCACCTCTGAAATATTTTATAGGATAGATACACTTGCTCATTCATCTAATGAGCTTGATCATGCAGATCCAGAAGACTCTTCTGTAGCTTTAAATGAAGAAGGACTTGCTGAGAATCCGACAGGTTTGATTGGTGGCATTGCTTACGATTATGATTTTCCTAGTTATGATATGTTTGATTATGATTGTTTCCAAAGGGAAGCTAAGTTCGCAAGACCATCATCAATAGATTCATGGGAGGAAAATCAAGGCCAACGACTCCAGAGAAGCAACGAACCAAGTCAGCCTATCTATGACACTGATGAAGAAAGTTATGAAAGCCTTGTAATAGATGAAGATTCATGGAATTTTCACTCTGCTATGCCTCAGATCATCAGTGATGATTTTCATATGATTGGAGACTAGCAATCCTCCTTTTCAGAGCATGAGGAAGAAAGCAAAGAAGATTTTTTTGAGCAGAATGAAATTAAGGGGATTTCTCTTGAAAAAGAGGAAGCAATAGAAAAAACCCCTACTCAAGAATACATGGATCTCTTCACAAAGCTCAGCCCATCAGAGCAGAATATATCAGAGCTCCAAGAGGACACAGCTGCAGTATATGATGATTCCTCCAGTTCAGAAAATGAAGAAGATGAAGGAGACTCTCTTTCTCAAGAGAGTCTTGTTCTCGATCCAGTGGAAGAAGAAGAAATCCTGGTTGAAACCTGCCTGCCGAATATTCATAATCAGGTATCATTACATGATCCTTATGTTTATTTCCGGCAAACATTTGAAGAAGGATCAAGGGTTTTTTTGAGCAGCATGTTGCAGACAACAAGAAAAATTTTAGAAGTTGTTGTTGAGAAACAGAGAGAATGGGAGTGGCCTTGCCTATCCAGCATGCTCAAGGAGATGAGCAAGAAAGACCAGTCATGGGATCACTTGATGGACTGGTTGTATTGAAAAGAAGGTTTATAAGCTAGACTTGTAAATATGTCCAGTTAGAGTAGGGTAGGTAGGAAAATCTCAATAAAGCTCAGTCCATGAGCATTTAGTTACTTGTTTTAAATTTCTGCAAAGTGTCAGTCCATGAGCAGTTTTGTCTTTATGCCATGGCCCACAGCAAGCCAGACAGTATAATCCTAGCTTGACTATTTTTCAATTTCTGTCTTAGAATGTAGAGAAGAAGTCTACTAGACAATTTAAACCTAGCAGATATTATTTTAGGTAGAGAAACTATGAGGCCAACAGTTTAATCTGGTTTCATGGAGTAATAAGGGTAGAAGTAGAATAGGTTTATTTTTCCTGTTTGTAAAAAATTGATGATGTAAAGGGTCTGCAAGTCCAAATGCACCCAGAAGAAAAAATGTTAGGACTATAGTCTGGGTAGGTAATTGTTTGGGAGAGCATGTCTACTGATATAATGCCTTCATGATTTGTGGCAGCTGATCCAAGAAAGAAAATGGATGTGTCAAGTACCAGGAATCTAGCCTACTCCAAAGATCATTTTCTGAATTCTTGACACCTTCAAGAAGCTGCCATCCCCATGTGGAGCCACTGTTAGCCCCCTATGAATTTTTTGACAAGAAAACAGGGGGCTAAAATGTTTCTTGAGCCTTCAAGGAATGCATTCCCTCTGAAAACACATCATCCTTGAAGCCTCCTGTGCTTTTGTCCTTTAATAAATCATCACTGTTGTTTCTAGTTAAAAATCCTCTCTGTTTCTGTGAAGAAAATGCCCAAAAGGCCTCCATTTCCCTTATTTCATCCCCATTAAGCCTATGTTTTCATCACCATTTTCCCCTCTGCAAATTCCTCCAAAATCCCTTTTTAGCCTTCTAAATCATCCTAACTCCCCTTTAAACCTTACAAACACTCTTTGTTTGGTTTAATAGCCCTTTATTCTCCCTACCGAATCCCTCCTTCGGCCTTAAAAAGCATTAAAATAGGGCCAAAAACACTTATTTTTCATATGAGGCTTAAGCCCCTTTCGTCCAGCCCCCTTAACCACTTCCCCACATGACCCGCGCCCAGAAAAAAGTGTTAAAGGCCTGGGCGCTAATTGCAATCGGGACATTCGGGGAGCGCATTTTCTTTGTTACGTTTTATTTTTCCCGATGCGAGGTCTTTTACTCTATAGACCGCGGGCGCGTTCTCGACCATTGATCTTTCAAAGATCGGACAGTCAGCGCTTGTCTCCCATCGTGCATATCATTCTCACCATTCACCCCTCCGATTACATGAGAGTCGTCAATCTATTTTCAGATCGGATGGTGGTCGCTCAATCGCAAATTGCAAAACGCCCAATCCTATATCGTTGATCTCCCCGATTGGCGAGCCTCGATTGAATCGTAATTGTCCATCCCGCTTGATCCAATGGTCCAGATTACTCCTCATTCCACCCCTATGTCCCCGATTGGTCATCCCCAACCCAATCGCAATCGTTGATCTCCTCATATCTAACGGTCCTCACTCATCCTACCCATTATATTAACCCTTTGCCTTCCACTTCTCTTTTTAATCTTGACCGTCTATCCTATAGATCTGACGGCCAGGATCAAACCCATCATTGACTGTTCACCATTTAACCGATCACGCATCTCCTCTCATCGCACTCCATCCTCAGCCGTCCGATCTCTCCACTCCAGATCCAACGGCCGAGAGTCATATCGCGTTATTTTGGCGTCCGACCTTTATCGCTCAGAAATCACGTGATATAAGTGGTTTTTAAAGGCCACGTGTCACGCAACAAGGCATATTGTGTGATTTGGGGAAATTTTCTAAATTGCCTTGAAGCCGCGTGATACCAGCTGTTTTCCATATCAAAACCACCTTCCTCTCCTCGCCCCCAAAACCTCCATATTCAATCACAGCCGTCCATCTAAGCTAGATCAACGATTCATATCTCATCTCGCATTTCCATCATATTTCTTCATCGGCGTCTCCAAAGAGTATCGTCCAAAAATCACCACCGTTGATCTCCTCTTGAGATCCAACGGTTCATATCTAATCGCCCTCCGCCCTAGTCGGGTCCCACCATTAAAGGCCTGATTGCATTCATTCGATCCATTTCCTTTATATTCACCCGAACCTTAAAACTTTGGGCTTTACTATAAATATCATTTCTCTGCCTAACTTCATGTTTACACCTCCAACATCTAATCCTGGTCGGTGATCACGATTGTTTCATCTCATCCAACGGTTTGCGACCTATTCCACACCAGACCTCTAGCATATCATTTTTCCATTGTTTTTTACCATTTCCTCCACCACAACCACTATTTCCATAGTTGTGCCACCATTCCACAGGCCTCCACACCAAATCTTCCACCACCTTCCCTAGATTTTATAACGATTTTTGCATTATTGTAGGGTTTACAGAGTGGTAAATTCACTCTATCTCCATAGTCACAGTTACTGTGACTCCGAGCACAGAGGAACTATTGTAGCAGTGGCAGAGAATAACAGCAAAGAGGAATTAGAGGATTTAAGCCCGTAATTGAAGATTAAATGTTTTAATCCTTATTCAAAGGAAGAAGACGCAATTTGAAGACTAATGCACATGAAACAAGCCATATCTGTGTATATGTCAGCAGAGCGTATTTTCTCATAAAGTACACCTTCCTACAGAAGTCTCCATGCCTCCTCGAGTTCCTAAAAGCCATTTCACTAACAGAAAGCTTCCAAAGACTGTTAGGACAGCAATAATAGAAGCATGGAAACCCAGAAGACCTTCAGTCACCTTACTTGCTTCAAAAGATAGAACAGAGTGCCTTACAGCCAGAAAGGAATTTAAAGAACACATCCGATGGTCAAATATCAACCTGAAAGTGACTCTGAACCAGACTACAGAGTACGGTGTAGAGCTATTAAGAAAAGTGGGCGTGGATACTTCCTCCACTCTGTCTTAATGGACCCATTTAGTTTATATCTACTTCCACAGTTACTCATTCTCCTATAAGAACCCCTGAAGAACATATTGTAAAGGTTGTTGTTGTGGTTGCAGTTAGTGTAGGGGCTCATTCGACTGCTAGAATAGATGTTGAGGGAGAGTAGATGAGTATTTTGTAATGTAGTAGGCTGGGAGGATAAAGTTTGGATTGTAATCAGCCATTGAGCTCAGTGTATGTGACTGGTTTTTCACATCATTTAATCGAGAAAATTTCACAGGATCCTGGTCCATATTACGGGTGATGTTTCTCTTATTGCATTGTCTTAATTCATTTTAATCATACTGTCCATTTATTCTCCGATAAGAATTACTAAATCTGGCTTAAGATATGCCCCTGCATGGTACCTTAAGGCCCACTACTCTTCTTGTCTTTGATGTTTTCTGCTGATAGTGAATCTAAGAGCAAACTTATGTAATTTAACCAGTTAAAGATGTTGGTCTGGCCCATGCTTACTGATGTGTGAATTCGGGGTTTGCTGCTTGGACGTTCTTGTTGGGTTCGAGCTGGAAGAATTAGGATACTGGGGATTTAGTGTAAGCCCTGTCCACTGGGGTCCTTTTCAAACAGATTGGCCTTTCAAATATCTCTTGAGCTAGTGTCAAAGCATTGAAGGTTAAAAGTCCTTCTCTGACCTTAGGCCTAGTTCTGTGTTTAAATCTTAAATTTTTTCCCTTTAAGAGTATGTCGAAAGCAGATCTGGAGTTAGATGACCTCTGGTCTGGTCTTAAGCTGCCCTTTGTGTCTCTCCTTCACTCTTTATTGTTCCATTTCACCATCTATCTAAAATATCCTTTAGTATAGATGACTTTCCCTATGAAAGCCTTGGTTAGTTGTATGCAAGTAAACCCCTTTCATGACTCCATAGCCCAATGGATGGCACATTCCTAACCTATCCTCTTTTTCCGAAACATCCTGCTGCTTTGCTCCTTTCCTTCCATAACCTTCTCAGTTAATGATCTCAGACCAACCTGACAACCAACCAAATCATTTTAAACCCCCCTTTGTGCTTCATACCTAGCCTAATACCTCATTTTGAGCTTTCAAAGATATATCATTCTTTGCTTTATGGAGAGATCCCTCTCCTGGTCCAGGAGGGCTAGATCCTAGGGCCCCAAAGTGGTTGTGATGTTGTCCGATCTTTTGGTCTTGCCAATCTGGCCAAAACACTAGAACCGCAACAC